>OY720633.1:146075199-146675199 GCA_963169105.1 Ceriagrion tenellum | reverse complement strand
ACCTGAGCAAATTGAGATTCCTGTCCTTCCACCGGACAGCAACCCTTCGAACCAATGCTGTGAGGTTATAGGTAATAAGGTTTAATTTTTACTAAAACAAACCGACCTTCCTGGCCCTCAAACCAAGAGTAGATTATTTTAAGGGTAGACCTATTTAACGTATGTAGGACACTGAAAAATGACGTCAAATTCATGAGTTTGATGATTCATCTAGCTATTAATATCTCGTAATGCTCACTTTTCCTGTTACATTATTACATCTGAGACCTCTCAAGAGAAGTATGAATGAAGATGTAATGAAGATGCCTAAAGTTCTCTTCAACACCATTCTCAATCGCATTTCTGCCGACTTCGTTGCCTTTTGCTCCAACTAAAAATAAAGAGCCTCAATTATCGATCATGGATCATGATCTTGACTTAGTACCCCGATAATTTCAGCAACTTCTCAATGGAAATAATGGCTACAGCAATACAAAAAAACAACAACAAAATCTAATCAAATATGTAAATTTGTTCTGTCAAAGTACGTCGATGATATCAACGACAGAAAACTATTAAAGTATAAAAATGCAGGATCAACCCAGCCAAAAATGTGTAAGTGCTCTCGTCAAATGTCAATAAAAATTTTACCGCTATAAGTCACCCTTATTTACAAAAATTCTCCACGTAGCTCCACGGTGTAAAAAGAAGTCTAAAATTACTTCAGCCATTAGCAAAAATTACAAAATACTTATGCCGTTATGTGGTCTAGTCAAAAAGTATTACAAGGAACAAGTTGGAATACTATCCTGAAGAGGAATATTTACAGAAAAGTTGAAAACACGAGAGCACTGTCAATCCTTCTCTTGATTTATAAGGTCATAAATTATGACAGAAATCATCACCAAACGTCGCCCCATCCCCTCATTCTTCTCCAAGATGGATTCGACGGTGAGCTTCGATAAATCTTATCCAATGATTCAACGCGCCAGAAATATCCCTTTTAGAGACATGCAGAAGGTGGGCATTATGGTCGGGAATATTGATAAAAAACTTTGATCTATCCAATATTGACCAGAGCCCATTCCTAGCTGTTGCCAACTGATATCATACTGCTGGGAGTTATTATTTGCTGAAGTACGACTATTATAAACAAGAAACGGCTTATTTTTATCCGTAAATTTTACAAAGAAAACAGCAACCAAATCAAACCCCTTCACAAACTGTTCTGCAAAATCAAAGACACAGTCCCTTAGATTCTACAAAATCTTGTAAACTTCGGATGAAAGATTTTCTCCATAGTTTGAGCTATCTATACCATACATACGATTATTCTTTCCAGTAAAAGATGAGTATGAACTCAATGAATAAAATTTTATGGAATAAATCGAAATGAGGAAAGTTATATCAATTTTAATGCATTCCACAATAGCAACTTTCCATGGCCCTCAATTTAATTCAACACAATTAATTTTGTAGTTAGAGGAAATATTTGAATTCTACAAAATCAATTACTATGGATCATTAATTTACACAGGTTCATTCCAAGGCAGCTCTAAATACGGATCTTTATCACGAGCTTCAACATCTCATTAACAGCATTTCAAGAGCTTCAATGCTATCTGCATCCTTCTTTTATAACTACACTAATTTTGCCAAAGTAGAATGTATTTTATGCATTAAATGAGTGCTAGTAATGACTTTTCGTATAAATGAAAGTGTATTTGAGTAAACTGAGGGAATTATATCGCTAAGTCTTTCAATTCAATCAATAGGAAACTTTGCAATAAAAAATAATATTCTGGGGGAAAATTCTCACATCACCATCCTATCATGTTTCTATACTCCTAATTGGCTCAGCGATACGTGGAAGTGTCACCCATGAATGAAAATTATGCAAGAATATCACAGACCCCATAAGAGACTTTGACAAATTGAAATGAGTTGAACTAAAGATTGTTCTCCCATCTTAAGACTGTTAACTTACACTTTGTTGCCAATTAAAGACTTGCAGCAGGTCTGTCGGAACCAAATCATCCCTCACAGCACTATCGCTAAGTAAAATTATTTCTTAATTCAATTAGTTTCCCGCAAAATATTTCATGCGTGACACTGATATTAACATGACAAATGCCTTGAATAGAAACTAAATAATGCGAAAAATAAAAGTTTTGCATTATTTGTAGACCAAATAGCGAAAGACTAAGACTTTAAAACAAATACAAAAATGTCATTACTTTAAAGTTTCAGCACCACGCACTATAACACTGCATGTCATATCTTTGAACTGTATCAGTGACTTCATATAGACTGAGTACCTTAAAACGGAGTGATTATGAACTTAATTTAACCTTTTTTTCTCTGTAGAGACTGGGAGTTATCCATACTCAAATAATACTTTTCGTACTTTTCCACAGAAATTTATTTTGAATGGTGCGACGCGTTTCACCGACCTGAGGCATCATCAGTTACAAAATTCAGGCAATATCAGTTCAGATATCTATACAAAAAGGCAGAAGGAATGGGGAGAGAAAGGGAGGGTGTGGGCGGGGGTAAGGGAGGAGCAGTTCGACAGTAGCATGGCATAGTGGTGGGGGAGGGAGTTGGGTTAGGCGGAGGGACATAGGAAAGTACGCAAGCGGGAGTGGAGGGAGATGGCGTGGTAAGGGGAGGTAGGAAATGAGGATGCGGTCAGTTGGCTGAAAGGGCTGGTTTTTTCCAGGGTTAATTTTTCAGAGAGGAATGGAGAGGACTGCGGAAACAATTGCTCATTACAGAGGGGTGTGTTGGGGTTCGCCAGATGTCTTCTTATCTCGATTTTTTCGAGAACGTCCATCTACCCATCTACTATCCTTTGGGAAGGATATGAACGGTTTCGGGGAAAAAATTGCTGGCATGTATGTTATTGATTATGATCATATGGATACCATTAACTTCCACGAAGTAAAGCGTGAATCTGTAGAGTGGACTGTGAGTTACTTTTTTTTATTTAAAAACTGCATTTAATTCAACTAATAAATAAAAATCATTCATTATGTAAAACGTCTACTAACTTTAGAAAATATGCCAAAAATAATAATAAGTGGTGCCAGTCACCTCACATTAGACGTAGACTTTGATCATTCGATTTCTTTGCGTTATAAACCTTAGAAAAGGTATTGAGTGAACTGAATCAACTCACCAAATTTTTTATACAATTTTTATTACAGCTCATTTAAAGCTATTGAAGTAAATGCACTCTAAATTTTTAAATTCTGCTGTTTTTAAGCTGTTTTTCAAATTGATTTAAATAAAATTTAGATTCTCGTATTTAAATGCTTTTAGAGGAATGTGAAACTGGGTAACTTTGTTAATTGAGTAACAAACTGTTAAAAAATGGTCAATCACTTCATTTCCGCCTTGAATAACTTCTGGATCTGATCATAGGCGTCATAAGGGGTGGCAGTTGCCCCCCAAAAGTTTTACGGACAACAATTTTGTCACACAATAATGTTACAAACTCGGAAATATACAGTAAACGGGCACTTTTTCTGTCACCCTGCTTAATTCATCTCGATGAATTTATTAAATTTAGAATATGAAAGGGAAAACAAGGAATACTAGCAATAACTTCCTGATCAAAAATTTCTCTCAAAAGGCTTTAAAATCTATCCATCTACCCAGAGCTCCTGGTAATCTTTGCTCCGCCAATCAAAGGGCTCAAATTGCGCTCATGGTTCTGAGTAAAAGCCTCTTTTGGAAACCAGTGGGAGTGAAACCTCACGGTGATCAATGTCAACCTTAACACACAAAAGTAAAAAACAGAATCCACCAGCGAGCACAAAAGCATTCTTTTAAACTTCATTTTCCATGAGATGAAAAACACTGAAACTATAATGAGAAATAAACGAACTCTATAAAAATTAGAAATCCAAGACCAAAAGCCGTCAGAAGTTCTGATGACAATGAATTTACACACCATTTTCGGCAGGCTCTTCTCACAAGAGCTCATATCGGTCAAAAGCAAGAGAAGAACAGGGCTATAGTTACACCTTTGCCGAACAAGTTCTAACGAAAATGGGCTAAATATTCAGTTCTATTCCATACAGTTACGTCATGATCAAAGTTCCCCCGGACAACACGGTGTATTTTCAGTTTATTTAATTCTTATTCGGTTTTACGGTGTACCACATGTCATGAAACACAATCAAAATATACTCCATCCACGGCTTTGGCTTAAGGGGTTTTTTCAGTGTATCATTGGAATGCTACACTCATTAATGCCAACCCTCCAGCAAATGGGGAATTTTTTAGCGTTAATACCAGGAACTGAGGAATAAAAGATTAAAATTAGGCCGGATCATGCACGCTCTCCACCCAAAACCAAAGCAAATAATAAAATATTCGTGCACCTTACACTCTTCGAGAGATAAATTAAACGTGCAGAATACCTGTATATAAAAATTTGATGTACATCCAATAATAACATGCTTCTGAGGGCAAGAAATTAAAAAGTTAAATTATTTCTCCAGCGCCACAAGAATGTTCAGTGCAACGACAAACATCACCATGGAATCTTTCATTCATTTATTAAGTTACCTCTATAATCATCCCCAATAAATAGTCATAATAAAATCTACCAACTAAAATATATGAATCACTATAAATCGCCCCCTCACACAGAGAAGAGGAAAATTAGGTCATAAAGTGCAAATAGCATCATTCAATGAGAAAACCATTACCAAGTAAATGAATAAACCTCGAGACAAACACTATGGCACCTACACAAAGTAAGGAAATCTATTAGGTAGCACATATTTTTAACTTCATAGTAACTTATTTTCTTAGCAGATTAACGTCAGACAACTTGTCATGGGGTAAAGAACGAGAAAGTCATTTGTATTTTTCTCAGGATGCTCTACGTATATTTCAAATCAATTCTCAGAAACTCAATACATTGAATAAAATTGAATTTACGCTACAAAGATAAACTTAGAAATGAATAATTTATCAATGCTTTGATGTTATTGATGAATAAATATTTTCGTAAATAAAAGCTCACTGTAAGACAATAGCAGGAAAAGTCGGCGTTATATACTTCCTAATCCCTCAACTTACGTTCTTATAAGCTGCGCGCTAGGAAAAAAATCAGCGGTAATACTCAACTTATGGTACTTTCCCGAGGAAACTAGAACGAAATAGTACTCTCATTCAATATGACACCCCCTCGTATTTGCTTAGTCCCCATATATTTAACCAACAGTTCCGAACTTCCATGTTCACGAGGCGTTCGGTAGAATCTAGCGGGGAAATGGCAGAAACTGCGATCGAAACGGTTATGACGATAAAAATTAAGACAGCATCCGGTGGCATTAATGAGAGTCGAAGTGTTATAAAGAGGCGGTGTCCATTGCCAATTAGCAAAGGAATGGTGAACTGTCTCCAGGCATTGGCCATGTTTATAGTGAGCAAAGTCCCAACTACGGATTAATCGAATATCTCTTAGCAAAGGTATAACTGGCGAAAAAACTCCTTGGAGCACCAATAGAGCCGAAGCCATTCTGCAAGGGATAACAAATGCGGAGGAAGAAGGAATGTGAAAAATGAAAAAAAGGACGGTAATGAGAACTCATGTACGAGCCCACCTCTTTAGGATTGGCTCCTGATGTAGCTTTTCAGCGAAAGAAGATCAGAAATAGCGACAATATCGCGAGTAATTTTCTAAAACTTAGGCATGCCACTCGATTATATTTGTTGTCAACGACATCAGAATACTTGTAAAAACGCAGATGAACTGAAAAGCTGAGAAGTACATGATTTATAAATAACAACTGAACCCAAATAATGAGCACCTTTGAAACAGAAAAGTGGAAGGAGGTCATAGACCAAGCCTTAAATTAGTGAATAAAGTTCATGCACAAAACCTTTTAATATAACCAAGTTTCCGGGAAAGGTTCTTGCTTCAGGAAAGACAGAGGTACTAAAAAAAGGGTCTTGTTCTTTTCCATTTTTATAGCTGAAGTTCAATAGTTCTATTTCCCAAATAATAATAATTAAACCTATACATAAGACCAAATTAATTTTAGGCTGCTTATAATTAAATTACCTCACCCGCTTTTTCAAGTATTAAGAGAGGCCTTCATTCAAAATTTTTTGCTCAGAATGAATCGTCATGTGAACATGAAAATGGTTTAACGAGAGTTCATTTAAGATAATGGCTAAATACTTTATAGACAGCATCCCAAGCGTTGGGCTTCAGATTGGCTATAGAGCGATTAAACTTTTAATTCCGAGCGAAAACTCCGCCACAGCCACAGGTTAATGGCCATGGACCAAAGCAGACTATAATGCTATCCGTCTAGTTAAAGCGAGGGCTCTTACTTAACCAAAGCACCATGTTATTTGCTCTTGGTTTTACTTTTTCTTATGACTTTCCAACCGAGATTTTCGATTTAGTTAGTATTTTAAGAGCGCAATCACCGTTGTACGAAACTCAATCCCATAATATTGCCGCTTGCTTTCCATGGATAGGAAACACTTGATTTTATTTTAGAGGTATCATTATCTGGAAAAAGAAATAATAAATCGTATTCTCTCTATTCATTTTCTACCTGTTTTGAATAGAAGTAAGTTCTAGTCCCCCAAAACTACTTGCTAAGAAAACGCATAGGTACCCTTATTAAGAAGTTTACCCTGGAGCAAAATCAAAAATGAAGGTGAATTTATAACTATATTCCACATATCTGAAAACTTAATGCGTTGTTTTCCATTAATTAAATTACTCTGCTTGCTAAATCAAACCAAATTGACAAATTGTACCCTTATTTTAAAAATAATATGGCCACTCAATATTATGTAGACTGATTTCTTGTAAAATTAGGCGATCACGAGCACGGGTTTCTCACATGGATATGTAAAGTTTATGTAATTATTCATAAAAGTCAATCAATATGACTTCTGAATTATATATATTTAAAAATCAGTAATTGAGCAATATGAATAAAGATATCGCACTCCCCGTCATTTAGACCCATAGATATTCAAAGTAACGTGTGGTTTATTTGTTCCACACGCCGGATAAAACATAGCTTGAAATATCTTCCAGCTGTAGGTTTAGGTAATTAGTTTTATGTCTCATTCAAAAACTGAGAAGCACTTACCAAAAATTGCAAGTAAATGACCGATGAAAATTTACAAGCAAGGTTCCAGAATGCAGTTTATTGGAGCCACATATAAAAATATTACTTTCAGCGATGAAAGTTTCTACTTTACCCTATCGTGGGCTACTTGAACTACTTGGCATTAATATTTGCGTCAAATGGCAAAAATCTCTATGTATAACTTATTCCCTTGGACTCAAAATAAATAAGTCGAAAAATTTATTCATATTGACCGTAGTTGATATTAAAATGAGCCTGATAAGGATTAAGAACGAATAATCAGCGATTTAATATTATTTTCGAGAAGACATCATGCATATAATCATACTGCAATAGTTTCCGTCTTGAAATTCTAGAAATCAGTGAACGTAAAATAATGGAACAGAAATCTTCCCCTTTTTTTAAATTTGATACACTTTTTAAATTTGTCATACATCTCAATGTATTCCATTGTATTTATTGAGTGGTAACCCTATGAAAAATCGAAAGACGCCGTGATTACCCCATAAATTTTGTTTACATTTCATTATAGGACATAGCTATGATGATTTCCATCCCTGCAAAAACATAAGAAAAATGGTTTAAATTCCACCCAACATTTAATAACCGCATTCATTTCTACAGTGAGAGAAAGTAAAACTAACCCAAAGTTCAAATATTCCATCTGCTCAGTGGCCTGATATAAAATTCACAGATTCACGATCCTGTACTTCCGCGGACACCGACACAATAATCCGTATTTTAAAAAAAATAGAAGGATAGGGCGGAAATGTTCTCGTCGCAAAACATGAGTGCGCATCGAACTCGAACAGTGAGTGAGGAAAAAAGCAAGAAATAAGGAAATCATGAGGGTATAGGATTATAAAATAGGAGAGAAGGGAGCGAAATGGGTCAGAGGAGTGAAAGGAAGGGACTATGAGTCACTGCAGCGAGAGTAGGTTGGAGGATCGTCACTGTTTGGCCTTAAAAATACAACACGAGCGTGACCATTCATTCGCCACCCATCCGCGTGCGTGCTTGAGCGCACTTTACCACACGAGGGAGCGAGAGGAGACAGCATCAACCTCAGGGCTTGGGCGAAGGGAGGATGAGAAATTTGGAAATGCGTAGTCAAGTCAGAAATGCGTGGGCAGTATTCCACGAGGAGGTCCACGAAGTTCGAGGGAGGAGAGAAGACAAAAGAGACGGGCCTGAAATCGGGAAGGAGAAGAAGCGGCGAAAGGAGGACCACCATCACCATAAGTATTTTTATCGAGTAAATCTTAGATCTATGGATATGTATACTTGCCATGGTGTAAATCCATATCCACATGATATACCGCGTTCCCCTCCAAATCTCCCCTGAGAGGTCTCAGAATTAGTTTACCCCACAACTTCGACCATAGTGACTCATTGTATGACAGTGGTAGCGTTCGTGTTGGCGTAGCCTTGGCGTCCCGAGGATAAGTTCAACTAAATATAAGAGCAATAAACTAATGTTCCTGTCTCTAAACTTGATCACAAGTAGGAATCAAAGAAAATAAAAACGAATACTAGAGATATAAGCTTGTTGAGAGACACAGTAAAGGAACATTAGGCGATAAGAGTCAAGGACAGGTAAGTACATCTATACATACCTAAGCACGGCGTATCTGAGTGATTGAAGATTTCCTCAGTCGCGTACGTATGCTCTGAGCGGCCAATCACACTACTTGACACACACGCGCCTTATTCTCTCTTGTGTTAGGTTTGTTTCGTCTGCCCTTCTGTCCTCCTCTTCGCTCTTCTCAAGGTAGTGCCTCTTACAATTGAAAAGCAGCACTTGCCGGAAGCTCCAATAAGTTAAACACGCAGCGATATCAATCGAGGTAACAAGGTTGGCATAATTCTCACAGCAACATAAAATAGGATGAAAAGTGTCCGCAATAATAACGCCTGAACAGATGGATAAGTAGTTATTCCACTAAAGTAATGGTAGCACCGTGAACAATACTGTCCATCAATTTTCCTATCGTGGGGAATGTTTCTCAATATGTTATTCATACAAATCTTTTCAAATGTTGAAACCCACTTTAACTCTGCTTCAGTCCATATGGTCTCCTTTTTCCCATCACTCTCTCACGGCTGCCCAACATACTCCCCTCTATCACACTCTACAGCATGTCGGGATGAATAGACAATAAAAATAAAAAAGGAAATTGGAATAAATTAGGCAACTGCTCCAGCAGAATATTGAATTGCAATAACCATAGCTTACAGATGAGCACAAAACATTATAGAACAACAAGCAGAACAGCAATACTAGAGAGGATTATTACAAAGATAAAGATGCGATAACTGAGAGATGAAGTGAGGGTTGCATTAGATCCAATAACTGTATCGCACAACTACAAAAACGCTACACGTCAAAAAATAGATTCCACGTTATATTAAATTTTTGACCCGTTTTACTAGCTGTAGCATCTATCATCAATTAATTATTACCATATGCCGGGAATTTTCTCAGCATATACTGAACTTTAACCAAAATCACGTGATATGGGAATTTTATGATCCGAGCTTATACTTTCTGTGCATATTACGTGGATAAAATCATACCTACTATCGAATCTGTAATATGATATAACGATTCCCTAAAGTAAAGGAAAGACACAAAGAGCCAAAGTGATACAAAATGAAAATAATACAAGCAATTTGCATCAGAAAAACGAAGGAATGAATACGCGAGAACAGATTTTCCACTTTACACAGAATGAGAAGGGAAGATTAGATATAAGTTGAGGAGCTGCAGACTATATTTAGCAGAGGATGTTAAAAAATTGAGATATAATGACAGAGAAGAGAAAAATACAGAGTAGCAAATTAATAAGGCCATTGATGAGATTCCCACGAATAAAGCAAGAATATGATGTTGTAATTTGGCCAAAGATAGAGGGAGGACACAAAGCAGCCATAAACTGCAACCCTCGTTAAGTTTTCAAATTACACATCATTATATTTTGTCAATTTGTGCAGTTAACTCTAAAACATAATTACAGAGAAAACATTTCACAATATAAATAACACTAAAAGAAGCAGAATATTTGACATCTTTTAAAAGATAGGAGATAAATATAGCTTCAGTCGCTGCTAATGACTCACTATAATCTGAAATAAAATCACTGCCTTACCACAACATCTCATTATCTTCCAGAGCTTCTAATCTCCACAGAATACAAATATTGGATTACTTAATGAGACGCGGCAGCGACGTATCCCTATTTTAATCAGGAGTATTTTATTCACCTCTCAATATTCGGAGTGGATCAATGAAGCACTTGTTTTATTTACGCAATTAGTTTTTCACCCATAAGCGTATCATTTAATACTGAGATAACGCATCCATTTCATCCAACGAGTTACCCCAAAAAATAGGAATGAGCAATAGTGGCAACGAGAAAAAAAATGTGAATAATAGGGATGTGATAATGATCATGCTTGGGCTAGAAGTGGCGTGGAGCAGGATGGAGGATGAATGATGCGAAACAGGAAAATTCTGTGACCCAGGAGTGTGGGAGGCTGGAGCAAAGAGCAGAAAGCGAGAGGCAGGAGGGGGGAACGGAGTAAAAGAGAAAGGCAGGGAGGCGGGGGGAGGAAGGGGAGAGGCTATTCCGTGCTCTCATTCCTAATGGTAATAAAACGAGGAGAGTTGTGAGGGAGGTGGAGGGAAACGTCCAATTGTTTCCCCCTTTTTTTCCGAAAGGACAGGAGGTTTCGGCGCAGCGCGGTGGGGAAGAGGGGGTGGCGCGAAGGGAACGCGGACAAGTGGGAGGACTCAACCCTCCCACTCCCCGTGCGCTATCCTCCGTCCTACGCCCTTCGTTTTGTTAACCACTCGAGTGCAATGTATCCCTTATCCCAACGCCACCACCTTCCGCCCCCACCCAATGCATACATACGCACCACCCTTGGCGAAACAACCCTTCCCTCGGCTCCCCCCCCCCTTGCTCTTCCTGCTCGCTTCCACCCTCCCTTCCGGCCTCCGCCACAAGCCCCCCACTGCCCTCGTTCCGCGAGCATCCAGTGCCCATTACGCGTCCTCCGATGCTCCGGCACATGCACACATCCCCCCCCACCCCATTCCCCCGCCCCCCTCCGCGCCGCGTCCAATAACACACACATACACAGAGTCGGTCTGGTCGACGAGCGCGCGAGCCTTCGCATGACTTTGCTCGTGTGTCGGGCTCGTGTGTTCTTTGGCGCGATTGTGAGCTTTCGCACTCGCACCAGCGGAAGAGAATGAGTGGGGATGAAAGGGGAGAGTAATACAATCAAAAAAATATTAAGAACGGGGGAGGAGGAGGAGAGGAGAAGGAGAAAAAATAAGCAGAGGGAAAAGGAAATACTGGGGGAACAAATGTGTTGTTTTTTCCTCTCCCTAAATCCAGTTTGAATGAAATTTGCGACGAAAAATTCTGTTCAACTCATTTTGCGCTTCCTCGCGTTGTGTTTTTTATTTTCAATTCTCCTCTCTCCTCTTTTACCTCCCCCGCTGGTTCGCCTCCTCCTCCTTCTCTCCGCCCTACTGCGTATTTATTCACTCCCTCTATCTCTCTCTCTCTCCCCATTTCCCTCACAACCGTACCCACGTCATTCGACACGAGGTACTCATTTTCGTCGGGCGGTCGGTCGAGAGGTGACACGCGGTGTATCTCCAATCGAGCTCATCATTCAATTGATTGGTTCTCTGCTCCCCGCATCCAATCGGAATAGATTAAAACTATTGAATTTCTACGTTTTCATAGGCATATATAGTTGGGGGGAAAAGGCCTTTCGTAGTGCCTTGTTAAAAGAAATATAAATGAAAATCCCGAAAACTGCTGATACGATTGCGGCCGTACACACGCCGAACGTATTACCTATTGACCGTCCGCGAGAGAAAATGAATCTCGGGTGCTCCCCCTCCGTCGAGCAGCGAGCGAACATGGCTAAGATTCATCGAGGAGCAGGATTTTAGAGCACCTTGCCATTTTGGTCGGTTTGCGGAACATGTATTCCTCCGACGTTTGTCACTAGGAAACCTTTAAAAACCAAACATTCTTTTAATGCACACTGATTCAACATAGGTTGATTTTGATGTTGACAAAGGAAAAATAATAGATACTCATTTTCATAATAATCACACACCAAATAATGAAACCAACTATTAGACATGCCGCTGACCTAAAATATGTATAATTAGATGGAAATTCAACAAACTCAAATGAATGCCGAAATTAACATTACATCCTGTGACTTGCATTTACCCGAAAAAATATTCAAGTCTTGTTTATACTATTTGCAATATTGACAAATAGATATCTAAATATTTTTAATCGTAATAGTTAAAACAGGTTTTCTCCAGCAAAATTTTTAGCACTTCGTAACGGGAAAAGTTATTTTTGTGACAGCTTCCAAACTTGTACCGCATAAAAATCGCCGAAATAAAGTTACAAAAAAGACAATTTTTGGCTGAGTACCTCGAATAAACTATGAGTTAATGTGACAAGGGCATGGTACTGTAAAAGCGCCAAATGTCCACAATAAACTGATGAACATGGTTCGTTAAATTTTATATCCAACTCAGTAATGTAAAAACGCGTATTTATTTCATTCATACATGTTCATATATAAAATATGCAAGGATTAAATAATCAAGGATTGTGTTTTGATACCATATTTACCTGCTCGTAATCAATAAAACAAATTGTTGCTTATTAATTATGGCGCCGTTCGATTGACAGATGTTCAGGAGTTAGATTATATTTCAGCCATTACCCAGATTACTAAAAGCGCAAAAAGGCATCTCGCATTTTAACAGTAAGTTTACATCTACCAACGTTATAAAATCCATTAATTCATCCATATTTGGTATTCCACGGTAATGAAATCATATTTGAAACTATTGACGATTTCTGGAGTGATAAGAAATTTTTTCACACGTTACACAAACGGAATGGTAAATTATTCTCCGACTAAAACTTGAAAGTAAACGATTCCGCATTCAGCATGGATTATCTGCTGCAAATTAAAACGCGCGAAAGTGGGATGATGATGGATTATCGTAAGTTTAGAGCGATCCGCAAACCATTGAATTTCACACAGCTCGTACATTCATTGACGCAACTAGTATCAATAATCTCGGCCGCACTCGTCAATTAACGTATTTTAAAGTTATATAAATGTAACACTGAGGCCCAGTTCGACACTATCCACTTAAATATTAATTTGTCATAAAAATCGATACTATATGTTTTCCCATAGTTACCGGTCAAGTCAAATAACCCACAGTTTGATGTAGTATGCAAAACCCAAAAATATTTGGTGATCGTCACGTTAAGTCGAGGCATCGACACCTTGCGGCTAACGTTAGCCATACATTATAAAACTTGGCCTGAGGGTTTTTATAATGTGAAAGATTTATTTTGAAAATAATGGCAATGTTCACCCTGCTTTAAAATATAACCCATTCACAAAAATATATAGTTCGAAAATCAGGATCCGATTTACATAGATATTTTCCATGGAATATCATGCAAATCCACTGCCAAAAACATTTACGTATAACTGCAAATGTACGTAAACATTATCATAACATTGACAAAATGCTTTTTGCAGCAAACTACTAGAATGAAATGAACACAAACAGTGCTACATAGCTGAGAACAAAATTATTACTGGCTATAACCCTAGACTAAGAGGATATAAAGGTTGGGAATATTATCAGCAAAGAACAGAATGTGCAAGAGAGCTGGGTTGAGTATTTACGATAACTTCTCAACAGAGACAACGAGAATGATGACTTAGAGAGACGCGAGTCAAGGCAAGAGACTAACGATGAAATCACCCAGGAACCAAGCAGAGAGGAGGTGGAAGACATCATAAGGAAAATGAAGAGCAACCGCTCCCCAGAAGAAGACAGTAGAGTAGCTGAGCGATTTAAACGTGGAGGTTCAACTCTAATAACAAAAATGCATGAGCGAACATGTTATACATGGTCAAATGAAAAAAATTACTGAGAAATGGAAGACGGGAAATGAAAAGGGCAATAAACGTACGAGCGGAAACTACAGAGGTTTCACGCTGTTGAATGTAGGCCACAAGGCTATATCTGGAGTGCTAAACAAGAGACTAACTTCTCTTACGAAAAGAGTAGGTACTGAGGGGATACCAAGGTGGTTTTTGCTCCAATTAGAGCACAACCGACCAATTTTTACAATTAGACAGGTGATGGATAAATTTTATAAACATGAACAAGACGGACATTTTTTATTTTTTGACTTCCAACTGGCATTTGACAGTATAAGTCACAGAGACCTCAATATGACGCTGAATCGGTTTCCAATCCCACCAAAGGCTCGTAGGGCTTACCTTAAATGATACAAGAGCGAGGGTAAAGGTCCAGAATAAGCTAGTGGACACAAAACAATTATGCTCCATTGAAAAGAGTATCTGCCAGAGTAGGCCTAAAAATTTATGTAAGTAAAACCAATCAGATGGTGATGTCCGCGGCATAGGACCGAAGAGACCCTGTAACCAGACTATTAGTGATTACTCCTTTCCACATAGCAATATTAAAGTAAATTACAACAATAGAGTTTTAAAACAAAATTGTTAAGCGACTCATATGATGTACTATGAAACGTGGCTATTCGTTTATAACCGAATAGAAAATTAACATCGAATACCAGCCCAACCGCAAGCCTCGTTTTCCAATTTTGAGTTTGAGTAGTATTTGATCTGATAGTCATAATTTAAAACAAAATATTAAATCGTTAGATGACTTAGCATACAATTTTCGAAAACAATAAGGAAAACAGAAAATCAGCCCCTTCATTTCTAGGCCAGGGGGTCAATGAAATTAATGAACGTATAGTTCAAACAAATAGTTCCAACGCCTTACAAGAGCAAAAACGACTGCTCCCGATTCTTTAAAATTTTCTCGCTTAATCAAAACTAGTATTGTCAACAAGGAAGTTATCCCAAAAATAATAATGCACTTCGTTCAAGAAATAGAAAAATATAACATTTCTTATTTTACGACGAGGGAACAAATGGCAATATCATCAATAATCACAGAGAGCAAAAGTAAGCTCTCCGTAAATCAACAAGAGTTAAAATGAACGCGACGGCGTCTAAAAAAAACATTGCTTTGACAAATATAATATTATCTTTAATTATATATTGCTCAAACATTAGGCTAACTTTATGCAGTAATATTCCTCCACTGCCTGGTACAACAAGGGTTGCTTTTGAGAAATCTATGACATTAGTCTGCCGCAGACCTTTCTGATTAAAAAAGCAAAATTTGTATACCCCCAGTTGGAATCATTTACGAGCTTGAGAAAACCAAGCAATTTGGATTCACAATTAGAATCTTGCGGAACAGCTCTCCGCTATTTACTTACACAGATGAGCTTCTAATTTCTAATAAAGCAAGCACTAAACTAGCAGTACATATTACACCAAGGGCCGGTCCACCCAACCAAAAGAGTCGGGTTTGAGCCTAACTTCCTTTCAATCACTCTCTCGCAAATTATGTACAGTGACATTGGAGGTGCAGCCCTTGGAACCCGTGATGGAAAGACCTCCATTGACGTCGAACAATAAAAGAAAAATACACTCATCCGTGTAACTCTGTAAAATTTTAGCATGGGAGAAATTTCCATTTGATAATATGGATGAAAAAATAACAAACTAATAATCCACCAAATACACTTGCATACAGAAATGATTGGCTATTATTCAAATAATGACCATGGAGACCATGACAAGAAGATGGCCATGGAGAAATGAACCGGATAACACAATTAAACAATATCCATGAGATCACGGAAAGGAAAGTCAAATGTTCCCATCTTTATATTCTACACATATTTCAACGTTTCCTAAGATGGATTTTGAAAATGTTCTTCAAACTTCGGACTGCTCAACGGGATTTCTCTCTATGGAATCAGCAAATAAACATAGGTAGCAACAATGTATCCATTAAAAGTGCCACTAATATTATTATACTGCAATGAAGCTTATGCGAAAAGTATGATGTACATTAGATAATTCAGACAATGTTTATGAAAAATATCCAGCTCAATTGGAGTTATTATTCCCAACTTCACAAGGATTGTCCTAAATGTGTATTGTGTACACTTTATTTTAAACTGGAAAATCAGAGAGAACATTTTTACTCTAAAACATTACGGCATATCTCCTTTCCATTAAAAATCATAGAAAAAACATTTTACCCACTACGGAAAGGCGAAAGCGTTAATGAACAAAGATATTTTTTACAACTTCATTTCATATTTATTGTAGTTGTGTTTCGGTAGGACCTTATGTGTTGGAGGCATTTTAATTCAGAAAAGAATTCTAAGAAAAAATTGCCAGATAAGGAAATAACGGCTGAAACCATGGTGGTATTTTCGAGGAAGACGAGTAATACCAAACATATGCTTTTGGCATCCCCAATTAGGCAAAGCTGAAGATATTTGACACAGGAACTACTATAAAATATATGAGCTGCAGTATTTAGGCCTGTTTCATCTGGTTACATAACATTTCTCTTTATTAAGAGCTGCAGTTTCGTAGGACCAGTACTGTTAAACCGAAGGCCTTCACCAAGTGCCATTCCGCATCTTGGAGCAACTGGTTTATATTTAGATTTTCATAATCCCTCCATGGGCAGTGCCATGATCCTCATATTTTCGCATTTATCATCGCTTAATTCCGATTTTTTTCCGCGCTGCATTTCCAGGGCAAGTAATCATGTTATCGTCAATCTTACAGCGGATGACATCATACATGAAATGCCTTGTGTTCCTATCACTAAAAATGCTTGGCGTTTTGTAGCGATCAATGCAGTTTAAAATGAAGATAAGGTCACGTGTTAACATCTTTGGGCACTTTACTGCTCAACAGGACTATTCTTTATATCAGCATCCGTTCTACCTTTCTCCATGACATCAATAAACCTTTTCTCCCTCTTACGAACAAACTCCCCATCCTCTCCTTAGTCACGGCTTAGATTTTCCTAGTTTCCCTTACAGCCCACTCAATCTTTTCACTCGTTCCTCTGATTCCTCCCAGAAGCTCTCTCTCCTCGGTCA
The DNA here is from genome assembly GCA_963169105.1 of Ceriagrion tenellum. Classification (NCBI taxonomy): domain Eukaryota; kingdom Metazoa; phylum Arthropoda; class Insecta; order Odonata; family Coenagrionidae; genus Ceriagrion; species Ceriagrion tenellum. The sequence goes on along the minus strand of OY720633.1, from coordinate 146,657,981 downwards.
CCTTGACAAGCACAAAGGATCTCAAAATCATTGATTCGGAATGTCCCGCCAGCAATGGCATCAGGATCAGAAATTAACGCTTAACGCTTATCTTAGTTTTAAGTATACAGGGTATAGGGTAAGGCAGCAGTTCGACAGTAGCATGACGTGTTGGAGGGGGGTAGGGTAAGGCGGAGGGACACCGGTAAATATGGACGCGGGAGTGAGGGGAGGGGTGGTCGGGTGGGAAAGGAATAAGGGAGGTAGGAGATGAGGACGCGGTCAGTTGGCTGAAAGGGTTGGTTTTTCCGGGGTTAATTTTTCAGAAAGGAGTGGAGACGACTGCGGGAACAATTGCTCGTTACAGAGGGGTGTGTTGGGGTTTGCTATGCGTCTTCTTATCTCGATTTGTTCGAGAGCGTCCATCTTCAATCCTTTGGGAAGGGTAAGTAGGATTTCAGGGAAAAAAATCACTGGTGTGGTTGCACTCTTGAAGGTGTTTGGCGAAGAGGGAGGTTGGGTCATTATTCCTAGAACACCTCGCGTGTTCCTTCGCGCGCACCACCTGATGATGCCGCAAGTCTGTGAAACGCGTCGTACCACAAAATAAAATTCTGTGGAAAAGTACAAAATTTTTACTCTCTAAATATGCTTAGTTTTAAGTGATTATGATATAAGTATATTTTCAAGTACACAAAATGTCTGACGGATGATTTCTCTTACTTAATGCAGCTCTTTTAGTAATATGATAAAATGAAAAATTACCATAACCTCTCCTCCAACATACATCTTATTTTCTCATAAAACCTGCAAGTGGGCTTCGGTTGGCTACTTTGTCTCTAAAGTAGGATTTGTAAAACGACTATGCATAGATTTGTGGCACATAATGACGATGTGGTACTTAAGAAAACAATTGGAGAAGAAAATTAAATCTTTTAATCAAAAGGAATAATTGAGGTAAGGCCTTCTGATACCATTTTAATGCAGGATTGTTAAATAAAATTGGATTGGGCTTTCATTCTGATAGATATTATGCTAATGAAGTGGTTAACTGGTACTCCGATTTGTATGTCACATAGTGTTATCTTGCGAGAAAGACTCGGGTCTCGCGGCGACAATATACACGGCGTAGAGGTAATGCGGATACTTTACAAAACCAAAGTTTAAATTAAGTTAAAATTTACACTCAAAATTTTCCAACAAACCACTGCAACTTCTTCGTCATATTCAACTCAAGGGCACGTTTTTTATTGTATGTAGTAGCATTTTACTTCCGGAATAATATTATCAAAGAAAGCATGTTATGCTAAAAAAATTGCTGCAATCAGTTTTTATATTATTCTACGACTGGATGCCCGTTAGGATTTAAAAGATAGCTCTGCATATCCATTTAGTAAGAAAACGAAGTATCATACGGATCCAAAAGCTTCGGTTGATTCCCTCCATGCTTCTTCAAAAGAAAATAATGCCAACCATGCCAAAGCATACTCGCTTCGCTTCCGCCTCTGAATGAACGAACTGAAAACTTAAACACGTCGACTCGACTGAAACATTCGATAACAGCTCAATCTCTCATTCAGAGATGGAGATGTGCGAAAAAGAAACGATAACCATGTCCCTACCTCTGCAAATCGATCGCTTTTCAAACCGTAGAGAAAAAAAAGGCAAAGCTGAACGTGGGTTTTGGGAGAGCGCAGCAGGTAATTTTCCTCTCACACGTGTTTTCGTCATTAATTCTTCCTTTTCCTAGCCTGAAATAACAAAAAATGCAATTAAATCATGTCATGATCCGTTTCATGCTCGAAATCGCCTTCGGAAGCTAAAAATATTTGATTCCGCAGCACATTTTGCATTTCAAAATTCATGAAAAAAAAAATGATTGGAAACGTGTTCAGTAGAAGCCGAATGCATGCACAATCTTTCGGAAAAGCAAATGGTACACTGAGCGCCGTTTCAAAAACACAAAGGGCAAACTTCAAAAGCAAACAGTTCCTTCTATCCGCAAGCGTAGCGTTTAGCTTGATTTGCGAGTCTGGACCGATTCATCACGCCTTAAGCCTTGTATGATCGTTAAAACGTTTAAATTCAGCCAAAATATCAATAAAACTCTTTTGAAATAGGATATGCGTGACTTGTACACCGCGCGCAAAAAGTTGCAATCAAACCGATGGGGAGGTATGAGATTTACATTCTTCACTCAATGAATGGTTTCACTTATGAAATATCACTTATTAAAGAATTGAAGATTTCGGACGTGAAAATTAGTGTTACGACAAAATTATCATTTGAAATTTACCAAATGATTGAATCGAAAGATAAAAATTTTGTGCGTAGGCAATATTTTACGAGTAGAAAAAGAGAGAATATGAAGTTGATGATTGTTTCACTTGCAAGAGCACAACACACGACTAAAATGTAACAAAGAAGCGCATTGAAAGAAAATAAATCCTCAAACCTTTTCAATAGTAAAGGTCCTGCCATTGCACAATGATTTCATATGTAGACTAAAATGTGATTTATGTTTTCATCTTCACAGGAATGGAATTGTAAAATTCAGAATGGAACGAGCGTTCCGTTGGGGAACTCAAAGGGAAAAACCAATGATGGCCAGGATAAACAGAATTTCAAATTGATTTCTCATCAGAGAGGAAAACACGGATATTCAGTCACAAACGGAATATTTGACATCTTACAAGGAACGATTTCCATTTATGAAACAGAAATATTGAAAGACAAAAAATATGCATTTTATATAATTAGATCATAATGCATTCAAAAGTCGTAACACTAATTTTCACGTCCGAAATCTTCAATTCTTTAAAAAGGCTTATAGAGTGATTGATCGGAAAATAATTGAAGGACTTAGCACTAAAAGTAAGATAAGGTTTAAAGAAGGTATTACATTAGGTAAAAAAGCACTCATGACAAGAATAAAATATTTATGACAATCCTCCATGTTTCAATATAACCAATAACCTTGATCCACAATACTATGAAAAAATTGAATTTCCTAACAGATCATTATATATGAAGAAAACTAATGATTCTTGAGCAATGGCAAAGATAGTAGTGCTAACATCTCTATAAAAAGATACTTGCAACCATTAACTTGACCATGAGAAAGAGAAAGAAACAAACATTCGGTTACGCTGGGTAGGTTTTTAGAGTTTAAAACAAACGAAGAATGGTACTTCGGATATTCGTTGATTCTCCAAAAAAGAACACTCCAGGGAGGTAAGGAAAGAACCAAGTTCCAAAGAATCCGTGGATTTCATCGAAGTAAATCTAGGATTGTGGAGTGTGGATTGGTGAGTGTGGGCTCAAGACTGACGCAGAGTAGGAAAAGGAAAAAGGTCGAAGTACATGTTTACGAAACAGCTTACGAGATAAAGGGCATAAATTAAGTGGTACTAATCTGAGGAGGAAAAAGTACGTAACCTCGCTCACCAAGCATAAGACCTTTCTCTACTGTAAATTAAACTTATTTTAGGGATGGATAAATGAAGCGATTGTAGAGCGTGCCTTGAGAGTGAGGATTTAAATAGAGGACACTGCGGGTATTAGCAGCAATTTCAACAAAATTTAGTTCGGAGTCAAGTATGAACAAAAGTCATTCTATTATTCAAAAAAGGCTGCATAAGGAAGATTAAGTATATAGAAATCACTTTATTTCCACTATGCAGCTGTTAAATTTATGTCCATCGATATTTACCATAATTAGTAATATTCCATGTAAATGATACTGACGCCAATTGCAATCATTTGGAAAGCTGAAAATTCGCTAGCATATTTGCTTATGGATTCCTCAATCATACATAGAAACAACCAAAAGAAATAATAGAGGCGAGGTCTACACAAGTCTATCTTCGGACTCATATATATCCTTTCGACAGCCTATCAGTAATTCACAGACCACTTCAGATTATTTATAGTGTGCAGAACAGCCGTAAGGTAAATAATTTTGAAAGTTTTTACATACATCCTTTGAGATAAATTATATTTCGCCAAACATCAAGATGTATTAAAAATGAAATTTCATGAAGAAAATTAGTTGCTGAAAAGAACACCAAAAATGTCAAAACCTTCATTAAATAGCTCCAGGGATCAAATTCCAGCAGTGCTGGATAAATTGAGCCACGTGATGAACCGTCCATTTGGAAAAGACAGTAGGAGATCATTGGGAACAAAGGTGATGTGATAAGGCGGCATGGAGGGGTTGCACCAACGCCATCCCCAAATGAGAATGATGTAGCGATAGCTAAGCGATGATTAATTAAGAATAAAATTTTCACTGGGTCATCAAGGTTCTCATGCGTGAAAAGATGACATTCTCTCATATAGGAATGACAGCTGGCTCTAGATGAGTCCTGGAAAATAAGGACATGAAACCAACGTGGGAGAGACTAGGATGATAGGTTAGAACATTGAGTAAAGGGTTCCTATCCTGAGATTCGGGAATTAACTCCCGGTAGTGCTGGAAACTTTTCAGTGGAATCCCTAACTACGATGGTACCAAGCCAGCACAATTTAACTAAATGTAGAACAGCATCATCCCAATATGGCGCAAAACTTTAGACCCTAATACGTTGCTCATTACAAATATGGAAAGTCTTCCCTCGGAGTTCTCTCCACCCTGTCTCCATTCCCCGAGTAATTCTAATTTCAAAAATTTAACCATCAATTCCCAATGACCCAAACTACCCCATTTTTTTGTCGCGCCTTCTAGTAATTATTATTAAAATTAGGGAAAATTAAGGTATGATAAGAGAGGAATATGGACGTAATAAATAGGGAAAGGGTTGAAAAATACTGGGTGGTGTTTCACGGGCCACAGATACTTCGGATTATGCCTCCACAAGTGAAACACTAACTAGTATTTACTGCCTCCGGATATAGCATGACTGGGAGATAGAGGAGGACCACACTTTTACTAGCTACGATCGGTGGACAGAAGAAAAAGGAGAGCCTTAGAGGTAGAGATAGGTCAGCTGGCTCCTATATCGATTATAGAGGTAATGCTAAGAAGCATGGATAAATTGAGTCACCTGATGAAAAACATTGAACGCATCTTTCTTACAGAAAATGGATCTGGGTCTAAGGTAGAAGAAATAGGATATTATGAGGGAAAATAGGCAAAATAAATATCATTGGTTGAAGCAATAAAAAAAATGTTTCAGACCCAGGTCCGGAGAACTAAGGAAAATGTTTAGATGCTAGTCTATTATAAGACAGAAGTCCGACACTTCCGGGTGACGGGCGACTTGGATCAAATGCCTACATTGCATTTCAGCTCCATTAGAAATAACACAGGTTGGAGAGTTGAGGAAGGGTAGACAGGAAAGCTTGAATGTAAATGGTGCGATTTATGCGTATATTACCTGGTAACAAAACTGTCTTCTTCTTCTTCTTGAGAGTCTTCATTGACGTGAGCCACAACTTTACGATGAGCGTGAATGGGGCCCCCGCGTCGCTCATCTTTGACATCAACTCTGACTGACAGCTGACTGACGTCTCAGCTGAGAAAATGAGTGGCAGTGATTGGCATTAGCAAAACAGTGAGAGCAATAGCTAGGGGGAGAAAGAAGAGGGCAAAAGCTAATGGGTTTCCTGCCAGGGGTTTTCATGCTGGCTGGTTCCATACATGGGGAAGCTGAAAACTAAGGTTATTCATTCGATTACGGTTAAGTTGGTAGGTTGCAATAGGTAGGATTATTCAGGGAATAGAGACAGGATCGACAATAACACTGGAAGACTAGAAACACACCGAAGGCAATACTGTTCTACGTCCATTAGTCGGATGAAGCATGACGCAAAACACTGTTAATGTTCAGGATTCTACTGAAAAATCTCCGCCAATACCGTGAATCGAATCCTAGCCCCCGGAATGGGACGCTGGTACACAAGTTACCACACAAACCCGATCCCCGGTTATCATGGCCTAAGAGGGGGCAGGAACGAGAGGGAGTGGAGTTTTGAGTTAAAGTAGGAGAGATGTTCGAAGGACTGGAAGCGACTAATACGAACCATCCCCTTTTCAAAGCGTAAAGAGTTCCTGAGGGACCGGGATCGTCAAAGGAGCGGAGAAGATGGCGGGAATCCGGGCTCTGGATAAACGGGATGAAGGAAGAGATTCGGCGAATGGCCGAAGGAGAGAGAGATTGAGCCCATATAAAAGAGAGAGGGAGAGGGAGAACGGTCGGGATTGCGGAGGGGAAAGAAGAGGACGGAGGGTAGTAGCTGAGGGCAGAGAGGGCGCAGGGTGAGGTAATGAAAACGGGCGGGTTGGCAATTGCGGTCGCGGGGTGGGTGGGATGGAGGGAGGGAAAGTGGGCGGGTGTGGGCCATGCATACATTGTGGTCCTCGCAATGAGTGGCCATCTGCGACCCCTCCCCCAGTCCTCCCCGGACTCTTTCCCTCCCTCCCGAAAAGCCCTTCTTAATAGCGGCGGTGGCCATCACATCACAGTGCATGCGCATCAAAACCTTTCGCGCGACCTAATTCCTCCCTCCCTCTACCTAAATATCGCGCCACCGAAGATTAAAATGCCGCCATAAAACACGACCCGCCCAAGTTTTTATACATTAATTACCAGCCGTCCATATTGAACGTTCAACCATTTTTTTAACACGCGGTAGACTCACCTTCTGGGAGTGACCATTTTGTTTTTTTATTCCCGATTCATCTAGCGTTTGAGCGTTTCCACAACATTTTATCACAAGCAAGCAGCAGTCCTCAGGAGGCTTTTTAATGACAAGGGCACTTTTCTCTGCCCAGGTGTATTATTAGGAGCCATTGAGACAATCGCCATACTTTTCATTCCGTCACAGAACATTTTATCCCACCCATCCAATACTTTTAGCAAAATACGAACTGAAAAACTATTTTTCTAATGAAACATTCGTTCAAGTAATGCGGAGTTTCTTAAAGTTGCTCAAGTAGAGACAAATATGCATCAAATTATGTCAAAGGTAGTCACTGAAGAGGAGTAAGTTGAAAATTTTCACTTGCTCAAGACATGTGAGGAGATTCTAAGATTGCACCATACCTGCCCATGCATGATTATACAACAAATACTCAGTAACAACTTGCAATTTCATCAAAATGCTAAGATATATAATTTTTTGTAATAGAAAGAGACAGTCAAAATCTTACATTTTGGGATCGCCCCTTACGAAAATATTCCTTCCCACTTCACTTATACTGCTATTCTTTTTTTGATAATATAGCACTCGTGGACATTCCAAAAAGTTTGTCAGTACGAATAATTCAAAAAAACCTTTACGAGATATAGCAGAATCCTTAATGGCCCGCCTAAAACAAATAAATCATCAATACAAATATGGATACCAAACTAATAATGTAACAAACAACTTTTGGCACATTCTGATTTTTTCACACATTGCCTTAACGTATTTCTATCTTTATGGCTATTCGTTTAATTATTTCTCACAGCCATAATTCTACAACCATCTTTCCGAACCTCTTTCTTTCACAGGAGTTTACAGCCTCCTATTATAAGGAATGCACGAAACTAAGCAGTATGATCTATTTTAAAGATAATTTCACAGGTGGAGAACAATAGAAATTATTTAATGTCTTGAAGAATATTTATCCGCAGTAGGTACGATACAATCTGATTTTATCCTTTCCTCCACGTAATCATCACTAATGATCACAAAATCTCCGTGAACTATAATTTTCACACAGGATCCACTCTTATCAAAGCAAATAAATCTTGCGATTTAATTATGGCAATTAAACATTCATCTCATTTTTTCTTTTGTCATTCCCTTCCATTGTAAGAGGTATGACAGAAGAACAATGAGATCAGGTCTAGTAATTGCACGAAAGACAGAGAGACAATTGCAATGCATAGCGATATTATGTATGAGATCACAGAACCTCATTTTCTGGGAAATACATTACTAATAAAAAACATAATAAAGATTTTAGCAAGTCTCATTTTGGCTTGGCAACTACATTTAGGATTAAGTACATCTTAACCGCACGTCTCAGTAGTTTCGGTGTAACGGATGTTTAGAAACCTGATTGCTATATGTGACGAATTTAAGCATCGGTAAACGAGAAACTCGGGCATAGAGGTCAATTTCATTCTAGTAATCCATGTAGCCGCATGTGAGTTATCAAAGAAGAGCTATTGCGGATAAACTGGGTGCTTCACTAACCAGAGTTTTCATTTCCAGCGTCGACCTAAATGCATCAGCTAGGATAGTTACTCCCAAGTATTGTTTGTCACCCACTACGCACGCACGTTCTAAAAGTTCATGGCATCTTGGATGTGTAAAAAAAATTTTTATCAATGACAAGAGAGACAATTATTATGAATATATTTAGGAACTGGGATCCCTTCATTTATATTCCTGTTCACAAATGAAACTCAAAAAACGTTCGGAAAATAGTATTTTTCCGTTATGCTAGAATATTCCCTTCCTTATCACTGACTCTTTTAAATTATTTCTCACCGAGGAACAACTCGCTCGCCAAGTTCATCAAAATATCTGACGGAAAGTATTTTCCCCAGATCTCGGCAAAAGCTGATGATTCAACATATCGCTATCCAAATAAATGTTCTCGATAATTAAAAACACGTCATTTACTCAAATAAAATTGGAATACCCACGTACTACAAAAAGATATAACATAACACCAAGCACTCCAGGCTATCTTCGTGCACACAACCTGGTTTTCATAACGACCTGCATTTTCAAATTTTTCCCCGTTTCCAAATGAAAGGCACTGCAGCATAATTGCGGAAATGGGCTGTTGGTCATTATGAAAAGCATATTCGACCCACAAACGATTTCAGCAAGGAATTTCCGATCTAACGATCACGTACTTGACAATGATTTTGCATCGAGTTAAACCTTCAACGCTTATTTCGCCGCATGGCCAAAACAACACATGAGATTGGTTCAATTAAAGACATTATCTCACTTCACTACACTATCGTCCCCACTTTAACACCAGGCCTTCGGTCTTAACGTCGCCATATTCGATATACCCTCCATTGCAGACATTTAAGGCCTATCTGTTTCGGATCCTATATTTGTTTCGCGCTCATTGCGTTGTCCCACGCCCATGCCCTCCCCTCTTCCCCCTTCACCCTTTACCTTCATCCCATTAACCAGTCTACCCCCGTTGGTATCCGAACTACGATCGCCGATGCGTCCAAACACTGGCCAAATTAATCTCCAAAAAGGGCCGCCGGGCAGCCATTTACACGCGATCGTTATCCTCCATCCTATTTTGAATCGGCCAATTATATTATAGAACGAAGCAAGCTAGCTCCGTCCGCCAACTTTATCCCCCACCACTCCAAACACACGCATTAAACGTACGTATAACGACGAGATCCGGTCGGTTCGCAAATTCTCGGAATCCCGATAGCGGATGAATGCAGCCAGCAACTGTGGGGCACCGCGCCGATATCGAGTAACGCCTCAACATACCGCGCTTTTGGCCTCACCGGAAATGAGAGACAACAAGCTCTCGGCGTAAATTTGATGAGGAAATCACTCCCGGATTAGTGGGAGATAACGTGGGCAAGGGCCCAAGAAGTGTTGAACTGTATTTACGCAGACATCAAAAGGGCTAAATTAAATGTTAATCTGCGGTCGAACGTGTAAATATGAGCGATCTCAAAACGGTCGAAGCTCTGCAGTCGTTTGATGGAGAGCAGTGAAATGATCAAGTGCATTTTGAACTTAGGAGAAATCAGCATTCACACGAATGATCAAGTGATTTCAAGCGGTGAGCACCAAATCATGGCCGCTGAATTGGGTATATATTTTAAAATTCCATATCAGTGCACGCAGCCCCTTAATAGGAGACCGTAAGAGGAGATCTTCGTGCATTAGCCTCGCAGGGTCGTCATGAACGTCTCTGATCATGTGAATTGATAGGATACCATCTTCATTACGAACTAAAAGAGGGTTAATCGTATATGCACGGCATAAATTCGGAGCCAAATTGAAAAAACTCGCCTGTATTAAAGGCAGAGTAGGAATGAAAAAGAGAAGGAAGTGTTTTCTATTTAACCAGAGGCTGCAATGACTTCTCAAGAAGACATTGAGGCCAAAATAAGAGCGATAACTAAAAAAAATTGTTTTAATTATTCCATCTCGTGAACACATACTAGGTATTTTCTACGGAAAAAAAGAGTCCTGCAGAAGCCTACGGAAAAACGGCATCTACCACGGAAAAAAGAGCATCGTGGTAACATTTGAAATAATGGGACAGAGGAGTCCAAACTTACAACAAGCGTTTCAGCCTGGAAGATTAAGTATTCTATCCACCATATGTCGAGAGGATAAACCTAGCCCACAACTACATTGGTACGTCAAAAATTATTATAAAAGTAGCACTAAAATTGGAAATAAACATTCTAAAGGTCAAAAGAAAATAACTTAGTAAAATTTCACAATAGTTTAATCACACCGGTTTTACCCGCTTGAAGATATCGGACACATCATTGTATCTGATGATGCCCTTGGGGTGAAATCGGTTGTATTGTGTGAATAAACTATCGTAGAGTTAAAAAAAAATGTCGATGTTCACTCTCCATCAATATGTGATGTTCTCATCAAGTTACACCCAAATTTCTTCTAGAGGTACTTTATTTCATACACAAGAGAACGCAAATGGGTCAGACCAACGAAAAAAAGCTCCATCTTGTAGCGTGAAATGCGGTATCAATTCAACCTTTGAGTTCGAGGATCTCCAGACAAACATAACTGCAAAAACTTAAGGGATTTTTCAGATGTGAATGAAGTGAATTGATATACAAAAAAGAGGCTGAAATAATACAGATTAACATGGCGGAAAAGGTCCTAAAAATCATCCCAGGGTTGGCTTCTGTGATAAATAGACACATTTCAGTAGCGTTATCCCTAAAAATATACCTCCTCAACAGTGCGAATCTCCAGGTCGGTCGTCAAATCCAGAGGGCTGTGTGCTCTATAGCTTGCAAGAATACCTATTATACAAACTGCAAATCAATAACCAAATCGTTGAGTTGCTAAGGCAGTGAACAGACAAGGCTGTAGTTTAAATGCGTGGATCGGGAAGGGATCCAGATTTTCCCCACAATGGGCACCAGCAAACAACGAGTCGGAGGTACCTACTATGACTATGCTCAGGATTGTAATGGACAAGATTACCGCTCTACTCAGGGTGCAAAGGGTAATTTAACAGTGTATTCATGATATTAAAAGAAGATATAATCAGCAATCACGTCTAAAGATAATACAATTTTACGCTTTATGATTCAGGTTGAAGAGAATGAGGGGTTCAGTATGATACCCAACGATAGCAAGCATTTAAAAAAACATTTAAAGGACATTAAGAGACATTTAAACATGATTACTCTCTTAGGTATACCAATAAAATCTATGACATTACGTCAACTGAAGGTGGGATTCCCAAAGATGCTTTTAACAACACTGGGATTAGCATCTTTGAGGGTAATATTGCAGCCGTATATAGAGTCAAGGGTAAAGTACGATTTCATTCCCCTACTTCTTCCAAATTCGATCAGCGTAGAATTTATTACTCACAATTCTGCCGCAAAATGTTTGCACGCCCGCAGGATGAAGAAAAATCTTAGATTACAGAGCCTTAAGCTTAATGGACGTATTACCACCCGTAAAACAGGTGGTATAACCACTTTATTATGAAACTGAAGAAGATTTTTAAACGTTATAACGCTGACAGAGCTCTTTTAAACAATTTTTAATCATTTTCATTGCACAGCTTTATACAAGTGAGAACATTACAATAGAGAAAACTGCAAATATAAATCATGTTTTTCCTATCAGAATGTTAGGGGAAAGAGTTCTAGATTTACGTTCAGCTTATCAGCCCAGAATTTTGAGCATTATTGTCTAAGTTTCATTGAAATTTGTTCTCTTAAGATGAATTGTATATATTTCAAGAACACTTAGATTATAATTACATTTTGTGATCTTGGAAAGAAGTGGTTTCATATCTACGTTAACCATACCCAACCTGATGCAAACATGATTTTATTGATCGTCGATAAGGTGACAGTAAGCCGTGACATTATGAATTGTGACTTAATGATTTTAGGCGATATTAATTACCCGAATAGAATTTATTTTGAGACCAATAAATCTCAGAACAGCGGAAAAAAGAGTAACTCAGAACAACGGAACGGAGAATGTTCATAACTGTAAATACCAACACAAAGAAACTATGCAGGAAATCTAAAGTAGAAGTTATAAGTCTCATTATTAGGATGTCTGAAATTATTAGCGACACAGTCGCTAATAATTTCAGACATCCACCATTGACTGTTTTCATATAAACTCTTATTAACCACGGAAAATAAGTTCCTATCTACTTCACATAATCTTAACAAAAGGGCCTAATTGAAATTATAAGAATATTTTATTTCTAAAGACTGTGACCCAATCATAAAAAATAAAAACTCTAATTGAGACTTAGAAATATTTACGGTGGTTTATTTGTAATCCCATGAATATAAAAATTTTCAAGCACAAATTATCGAGACATAAATATCCTTCTTTTTGTAAGTATGAAATTATGAAAAAAACAGAAACTTCTCCTTTTGCGACTTCTCTTTTTAACATCTTGAGCCCACAAAAAGACCTCAATACCGCGTGAAAATTAATTATTACTAAAAATAAATATACCAAATTAATGTCGCCAAGAGAAACTTCTATTTCATTTTTTATATCTTTTATTGTATAAAGCTATATTTTAAAGAAGTAGGGTCTCACCGATTCCAGTTACCATCTTAAAAATTGGAAGCAATAAACAAATTTCGACACTAAAAGAAATATTTTTTTATACAACAAAGAAAAATCTTACTTTATCATTAATATACCTAATTTACTTAATGATTAACATACCTAATGAGATTACATGGTCCAGATGTAAAACCCTCTAATCATTAAGACCAAAATACCACCAAATCCACTATCCCCGGCAGACAAACTTTATTCCACTAGTTCCTCCACATGCCCTAAAAAGGGGCAAAAACCATCTTGAAGTAACAATGCGCGCTTCATTTTTTATGAGCGCGATCAGTTGCTTTTTTGGCGTTTTCACGGTAACCGCAAATTACTTATCCCAAAATATTTGCGTTACCATAACTCGGTTACTAATAAGTTACGACTCCATGCTAATTAGACAAAAAATGCTAAAAATCACCTCCCCTACCATCTTCTAAACTACTGCGAGTGCTTAGCGAATCACTCTGTATATATTCTAAGCAAATAATTCGCTCAGACAGGGGAAGAAAGAAAATGGATAGGAAACACATAAATAGATAAACAGAATAGAGGTGTGAAATGAAACAATGGCCGATTCCAAGGGGAAAAAATTCAACTGGACCGAGAATGAACCAAGGACCTGATGTCGCGTCGGATGCTCAGACCACTTAGCTCACAGTCTACTAAGAAACCACTGGAATCGGCGGGGGTTTAAATGAACAAACACTCCTCAAGGCCTGAGCCATAGGTTACCAATATATATATATATATATATATATATATATATATATATATATATATATATATATATATATATATATATATATACCCACAATGAGTATGTATATATACACAGACGCTAAGTCGCAGAGGCATAATCAATAAATATTTTACAAATTTTCCAAAACGGAAATAGAAAGGCATGGGGTTGAAGCACTGTGAGACTTCACTTGACCAGCAACTCCATCTCATTCTCCTTGCATGCACTAAATCAAAATTTTATAGAAATATAAAGAAAAACCACATAAAAAATTACTATCTGGAGCGAATTTAAGCGATGGGTGCATTATTTTTACTTCCACCAACTAAAACGCAAGGGTAAGATCAGAGTTAAGACAAAAAATAGCTAATTTCTTTTTATCACAATTATGGTTTCCAGGATTCAATAGCTCTCCGAAGATAATTATTTTATGTAATTAAACGAGTAATTTACAATGCCAGGCAGAGTATAGGTCATCCAAAAAAACACATTAGGCCTCAATAATTGCATCGAGTATCAACCAGCCAACATTCTAAACATGGAACAATTTTAGATCACCCTATTGACCGGAGGGATAGACTACACATATATATAAATTAACTTTCAAATTGATCTTTTTGGAAGACGGCAAAAAACATGTTGCGCACCCGAGCACTGGGTGAAAACGAACCCCCGGCCAAAACCAACGCCATTTGACTTGCAATGTACTGTGAATATTATGCGTCTATACATTTTGTAGCCGGCGCAATGGTAGGTCACTCCTATGTTTTCCTTACTCATGCGTTGGTAGCCTTCTCCAAAATCCCATATACCGCAAACACTTTCTTCACGACTCGCTGAACAAAGTCACAATGATGATTTGAAGTTGGCATCGGGCAAACATTTAAAATATGGATGATCATGTCGTCAGTATTCTCCACATTTTAATGAAATATAAATAACATATATATAAACACACAGAAATAACACAAGCGAACACATAATTGCGATACATGTCACGAGGAACTAGGTACTAATCTAATTAGTTACTGCATCTTCATTCTGAATATATAGTTTCATATTTAATTCATTCCCTATTCCTTGAGACTTTCGCTTCTAGATACATCATTTTCTGGATATTCTAGACATATGAGACTCGGGTAAAAATCTTGTATCGCTGAGGTATTTTTGACTGAACAGTAAGGAGAGACACTCAAACTAGTATGAAGGTTCGTTTTCCTGGAGTTTGCCCCACCCACTTTCATCAAGGATGGCTCACTTGAAATACATGATGCGAGACACATGACCATTTGAGCAGACCAGCCAAACAAACAGCTCTGGCACACCCTCAACAGCATTCAAGAGACTGCGTGGCCTTGGCATGTAAACAAGTGAACGACCAAATATCAACCGCCAAACTGATTTGAGTGTAGGGAACATGCATGATGGCCCACAGAGGTCCAAAGCGGCCCCCATATTTTATGCATCGTAGCAGAGTGCTACAGAGAGACAGACGCGCAATATTCAGAGCACTAAATAGTCACAAAAGAGTGGTACCAAATACAGAACCAAACAACATAGCTTCAAATATCCCTTTGTCAGATGAAGAGACTGCAGTTTGTGTTACACACTTGCATTGATGATTTACTCCGTGAGGAGCAGATCCAGGATTTAACAGTTAAGTACGACCGTGCCTTTGAGAAGTATAGGTATCTCTTGAAGCCTAGGTCAATTTCCAAAACATTTTCGTGATTGCATCACGGTTTCATAAGTAATTAAATTTTTTACGACCTATTTTCGGCTTTTACAAATGAAATTATGCATGAATGACAGAAATACGCATAAAATAATGAACGCCCAAATGAATATCAACGTGAAAATACTATAAAGCCTATGTAATTACCGAAGAAAACCATTAAACTTGAGGGCAATACCTAAGGATTCAGAGCCGGTAAAGCGTAATACACAAATGTAAAGAGAGCATGATTACGATTGTGGGCGCTACACCCTCTGAGTCTCCATTGTAGTGTATGGCAGCGGTGACAAGTCACCTCTCCTAAAGCAGGTTAAATCAAGTACCTATGTTACTCCTGAGATGAAATGGCTGGATGTCTTAAAATCTATTCATAAAGCATATTCTTACCGTTTAGGACAATAGATAAAGATTTCTTCATCTTTCTGTGGCCTGTCTATTGACAATTCTCAATAGAAATGTTGGCTTCTGGCATTTCCGTTTAAGGCAAAGTTCTTCATTGCTACACCAAATCTCTTTCTTCTCTTTCCGTTAATCGTTTCCTCTATCATATCTTTCTGCAGGAAATCTCTCCTTAAAATGTGGCCTATCCAATCTTCCTTCCTCTTTTTAACACTTTTCAATACATGAGTAGTATGCTCCTCTCCAATCCTTCTCGGTAACTCCTCATATTTAACCTTATCTGTCCATTACAAGACCTTGAGATTTATTTAACAAAAGATTGTTATAACACTGGTTCAATGGGGTTCTTTAACTGAAATCCATAATCAGACAAATTATCAAAACCACTATTTACGTAGTAACTGACGTTTAAGAATAAAATGCCGGTACTTCAAAAGGGGCCTCTGATGGTGCTTAGCCTTTCAAAGTAATGAGCACAAACAAAGCAATAAACTTAAGACCATATAAAATTAACGCAGAGAAATACAGAGAAAATAATATCATAAAAGGATTATCAAATGATGAAAGAGCGTAAAATTATAATGATGCATTTCAAGAAGAGAAGCTTGAAGTCCAGGCGCGACACAATTTTACCATGAATGGAAGTCGCTTGAATTGACAATTACAATAAAATGGGTTAAAGAGTAATGCGAGGGATGATGAATTTCTCCTCGATCACGACCTCCAAATATTTTGCAATTCACTGCAGCATGTTTCAACTTCGTATAACTTTTCCTCCATGAACATCGAATGAGACCTTTCAAACGAAAGAGGTATAACGAAAAAAAATAAATTATACCTGAAGACGGAGAACGATTAATTTGAGTCTTCAAGGGAAAATTCGAGGATTGGTCGACTAGAAAAGGAGGAGTTTTGTGGGAGCTGAGAATGATTTGGCTCGTAAATGACTTACAGAACAATAGACTCCCTCCCCTCTCAATGATCCAGACGTTGATTTCACAGAAAATCTCGTCCATAGCCGTCGAGTGCTGCAGAGCCTAGCAATTCTAATGACCACACTTGTTCGAAACAAATTAGAGCGAATAATATTATTCATCGTCTACATGGTACTCTGTTGAATATCACGAGTTAATATGGCTAAAATATTAGAATCCCCAAACCGATGAAGTACGTTGTAACTAGAAATTACAAGAAAAAACGCGAGATTCAAAATCCTTTGCACGGATTTGTTTTCCCAGGGGGAGTGAAAGCTTAAATAACAGGGGTAAAAATAACTCAATTAATTATTTTTCGAGGAAATACTCTCTCATCTCATACCTGCTCCATAAAATATTTATCTTCAAATATTTACGTTTTTGTTACGAGCGGCTTCGGCTGTACGTAGAGGAGTTAATGAATCAGAAAGTTAGGACATCCTTTTTTTGTATAAATTTTAGGACCATAACATCTAAGAAAAATGTTCTTAGTGAAATAGAAAAGGCGAGCTTACCAACTGAAAACTACTTCATCTCTAGGTGTGATAGGCCATGACAGCATCAGCTACTTATCCACCTTAAATACTATCCACCTACTATCCACCTTACTACTATCCACCTTAAGTAACCAAAAACGGGAGAATAAATTCAGTTCACATGACGGAAATGAAGTCGGTGTAGTAAGAGGGTACCCCTCTATGTGAGATGGAGTACATGATGGGAGAGGGAAATGGGTGAGGGACGAAATTTATGCAGTTAATCGAGATGAGATTGGAGGCAGAGAGGAGAAGAGAGGCGCGGCAAAAGGTCTTCACGTCACGAGCAGGTGATCGGCGCGCACGGCGGCCTGAGACGAGGGAAGGCTGTGCTTAGTAGGGACAACCAGGAGGTCGCTTGGTCACGTAGTGACCCCGAGATTTCAACCCCCAGGGAAAGGTTTCCTCGGCAACGGGGGAGAAGGGGGATGAGCTGAAGGGCTTTGGGGTTCACGGCCAAAGGCCCAACTAAATGAAAAAGGGATCGACGCAGCGAATGAGGGAGCCGTGACTGGAAGGAAGAACACCAACATAAAGTTCATAGTGGTAAAAATAGTGTCTTGAAAACAATTCAATCGTTACTGCTTTTTTCATTGAGGACCAAAATGCCCATCTTTATAAACAATATTATACCCGAAAAATATTATGGTATGAAATAAGATCCATCCAAAATAGAAATCTGAGCGTGTGGTTCTTAAGACGACCACACACAAATATTATGCTATGATTACTACGGTTAAATGTGAGGGAGTGCTTTTAAACTTGTGAGCATATCATGAAATTAAAATGTCGAAAAATAGAAAATTAACGTTCTTTATACAAATTACTAATTCTAGAGCGTCAATTCTCCGTCGCAACTTCTAACTTTAGCCAAGAATCAACACAATTCCCGCTTCCATCGATTTAGCGGTCGCTGGTTCGGGCAACTTTGGGAAGGTAGCAAATAATTCCGCCATAAGATGACATAATACCCAAAATATTAATAAACTGAGGAAGAAAAAATAAGAATGACGTTATAAAGTATCAACAAAGCTTCTCGAGTTTTGGTCAACTTGTTTTATGGTTAACTGCCGACGTTTCGCCAAACTTTTTGGCATCTTCAGGACTTTGAATCCAGCAAAGTTCTAAAATTGTCCGAGTAAATAGCGATATGAGCAGTAGCGTATTGTTTTACTTATATACTTCTATGCTGTCAACTTAAACTCAACTGCTCGCTTTCAATTCTATGGCAAGCAGTTACAACACGTATGGGTATATGAACGTTGTTAATTTACCTCTAACAGGTAGTAGCTGATTCTACACGATAACAGAAATACTTTATTTTGAGTTGATTTTGCCTTTCCATATAGCTATTTTTAGGCATCTGAGGGCGAAATTACTTGAGTAGAAAACGAAAGGTAACGTTAAGTTGGTCACTTGAAGTTATTTTGTGGCGATACTTAGAAGTCATCGAGGTGAATGTTAAATGTCAGTGTACATCACTCCAAAAGAAGGTGGATATCTAAATGCTGTAAATTCAATGAAGTATTAATGAAGTGTTTTGGTATGGTTTGGCGTTATTGCGAAAGATATACGTTTATTTAGCGGAAGTGTTATGAGCGTCAATAATGTTGTAAGTATAAAAGTATTTGAATAAATATACCTATGCCCTAAACGTTTCAACACATTTACGAATGCAGCTATCCTAATATTGGTGAAAACTTCACGTCGAAAGTCAGCTGTATTATTCTTTCAATGAAGAATGTATATAATAAATAATAATAAACATTTATTGTCGTGGACTCATTGGTCCTTTAGACATTGATGAATGACCAACTACAAAGAATACAACTCCTGAGTAAATGTATACATAATATTACATAATATATTATAATCCAAAAGATACAACAATCAATTTCACTTTTCATTTCAACATGTTTGAATTTATCAAATCGAAAACTTTTCTTTTAAACTTGCGATGGATTTACATGCTTTAACATCATCAGGCAGTGAATTCCATCTACAGGAAATAGACACTATGAACGATCTATGATACATCTCTGTACGATGGTGTGGGATCAATAGATCGGAAAGATGAGTTCTTGTAGAACATTGTTGTACATTTCTTTTAAGGACAAATTTGTTGAACAAATAAGGCGGACATCCAGACTTAAGAATTTTATATACCGTCATTAGGGTAAAATAGACTCGTCTTTCACGTGCTTTTAGCCATTTGAGATTTGTGTATGCCTCACTTATATACTACCAACTTTTAAGGTCGCATATAAATCGTACTGAAGCATTCATTGCTACTTGAAGCCTGCGGTTATTAGCCTCGTCTATATTACATATCATACTACAGCAATATTCGAAATGTGGAAAGATTATTGCGTTAACAACTGACTTCCGGATGTTGAAGGGAAGTTGCTTTTTGGCCCTAATCAATCGATGAAGGTTCCTGAAACACTTACTTCTAATGCTTTGGCAGTGCATATTCCAGTCCATATTTCTATCAATTAAGACCCCCAGATATTTTACATGTTCTTCATACGGAATAATTTTTTTTTTACAATTATGGGTGAAATTTGATGAAAATTCACTTTAGCAATTAACTGTCGGCTTCCAATGATGATTGCCTTGGTTTTGTTTTCATTAAGCTTCACACCATTTATCTCCGCCCACCTACATATTTGTTCGATGTCAGCATTAATGCCATTAATAGTATTTGGTAGATTTATCACAGCAGAATTCTGGTACACCTGAAAATCGTCAGCATATAGATGATATTGACAATTCTTAAGGAACCTTGGGAGATCGTTTATGTACAGGGAAAATAGTAATGGACTTAGAACAGAACCTTGCACCACCTGAGTCTACATTCAACCAGTTTGAGACTTTCCCATCTTTTACAAGAGTTGCATGTGTTCGCCCACTAAGGTACGAACGAAACGATAACGCTTTCAGATATCATATAACCTTTTAGCTTCTGCAATAAACGTGCGTGACTTACAGAATCAAAAGCTTTTAAGAAGTCAAAAAGGACGAGAACTGTAAGTTGTTTACGATCTATTGCTTGACGTATATCTTCCGTCAGTCCGAGTAGGACAGTTTGAGTGCTGAATCCAGGTCTAAAACCAGATTGCCTAGGATCTAGTAGGTTATGCACAGCAATGTGATTATTGATTTGATCAAAAACTATTCGCTCTAGCACCTTGGCTGTTGAGCATATTAATCCTATAGGCCGATAGCTGCTCGGTTTAGAGGGATTTGAGCACTTTGGAATGGGGCGAAGCAATGTTTTTTTCCAAATTTTAGGGTAGACTCCCAATTGCAATGATAATCAAAAATTTTTAGAAGAGTGGGCAGCAACAGTGGCAGTGACTTTTTATGAATAATTTCTAGCATTAGAAGTAATATTACGACAGGCTTTCATTACCTCTGATTGTTTTACATGTGCGAAAAAGAATTTATTATTGAGATAAACTATCTCGTCGCTTTCGGTTAACTGTGCAAGGTTATCGTTGTTGCTATTTGTGGAAAAATGATTGTTAAGAATATCAGGGTGAAATGTTGGAAAATTGTCTTTCTTGGTTTTAATTAAGCCTAAACTTCGTAGATGTTTCCACGTATCCTTTGTACCCTGGCTCTTGGAGAAAAGGGTATTGTAATAATTACTTTTGGCCCTGATTATCATTTTTTTGGTAATCTTCCTTAGGTTTTTATAACTGGAGAAAGAACTGTCGTCTCTATGTCTTCTAAACATAGCCCTGGCTCTATTTCTCTTCTTAATACTTAGCTTAATTTCTGGTGTGATCCATGGAATCGGTGGATGGGATACGCGAATGCTTCGGATCGGGGCATTAAGATCGAATGTTTCTATTATGTGAAGATTGAATAACTTTATTTTTTCGTCGGGTATCTGTGCTCTCACGATTCCGTTCCAATCTCTGTTAGCTAGATCAGACAGAAACTTGGTGTGGTCAAAGGTCTTATAGTCTCTAAAATTGATAAATTTTATCATTTGCTTAGGAACTTTGAATTCATACACGAGAGATATTTGATCGTGGCAGGACATGTCTGGTTCTGTAAGCAGGTCTATCCTAACTACTTTCTTACGGTCGTCAACAAAAAAATGTCTAAGGTTGAGTCGGCATTATGAGTATGACAGGTTGGTTCTGTGGACAAGATGCTAAGGTTAAAACCGGACATCATATCTTGTACTGTCTGGTGTGCTGGAGACGGACTAGAGAGATCGATATTAAAATCAACCATGATGATTACATGCTCATAATTTATAATGATGGAACCTAGAAAATTTTCAAAATCATATAATCACTCATATATGCATGCATGTACGTGCCAAAGAAACTGACCTCTAGATTATTCATTACCAGTATTCATTTATACGTGCCAAATATATTTCCCGTGCTCGTAGTTGTAGCATATTTACTTCAGGCAATTTGAATACCAGTTTGAATCCACCAGCGTGTAATAACAGGTAGCGTCAAACGCTTACATTGTGCGTGTTTAATGTATTCAGTGTCCACTGTATAAGTCGTCAGCCGAAATGGCATTAGGTAAGATAGCTTGACTTTATGATCGATTCTCATCCATGATACTATAAAGGCGAGGAGATAACGGCGATGCCTTCTACAATTCCATTATTGACTTCTCAATGGTCATGAAATGGAATTCTCCTTTTTCACTTCCAGGTTGTGGCGTATAGTCCATAGTGACATATAATTTTCAAAAATTTCAACTATTTATTTAAATATTTTTGTGAGTCCACTGAGTAAGCTAGAACCGGTCAATTTATTTCAGTAGCGCAAAATAAAATGCTGTTTAAATTAAATATACACGAGATAAAAAAATACTAATTAGTTAGAAGACGAAACTAAAACTAATGGTATTTTTGAATGAGCCGGTACATCAGCTACATGAGGCAAAGTATGGAAGCCGATACCTCGGTTTCTTTGGCTACAAGGCGTAAAGAACTTTTAAATATTTTTACACCTTTGATAAATGTTCCTTCACTGTAAGTATATTGCAAATTCATAGCATATTCATCATACTTTACATAGCTACATCTTGATGTTAAAGAATGCAATTATAGCAATTACTTCGAAAATACCTACTCAATTTATTTCCATACAAGTTCAAACTAAGATCGTCATCTCCAAGAGTTCACACACATGATCTCATTTAGATTACCTATTATATAAGCGTAAGCAAACTAATAACGATTGCCATTATATCACTTCATCTTGACGCCATAAAGTGATTGAGTCAAAGTTTCAATTTCCACAAAATCCGAATTTCACTCTCTAATAATCAATGCTCAAAGCTAAGCATGGCATTGAAATCAGCGATGTACTGGCTACCAGGTAGCTGACAGTTGGTGACAAATAAGTGATCCAATTACATTTTGCTGTTATTCCGTAGCTAAGGCGAACTAGCAATCGCTATTCTAACAAGCAATCCGCTAACTCGGATTCGGAATGAAATTCATAGCCAAAATTGGCACCCGTACCTAATGATTCAAAGTATATTGACATTTAAGATTTGGTGAAATATCGTTTGAAAGTCAAAGTTCATCTAGGAGATTGGAGAGAACCTCCAGCAGTAAATATTGAAACTTCACAGCAGAAATAATACATGATACATTCTCTGTGCATAGTTTTCATGATAGGTATATCTACGCTGTGCTTACATAGGTATCTGTTTCCGATGTATTTATTCAAGCAATTCATAAAAGTCAACCAAAACTTGAGCCATCCAATCAATAAATCACTATCTAAAGGAATGATCATTATCGATTACGGAACTACGATAAAGAAATTATAACAGTAAAAAAAGCTTTCAAATCTTTAAAAATTAAAATTCCACTCTAAAATATTCACAGGCATCAAATGTTTTCCTGGTTTCTAGCTCATGAAAAATTAGCATGCGGGTGGGGGGGAGAAAAACCAGGTAAAATATACTAATCATTCAAACTGCAAAGTTATCACCCAAAAAATTGCCATCTTAATATGTGCTTTTAGTTTTCAGGAACTTCTTCCAAAAGTATATTGGATGGGAGCAAAAATGACATGCGAGTATGGCATTGTTAATGCGCTAAGCATTACCGTCCGTATGCACTGAAAAGGATCTCACATCAAAGGCACTTCAAATATGAATACCATCCAGCCTGGTTGACGCATGGCTGTTATCGACTTTAACGTCAGGATGGAAGCTCAATAATGTACATAAAATTTTTCCTTGAGAACAATAACTGAGAACCTCCGATAATGAGAGAATCGTTAGTCAAGAGGAACGAATTGGCAGTTTGAAAAGAAGATAAGTAACATGACAGGCAAGTGCTCTCTAGGGCGCTGTAGCGATTAAACGTGTAATACAATGAATCACGGAGGGATGATGAGTTCCAGCGAGAGGAGAAAGGAGAGGTGGAGAGGAAAAGAATCCGTTGGCAGGAGGAATAGCAGGAGGATAGGAGACGAATGTAGAGAATGAAATGGAAAAAAGAGTCGAGGAGCGTATTTAAATACAAGGAGAGGGAGTACACGGATCCAGCAGGATATTCATAGAATTAGATGAAAAAGTAGGTAAACGTTCTTCATCGTAATGCTCTTGAAACTAAGATACGCCAACAGTGTCGTCGTGGAATAATAAAGATAGAATCAGAGAGAAGGCGCAAAGTAGGTCACACAAGAGAGGGGTACATATATTATAACATGAAAGTGATCCAAAAATACCAATTGGTGAAGGCAATCCAGTTCTAAACTTGTGTATTTATAAATTCGCCGAACAATAAAATTTTTTTCATCGGATTAACTGATAATTTTCAAGTACCAATTTTTATCGAATTATAGTGGCAGATATGACTCTATGAACTCCTCGCCCTTGGTATATCTCGAGAATTCTCCATTGGAAGTGATTCCCACTCTCAAATTTCACCTGAGCGGTGTTTGCGTTATTACATGCGACAATTAATTTGGCTTTCATTTCAGCATAGCTAAGATCCACTGATTGTCTCTTCACTGACGTTGAATGGTATTCTTCTACAGAATTAAAGCAAATCCAAAAAAATAGGAAAATAGTTTCACACAGAAATCATGAGTCCGATTGTAAGAATCAAAACAAAAGATGTTGCTATAAGCCATAGGTGATGATTTTAAAGGAAACATCGCCCGTATGCCATCCAAACTTTCGTTAGTTACGAGGAAATTTGTGAATACGACCTGCAGCAGAGATCACTTTCGCCCAATAGGACGCGAATATAAGTTAATGCCCGCCCGACAGGAAGTGTACTGCACTAACTCTCCATGTTAACGAGGGCATCTGGATTACGCTGATTAATCTCCAAGACTTCCATAATTCGCCGCGGAATGGAAAGACAGAACGTGCCCTAGCCACCGTACCCACCCAACCCCCCCCCCCATCCAAAACGTTATTTTAAATGTCTTCCACCAAATCTAAGAGGTTGCACTGAGGAACAACATCCGGATGAAAAATGTAGCTAAAGTTTGAGAGCTAATGGAATGTAGTTAAGAAAACAATTGCAAGATATGTGGATTGGAATCTGTGTATTCATCATAAATAAAAAAAAACATCAAGAAATAAAAACGACGAGCAAGAATCACTGTTGGGAAGACAGAAAAAATATAAGCTTAAAAAATCCATCGAATCTCTTTCAGTAGGTGATGGAGAAATTCGAACAGAAGAAGAAGACTTCCTATAAAAAAGAACAGATATTTTTTTATCCGGAGGGAAAGAGAGTTATTTGGCGGAAAAGCAGGAGGCGAGCGGTAAGGACGGAACCGCCGGTTTGAGGTTAGAGAAGTCGAGGCATACCTACTTGAAAGATGGCTCGAGGTGCCTCTTGCCAGTTAAAGCTTTTTGGCCGTTACTGTAAGTATTCGTGAAACTAATTGCATTAATCGGCGTCTCACTCTCTGCAATTATTCAATTTTGTTAATAACGCTATTTTGTCATAAATCACAGAATTTCCCGATCCTTCATGTTTCCAATGCTCAATTCAATCGGGTAATGCTGTGCCATGCGATATGTCCATTTCTCCTTGAACCGAAGAGCTTCAGTGAAAACGTAAATAGTAAATTGAGTAAATTTATTTTTGTAAGACAATCATTAAGAGCATTGTTTGATGCCATTAAATTTAATCGATAAAGGAAGCTGCGAAGGGCTCTAATCAAGGATTAATTTTTTCACTATTATTTTCTCGCCTATGTCCATCAAAAATTAACTTCAAATACTATCACGAATGGATATTGGCCCAATGAATGGTGGAAGTCTCATCCACGGCTTATAGAAATTCAACACATTATTATATGTACAGTGCCCGTAAGAATGTGACGAATAATTTTCTTAAGAAAATAGTTCATTCTGGATGAGTTGTTTTACACTGAAAATATCCACACAACTTCCAATCGTTTTTCTTAATGCCAATATTTCTCTCATTTTCAAAATGCGTAACATATTGATATTTGCTATGCTTTTGGATTCTATTTATCTAATGTGGGGTGCGCAATCAGCGTTGATGGTAAATTCATTTCAGGAGTCATATTTCACTATCCTAGCGCAATAATTTTACGTTCATCAGAAATCCGCGAATATAATGTTTCCTCTCAGTAAACTTTTCAATCAATTGTATTCACTCCAATATTTTAGCTTAAGGTAGTTTGATCGAGATAGTTCCTTAGTCATTATGGAATCACATTCGAATTACGCGTTTTTATTTCAGTAGCTGTAGGAGGCATAAATTAAATATCGCATTATAAATGGTGCAATAATATACTTTTATCAATGCAATTCTCAGTAATCAAATAAAAATATCTACATAGGTCTACCATCTGACTCATTTATTTCACGTGGTACGTTTAAAACTCATTCCGTACGGAAGGCTTTTTTTTGCGATTCTGAATAATTACTCCGGTAATTATATGATTCATTTTCAGTTGTTGAGAAAACATTAAAAATATACACGGCTAAATTTTTGACGAGATATAGATGATAGAAATCCCTTATTTTTTTAAAAGTATCCTTAGAGTGCATATACGAACCATTTCCCAAGTAAAATGGCTGGTTTTCGTCAAGCACATCGGACAGTAGTTCGGTAAGGGGCAGATATTTTGGTATCTTCGAAGGATGAGATATTTTTTCTTTTAAATGAGACCAAGTTTATTAATTTCTAGGTAAAACGATATTTCGCACAAACTACCTTAAATTCTTCACTGTGCATTCTTTGTGCGTCACCATATTATATTTACTCATTAGGCAATGCAACAGTAGCATTTTTATAGAAACTTCCACCTATGACTGAGATAAATTCACGTCATAATTGCGTCAATTATCATTAAGCGGAGAGGAATGTACTCACTTACAGAACAACTGGTTGGCGAGAAACACACGGATGGATGAAATAGAAGCAAATAGGAAGGATACAGGAAGTTCTTAGATGAAGGGAATTGAATGACGAGGGCATAAGCAAAGGAAATCCTGCGCGGAGGGGGCCAAAGGTACGGTTAGGGTGGTAATCGGGTCAAAAGCACCAAGAATAGGATTGGCAGACAATGGGAGAGCAAGAAAGTTCGCCGTTACTTTATGCAGGCAAGTTTGAAGTATAGCGTAGGGGGTGTAGCGAAAACGTGGCCTTTTAACACGTTGCAGGTAGAGCTGAATGAACAACTGGCAGCCTCAAACAATTGCAAGAAGTCCAGCTTTCGACCTATGTTATGCAGGAGTAGAATGCCACGGAAAAGTTACCAATGTGAGTCTCTGCCCACAGACACGAAGCTAAAATAGAACTAGGCACTGCAGTAGTTTTCAAAGTACTCTTTACGCTGAAAAACTCGAAGTAATTATAGAAGAGTTCTGCCACAAGCATTTAAAAAACAGGGCATCACCAGCTGTTTTAATTACGATAAAAATGTTTGCTAGAAATTTTTCCACGCAGGCACGGGCCAATATGACTGTAGCTTTCACTACAAGAATAACAATTTCTACGAAAGCAGTTCTAGTATGCATGACTATATCGATTTTTATTCATGGAAAATCCTTACAAATTAAAAAATTCGAGGAGTGAATTGTGCCTTAGCTGCGAAACTGAGGTAAAGCAGCCATAATTGTTTTATGAGTTCATCGGTTGAATTACGATTCAAATAGCCAGACAGAAATACAGGTTTTTTTCAAATTCTTACTAGGAAAGAACAGCAGAAAGGTAGATAATTCTACATAGAGAAACATGACTTCTTTTCGAAGATATTAAATCAAGGCAACCAGGACCAATCTTCCTTATCACTTACGATCAAGGAGATCATAGACAAAAGATCAAACAAAATAGAAAAAAATTAAGGATAAAACTACCATCAATATACGAAATATAAATGTGATATTATAGGCTTAACAAAATGGCTCATCCTAAGGCCGAGTTTCATAATTCCTGGTTAAATATTTTCTCAGTATGAAACCGAAGGTAATTCGTTCTCCGATTAATGACGCTCACGTCAACCAGCTATCAGGCAGTTCGATGTGATTAAAAAATCTGTACCCCAAATAAACATCAACTTAAAGAACAGGCTACGTCATCTTTTGGTTAAAACTTACCAGGCCATAAAACTGGACCTGTTATAGGCATCGAGAGAATATAGCCAAGTCTTTACAAAGAGACTCAAGTAAAATACAGTAGGTTAACATCCACATGCGCAAATGCGAATACCCTTCAAAAACACCGCCGATTATGTAGAAAATCTAGATCCGTTATAAGCAAGGGCATAGGCCACATAAGAAAGATCCCAGTGCCTCAAAGACTAAAAAAATACCTCCCGGGATGTAGTAGATAAAAAACGATTCAAGGAGGAAATATTGATCCCATATTGGTTACATTTACTCCCCTAAAAAGCTTTGATTCGTTACAGAGGTAATTTGTGCTATTGTTTTAATTTCTTTGTTTTTTTAAATACTTCCACTCACGATATTCGTTTCCAGAATGCACCTTGATTTTGACAAAAATGTGCTCTGTCGCCAAAAGCGTCAATTTTTGCACAACATCAACGATGGAAATCTTTATTAACTAGACAAACTCAGAAAAAGAAATGGGAGCATACGTCAGAGATATTTCTCGCTTATTGTTAGCATAAATTATCTGTATGAGGGTTTTGTGAAGTTATTATTTAACCTCAACCTCCCCTTCGTAATGGATTACTCCTACATGTACACGCTCTTTTCGTGTCACATTGAAAGGATTCTATCATTCCTATGCAGTGATTTTTTCGTCTGCATCATCTTCCAGTTTTCAGCCTACCGAGTTTTTTATTGGGGTATTTTCAACCTCAGCCTCTCCATGCGTGGTTAATCACTCCTACGTCTCACTTTGCAGTTCACTCTCAAAGGAATCTTTTACCTCTTACGCAAGAGCGTCTACATTAGTTTGGCAAAAGGCAATATTAAAGCAGCGGACTAGGGATAGTTGAGGACATTTTTGGCAGCTTTTCACCGGAATTGAGGGATCGTAGAAAGGTGGTGCTTTGTTGAACGGCAAAAAAATAAAACCTTAACACCATCTCTCTTCCCACTTCTCATTGATGGCCTCCCTAACTGGAAGGGCCAGTCAAATTCTCCACTTCTGATTCGATTTTAAGGGTTAAAATTGAGTATTTCATAGCACTTTCCTCTTCTCTGAATCCAGAAATTGGCGATAAAATCTCTACCAATAATGGCTCACTGATGCTATTCGCCGCTTCTATAATATCTTCAAGAACTTTCTTGCTTATAAACAATATTTATATGGAGGACTGGACAAAGAGTTTATCGTCATCTTTCCATAAATAGAATAGTCCGGGCTTCCTAAATATCCGGATTTACGAATGTGTTTATCATCACTGAAGCATCCTAAGCACCCTAAATTGCGAAAGAAATTGCCACAGAACCGTCATCATTGGTCGTTCAATCCTAAGATTGGTTGACTGCAGCCCTCCACCCTTCCCTATCGAATGCTAGATCCCTTACCTCCTGATATCTCTTCCTACGTACTTTATGGTATTACTTCCTATTAAATTCCTATGGTATTAATTCCTATGTAAAGACCGTGTTCCCTCTCAATACTCTCATCCACGGTCTTAATCGCAATAAATGCCAGCCGTACCCAAAATAGTCAAACGACTTGAAATGCAACAGAATGGCATTTTAAATGTTATCAACCTTAATAATCTATGACTTGAAGGTTTCCCAGAATTAACAATTGTAACTATACAAGTATTTAATGCATACCTCAGCAGATTCCTTGATGGTGAATTCTTTGCTTTAGTTGTTATCATGTTCCATGTCATAACCACGCAGTACCTATGTTCAATTTCGTATCATTTTCATAATCCATTTTTAAGTACACGCAATAAAGTAATAGTTTTCCTTTCTAAAGATTTTCACTCAATAATTTTGTATTCCCTAGGCCAAGCACTGCCTTGGCAGAAGATTCACATGTTCTCGTCAGTTCTAAGTTCAATGAACGCTAGCAAATATTCTCGAGAAAAAAACGTCCTCCGTTTCCCTTCCTGCTCCCAGAGTTTCATTATAACTCCAACTCCGGCGCTGTTCCACGCCGCAGACTTGCTTATTTCTCTTATTTTTCTCCCCTTCCCCATTCCCCTCTGCTCGCGGAAAATTCAGAAGCCGCGAGGGAGAATTCCGCGGGCTGAAGTGTACAGATCGTCCCCAACGGCGGAACCCCCGTTAGTTCTTCCACGCGTTGCTAATACGTCATCGGAATGGAGACAACGAGAAAAGCGGATGAGGTCCATGTCACAGACAAATTCTCGTGTTCCTTCTTATCTTCCCGGAGGCGGCGGCGAGAATCCGAGGAATCTTCCAGCGCGTATCCACAAAATGCTAGCGCCACTCAGCCTCTATCTCGATTTAAATTTCTCGGGTTATCTTTCACGGAAATTCTCATCTTTAAACCTGCGCCGCAAACATTTCGAGCGGCTCCTCCCAACCCAATGGGGGGATTTGTCCGCGAAATGAGCGTCGCAATTCTAGGCCTCGCTGTGAAACACGTGTCTCCCCCCCCCCCTCCACTCTCGTTAATTCGCAAAAATAGAGCACTTTCCATAAATTAGCTTTGAAAATGACGTCGACAAAAAACGTTACTGACCCAAAAATTTCAAGTTGTTAATAAAATCAACGGCAACATCATGTCGCATTAATGGGAGCGTGCATGACTGAGCTGTATGCGCGCCGGAGGCGTCTACTCCCGCTATTGCTCTTTTTATGAAGGCGTAACCTAATTGAAAGCATACGGTGCGCTGCGTCCATGGTGTAAAGTCATACCAACAAAAAGAAATCAAGCATATGTTTAATTTTTTTCAGCATATACCGACATTAATATTTGTTCGTCGTAGGTATAACCTCTAAGAGTCACTAAATGTATCTTCGTCGATAACCAACCTTTGATTGAATTGAATGTTTTCGGAGATTTTGAAGTATATTAATGGATAAAACCCAATTTGAAATGAATTTTAAGTCCACGATTCAGAAGAAACCCGTTGATCAAATACGCACAAGCGTTGAAATGAAATTAGAAAGAAAAGCGTAATAAAAACTACAATTATTTGAATTGTTGGAAAATTTCCTATCTTCCATTACATACAACATATTACAGTAAGCAATAAATGCGTAATTATTACCCATAATCTAATGTTTGCACAATAATTTTCACATCCTCGCGACAGTCAAATGCGAAGAATCTTTTTTTATACACACCGAACCCATGCAAGCAGATTTCACATAGCAGTAGGTTAACGGTAGATTCGCTATTTAGCCAGTCAACCTCTACCCTGTTTCAAGAACTCAAATATTTAAAAAGCAAATAAACTGCGTTCTCCGAGAACTTTTAAAAGTTGAACTTTCAACTCCACATATCTAAAACCGTAGATATTAACGAATAATTTCAACCCATCACGAAAAAGACAAAATACTCTAAAAAACGTGCAAAAATAAGGAAAAATTAAAGAAGCCCTGATAACTACAAAATATTAATGAAAATTATGCTGCATTAAAACTTGACATAAAAATATAGAAGAAAGTTTTACGTGAAAGATTTAAAATATTTACTATGAAATTTTAATCACGTAACAGTATATGTATTGTTTATTCCTTTACTGGTATAGCTGATATGATTAAAGATAACTTTCCACGTTCCGCAAAAATATGACAATCAATTTTAATCAATTATTGTGATATTTTCACGCACTGGGGGATCGGTTACGGAACACCATTTACTTACTAAATGATATCGCAACGGTATCGCAAGCATTTTCATTTGAGTAAGTGTTTAAGAGAATTTATGGGAGCCTTTTAATTTTTAAAATGGGTAGAAAAATCCTTCTTTTGTGGACTGAACCGCTTCACTAACTTTGTCATCCTTTTTACCCCATTATTTCACGTAATAACACCAGATATCTTCTTCGCTCTTTTGACGCAATCCACGAAGCTTCATCTGACGCCATTTTTTTCTCAAGAGTTAAGTGTATTACAGTTGCTTTTCCACAGAAAAACCGAGCTTCTGGGTCACACAGATCGGCCTGAATCGATCCAGAAATCTTTAGAAACAGGATTCGATAGCTGGGTTCCAAGCGATCAAAAGAATATTTCCGAGTGTTTGGAGAAGAAAATTAACCTTTTAATTCAATCCAATCAAATGAGTTTACACAGCCGTTTCTTTAAATTACAGAGATCTCAAATTACTCCCGTCCACCCTAATGAAAATAAAATAATTTCAGATAGGTGAGGTAATTGGTGGGGAACATAAAAATCGGCTGATTGGATTTTGAGCTCTCTTCAAGCTTCACTCGATATTTTTTTAACGGCCGACGGTCGGCCGGATATGCTAGCCAAATTTCTCTCTGCCCTTCCGATTCACCTCGCTCCATCTCGACCCGCCGACAATCCTCCCACTTCTCCTCCCAGCCCTTCGGTTAAACCCCGGCAATCATCTTCCGAGCACCTTCCGAGCCTTCCGACTCTGCCAACACCGAGGAAATCCTCCACTTCCATCCCGAGATATTTGCACGACTTCATCCGATTCAATTGATTCCTAATCAACTCCGTATTTCCCAGATTACCGAGCGAGGCGCGAGGATAATGGAAAATAAGCAAATTCCGAACCACCACCCCCTTTTCCTCCGCACCCTTCCCCTCTCCACCTACCCGCGACGTAATTACCGCACCACCCCCTCCTCCCCACGCCCATTCTGCGGCCTCTTCGTCTCCGTCGCCATCATCATCACCATCCAATTTAACACTCCCGCACCCGAACCGAGATCTTTTTTACACCTCACCTTCCGCCCCCCACGCTCCCATTCCTTTCAACCAAGTCCCAAGAACGACCAACATTATCCGTCTGAGGTTAAGGCTGCTCCACTCTATATGGATATTCTATCAAAAATTTGACTTCTCGGTGGCGTACTTCTGAAACGGAGTAAATATTCGGCAAATCGCTCAACTGCAGGCCGCTCCACTAAGGCACGACTATGCGAACGAGTGAAGCAGCGATGAAAACTTACTCCGCACCAGGAATTGAAGCTATCACCTCTACTTGACTTTCTATGCAAATGAGTAATTCATATAATCCTTATAAACACAGTGAGGGGCCTCCCAAGGAATAGATAAAAACCTAAGTGGCATAAATATAAAAATGAAAAAACGATGGGGACTGGATTAAATTATGAAAGAATATTGAGACAAGTATAAATCTGGCCTCTACTTAAAACCTAAATCATTATCCGATGGCAAAGTATCACAATAATGGAAAATATCCAGTTTAATTCCAATATTTAAGAAAGGAAAACAATGAGCCCCAAGAAATTACTGGTAGATACCCTTTAAATGCTTTCATGCAATATTTTCCACCGAAAAACTGATATTAATATCTTCACCTTACAAAAAAATCGAAACTTCTTCCACAGCAGCCAGCACAGCTACGACAAAGGAGATCTCGCGAAACCCAGCTTGAGCCATGCTATTATTCTTCCTCTTTAATATCCTACAACAAGTGAAATTAAAAGCAAGTCGTCGTACTGGTTCGGGGATTTAAATAAATAATTTGACAAGATGCCTCACAAAAAACTAATATTCAAATTACAAAGTGGGATAAACATAAAATAGAGAGGTGGATGCGTGATTTTCTGACCACAAACAAAAAGTAGTTCTGAATGGCATTACAGTTGTAGGCTGTAGTGGCATTCGGCGTCCCACAAGGAAACGTGATAGGCTCCCTTTTATTCCTAATTTATACAATGGATAATAAGTCCAAACTAGGAGGCAAAATGAGTGTGTTTGCAGACGATGTGGCCATCCTCCGAGAAATTGCCACAAATACGGGAATTTTCTCTTATCTTAAAAAAGTTAACTCGTGGTGTCGCGTGTGCGGGGGCTCAAATTTAATCGTAATACACACAATGCGGTACACTCCCCACGAAATGCATCACACCAACGAAACTAACGTCCATAAAGTTGGAGGGGTTAATATAACGGAGTTACATGCAGTCAAATACCTAGAAAACATGGTAACTTCAGGTCTAGCGGGGGGTGAGTATACGAAAAATTTGCAGCGCAGGAAATACACTATGAATCACCAAGCGAATAGCGGGGAAGTCCTCGAATGAAAAAGTAAAAGGAAGACAGACGCAATTTTTCTCTGGCTAAGCCACATATCGAATACGCTGCGATCATTAGGGACTCTGCACAGAACGATTTAATTCGCAAAATAAACAGAGTATATATTTTAACCATACGTTTCTTTAAGCACTGCTCCCAGCGAGAAATGAGTGTTTTACATTTGATGAAAAAACTTTTCTGGCTTATATTATTTTAAATTTTCACATCGGACAAATTATAGTAAGACATGAATAGTATTATTAATACGCTGCACTCTACATCAAGCACTGAAAGAAGTGATAAAATAAGAGAGAAACTGCCGAAGTGATAGGAATAAAAAATTTAAAATTCCATTCCGTAAGCATACAAGAGAAATAGAGAAACACGAAGACACTTTTTTCACATGAAGTTCACTGTTTTCCCCTCCCTATATCGTCCAATTTCTTTTTCTTTACCCCCCCCCCTTTTCGTGGCTTGTGTCCTAATACCCTCTGCCACACGCCGGCGATTCGTACGGTGGTACGAAGATGTAGATGGTTAGTCTGCAGAAGAGACATAAGTTTATACGATAAGGATGCACTGTAGGATCACGACCTTATTCACGAGTGCACTTGTGGCATCCACTTTCGCATTGTCGTCTCCAGGGATGTACCAATATTTAGCTTATCGGCGAGCCTTTAACTCCATGAATCATTCCTCTAGCAGCCATTACTTATACATTGATAACGTCCCACACTGAAGTTTTCCGAGTTCATCAACATCAGTTCAACTCAGTGAATACTGATGAAAGATCCTTCCCTCCAACTTCTCCGAATCGCTATAGGACTCTGGTGGAGATGAAATCTCAAATACAAGCCATGAGGAATATCTTCCAGGAGACATGTATAGGCTTGGTCATTCATATCATTTCTACGGCAGAATACAATTAAATAACGTAATATTTCAGAGCATAGGTCATATATTTGCCAAAGCAGAATCGTAAAATGAAATCAACTACACGTGGTGCCGAATTTTGGAAATATCTTTCCGCTACCCTTGATTAAAGACTAAACTAAGGATTCATTTCATATCAGAGAATAAAAATTTAATTACAAATCATCCACTGTACACGCGGATTGATAAGCATTAATATTAGTCACGATTTCACGGGATTGGGGTCATTTAGGATATGTTAGCCAACTTCTCGTAGTAAAAGTTGTCAGTAAAAATTAGGTAATATTCTGGTCACGGGATTGGGGTCATTTAGGATATGTTAGCCAACTTCTCGTAGTAAAATTTGTCAGTAAAAATTAGGTAATATTCTGGTGGCTACCATTACAAGAATTAATGTGTAAATAATTGAGAAGCATACAGATAGGAATGGATTCTCAATATTATCCCTAAAATTGAATGCATGAGTCAACTTTAAATGATTACGACCAAGTGAACCTACTGGCAAACATTTATTATTCATTTTAATGAACGTGAGATTTCACTAAAATCCATCAAAGATTACATCCGTAAGATTTTGACAATGTTTACTACAGAATATAAACTACCAACTGTGAGACTGATTTCGGTGAGAATGTGTTTCGACCTTTGTAGCAAAGAGT
Source organism: Ceriagrion tenellum (assembly GCA_963169105.1). Taxonomy (NCBI): domain Eukaryota; kingdom Metazoa; phylum Arthropoda; class Insecta; order Odonata; family Coenagrionidae; genus Ceriagrion; species Ceriagrion tenellum. The sequence goes on along the minus strand of OY720633.1, from coordinate 146,622,585 downwards.
TCAAGCTGGTCAATCGCGAGGTGCAATGCAAGAATCATGAGGCCAGCGCGAGGTATATGGACCTTCAGATATGGAATTCAGCAACGGTTATAGTTGAAATTATTCTACAAAGGAAAGAACCGTAAAAAATTACAAATGAAATAATCAGAGGGAAATGGAAGTTAAACTTTCGCCTGATTAGCAAGTGGGAATATTCGTACGATGACTGACACATACGCAACGTCGTATTTTAATGTACAACGGCAGAGTTTGAAGCCGATGAAAAATTCTTAATTATCACTGATCACAAATATGTAATCCAGAGACCATTCAAAAAACCAAATATTATTTTTTATTATAAAATTGTGGTCTCAATTGATTGCGATAATTACCAACACGCGGGAGAAATGAGTTTGGAACATCCAGTTCTTGCAAATTCTGTATTTGAGCCAATTTCTGTTGAGTATTTTCTGGCTGGGCGGATTCTCATTACATCTGCACTCAAAGAATTTTCGTAGCAGATAAGGCTCGAAGCTAAAATTCTGAGAGTTCGATAAATGTAGAGCATATTCACAGAACTAACTTACAGAACCTATAATTAACAAAATACAAAGAAAATCAGCACTCTTCGTTAAAAACTGCAGCGAACGAACATATAGTGTTACACAACTGTGAGAAAGATTAAGGTGGGAGCCCCTAGAGACTCGGAGGCTGCACGCTAGGCTTAGGCTGCTTCAGATATTCAGAACTGGCGTGTTTCAGAGCGACACAGAGAATATTATCATGACGCCTCACTACATTTCTAGGTCTGACAGACGCGATAAAATAAGAGAGATGCTCAGCCGAACAGATAGGTACAAAAACTCGTTCTTTCCGCGCACAATAAGCAACCACAATAAAAGCTTAGCTCCTCTAAATACACTCTCACAGTACATGTCACCATTTCACCTTGAAAAATTTTACATCTTTACACGGCTGGTGACCTACCACCCCCTGCCACACGCCCATACGGCGGCTCGCGGGGTAGTACGTACATGTAGATGTAGATGAACCTAAAAAACCGCCCAGATCGTAACCTGGAAAAATCTCATTGCAATATTTCACTGTAGTCCGATAATATCTTGAATATCGCAAGCTCTATAGCCTTAGAACACAGAAAATTGATGAGACTTATTTCCAAAATAATTGGGTACTTATAATCCACAAAAAATGTCTACGTCTTGATTTATGGAGAATAAGGATGATTATTACAAAGGTAAAATAGAAATTCCAGTAAAATCTGTCATCCTAATATCATTAAGGCAAAATATTTTAGAGAAGCACAGAGCAAGAAGTTTTCTTTCAGAATTGCACTTTACTTTTTATTTGGCTAAGTATTTACGTCAGTGACACTAAAAGATTGAATGAAGTAAAAAAGCCACAGACGCTTAAAGTCTTTAAAAAACAAACAAGTATCAGCATGTATTGCAAGAAGATTATTCCACCAGGAAAATTTGTCAAAGGCTGGTAGCGGAACCACGGGCTGCTGACCTTAAGAGCCAATATGCACCCTCTCTTGAAACTATAGCATTAATTTTAAGGCATTTTAAGTTAGAGTTATGCATTTTCCGATATTCGTTTCCTTTGCAAAGATTCTATCCTCATATCAAATCATATGAAAGAATATGTTGGCTTATTAAGGATTTTATAGTCACCAATTACTAAATTATAATAAAATTAATGCTTATAACTGTCTCCCTTTTGTAATTGTCATCAAATTTCAACAATAACTGCAGGTGAAATAGGTTATTTGGCCTAAATTGGCGCCGCATTCATCCACTTGGGTGGAGAATAGCAACCACTAAAAAATATACTTATCAAAATACCTGCATCTTTAAAACCACACGTTTCCTTTTCAGAAGTTAAGGCGCGATATTAGTGATAGGAATATTTTTTTAAACGGAATAAATACAGACTCGAAGTAACTTACCAGAACTGATACGAGAAATTGAACATCCGCCACCCCTGGCCAACATACGAGCAATGCCCGCTCGGGGCATGCCGATTGAAAATGTTATTGTTACCTACCTATAAAAATGGATGCGAGTCAGAAAAAAACATAAAACTTATCGACGCTTCTATTACACGAAATTAATTTAGGACACTAAACAGCAAATATTACTCATCTGATGGCAGATTGGAATTAAAGAAAGAATTATTATTCCCTTTATAATAAAACACTTCATTGTATAGCACAGCACTCTTTCCATTAGTAAGAAATTTCGTTATTCAAGAATTCATACAGTAGACTATATTGACAGCTAGTAGGTAAGTACACTATTCTTATTCTCTTCGTGAGTTAGACTAATTGGACTGTTTCTGAAACCATCTCAGCTTTAACCGAATAAAATTGCAATGACTAGTAGGCAGACAGCAAAAATGATTCTGGGGAGACGGTTGTGCTCCCTTCACTTTAAATAGTTGCAATACTTTTCTTCATGTTTTGATGATTTTTCATCTTAATGAAAAACGTTGAAATTTTTTCGAATGTATGTATTTCTTACCCTACTTTTAATGTGCCACCTCCGGTTTTTCTTGATATTTTACTTTCAGGTGGTGTGATTTCTTAGTATCCCTTCGAGATAACCCACGTTACATTATCGGACAGTACCGCCACCAGAACTGCCATCAATTTGCGAAATTTAAGTTTATTACCTTTTTATAAATTAAGGCTTTATGTACAATTCCACAAATGTGCGTGTATTGGTTTAATAAATTTTTGATGCTTTGATTAGGTACTTGGAGCCAAGATAATTAAAACTGTACATCTGTTCTAGAATTTTGTCTTTAATGGCAATTGTTCTTACGAGGTGTTTTTCCCTCAACACCATTACCTTGCATTTATGCTGCGATCTTATCAATACATAATCCTTTGTCATATTTTAGAGAGAAAATCACATTCTTTTAAAAAACTATCTCCTATAGGTGGTATGATTGCAAAATTGCAACCGTATGGCAGAATATTTAGCCTAGAAATGTGAAGTTAACTGAATGCCAAATTCAAAACTTTGTTTCCACCTTTAAACAATTACGTCCAAATACATACAGAAAAGAGCCGGAGAGATACAACAGCCTCATCTTACATCCTCGTATGTTTTTAGTGGTGCATTTTCCGTAGCGATATTAACAGAGGTATTTTAATGTCCTAATTGTTGCGAAAAGACAGTTAGGAAATCCTCTTCACGTCAAAATTTCTCAAAGAGTAGCTTTTTCAAAGTTATCAAAAGCCTTTAGAAAAACGATAAAAGGAACATTAGGTTCAGCATTAAATTCTGACCTCTTCTCAATCATTTGTAGGTAGGTACATTCAACAACGATATTTTAAGCGCACATATTTCGGTTGTCTGTTATCGCCAATGAACAGAGGTTTATCTATCTATTTGCACTTTGTCTCAGGGTGAAATTTATGTCGTCCTCCAGGATACTGCGGTCGCAACAACTCTTTCTGAATTCTGAAGATATCTTATCCAAGGGAATTGGCGTGCCGCTGACGTGCCCGGGTAGATGCGAGGGCGAGGGTAAGGGTCCCAAGGGGGAGGCTGGCAAGAGGGGGGACGTGAAAGTGTCGGCTCACGGTAGAGGTCAAGTGAAAGGATGGAGGACGGAACGGGAGGAGTGGCAGGTGGCGCTAAGGGATACAACCCTGACGAGGGGGATGCAAAAAACGAACGCCAGGACTGGGGATGAAGGACACTGGATATGATTGGGGCAGGAAACATGGCGTTATACCGGCCATTATGCGCACAAATCGACTTCTATTTGTCAAAATTCCCGACAAAGGGATATAATATATCTACATTTTTCTAAAGCGCAATCCAATCCGAAGAAAACTCAAACGGAGGCCCGGTCATGGTGACAGAAGTTAAGTGATAAGTTAAGCGTAATTAAAATGTTTCAAGTACATAATTTTCAAGTTTTTTACTTTCATCACCTCACTACGCATGGTCTGTGGATCATTTCAACCATTAAAAAAAATGGATTGTTTGAAGCTTGCTGACAATAAATGCAACGACAATATTGCAAAGCAAATATAGAGAAAAACGGTTAAGTCATCTACATTCATTATTCTATAGTCATAAATATGAGCCGTAAAACTTATCCGGTATATATTTGTACATATTATCCATTTCGTCTAATTTTAATTTTATTTCTGAATAGTGTAATAGATAAAAAGTGTAATACTGAAGTCTCTATGATTTTTTTTCTATTTTAGCTACTCAACTGAGTGATTTCAACGTTGACTTACGATACTTTACAAAGATTCAAAATGTAATATGACGACTAGCGTAGCCCAGCTATCTTCATTTGCGAGCTATCATTTAAGTACAAGCCACCGAAGCTCTAAGAACGACTACGATATCATGTCACTTCAAATAGAAGCTAGAATGTAACGAAACTAGATTTCATAAATGTACAGTTCCAAAATAATTTGACCAGGAAATATGCTTCAACCAATTCAGCGAGGAATATGCTGATGAAACCATTTTCAGCATTTTTTTTACTAGCATCTCCAGTAAAATGAATGTAAAAACGATTAAGTATAACTGGAGTTTATTAAAATGAATATTATTTAGCGTAACTAGGTGGAATCGATTCATAATGATGAAAATTAAAGTGCCTTAGTACATTCCACAAAATCTTTTCAATAACCCAATGCAACCGGCTTCACCCGTTGGACATCATCATTGTACTTGATGATACTCTAATGGGTGAAACTGGTTGTACTGAGTTATTAAAAATATTTTGTTGTATTTACAAAGTCACTTTAATTTTTATCATTAGAGTTTATTCCTAACCTTCCATGAGTTCCGCACATTTACTGTATTTTACCATTCTATCTTCACCACGATGGAACAATTACAATGATATTCGTAAGTCTGATCCATTGTCATGACGGAAACATTTTCTAGCCCTGCAAATACAAATATTTTTATAGGATATTTCTGACGATTAGGCTAAGTTCAACCATAACTCAGGTTAAAGCATTCCTCGATGAACAACATTAAAGCGCAATGCTGCTTCGCCTTTTTTAAAGCGAAAATATGTTCTCTCTTAGATTCGGAAGAAGAGAAAAGTGTCCTCCAAAATACTACCTCAGACTTTTTTTGTAACTATAATCGATTCGGTGTGGACCTACCTCACACTTCAAGGAGTAGGTACTCACGAGAAAATGTAAGCAGCCTTGATCGCAGAAGTTCTTTATTTCTGCTAGTTGAACTCCAATGAAACAATGTGATGCTCAGGTGTGGTCCATTTATAAGGATCTATCTTCAGGACGGAAGTGTTCTTTCGCCATTACCAAATCTTCTCCGCCCGGCCGGCAACCTGCCTTCGATCTGACAGAACGAAACGTTACAGTCAATGAGGATCCAAGCTGGAATGAGGATGAGTCATGAAGAAGCTCATTGCAACAGGCAAAAGAAGAAACTGTCTTTTGGGAATTATTCTTGAAGGACTACAGAGCGGCTGGTAACATTACCCACCAAGTCCATCTACTCGATTTAATTCCCAGCGGAACAGGATATTTGCAGTGGCATTCCAGGAGGGACGTCATTTGAAGGTCACACCCAAAAAAGGACATCGTCCGTACCGTCGAATTCCATTCGTCAATGCTGCGTTTATGTCAACCCTCTTTTGTAGGTTACTACTCGCTAAAATACTTACGCACAAACTGTCAAAAATACAGCAAGATGCGAGAAAGCCTTATCAAACCTCTACGCTAACAACTACGAAAAAATTATTCGTTAAAAGAAAAAGAGACGTGCACTTTCGAGGTGTTCACGTCAGGCATCACAAAAAAAATTTCACTACGCCCATCATATATTAAGACACAATTATTTATTGAGAGTCAGTTGGTGGAAATTGAAAGAGTTTGGAAAATATAGCTCCGTTCGTGCATGGTAGACAACCGATAAATTTGGTTATTTGCGCTATTAACGATATTTAGGTTGGTTGGTAAGCATTATTCGGAGAATAAAAGAGAGTTGAGAAAAATGCGGCCTCGGAATTTGACTCCTCTTATAAAAGCTGTGTATTTAACCGACCATTTGACAAACAAGGTAACTCATTCGGAGTGCAATCCATATAGCCCCCTAGTAAGGAGCGGTTCCTCCAAGCCGGGGTTGGATCCCAGATCCGAGAGGGAAGCGAGTTCTCCATCGGCCAAACCAACCTAATTCCAAACGATAATGTTAGAGAGAGTGATTCAATAGGAAATGTTTGTCTAGGCTTTATTTTCTTATGAACGTTAACTACGGTCTTTCTATACTCCATTTTCAAAAGCAAACACGTAATTTTTCTTTTGTTCTTTTCTACCTCATTTCCCCGCCGATTCTAGGAAAAACCTTCAGCGCAATAGATTCCTAGGCAATCAAGGAAATTGACAACAACCATCCCCCTCGCCTATCAAAAGGCATCCTTATGTAATAATCTTCAAGCCAACTTCATCAAGAAGCACAAGAGAAGCGCTCCACCACGAGTAAATTAATTTCTGATGTTTCCATGGTGGGAAATGGAACTATTATTGACGAACGAAGACGGTTGACGTACCAACAATGGAACAAATTCATAATCGCCATGCAAAGAAAAGAACTGCAGAGTGGAGCACTTTTCTGTCAGGCATAGAACCGACTTTGTAGGCTAATGATCCCATCGCCGGGCCAAATTAATGTCTCCGCTCCCAGGAGGATTAATGGAAATATATTTCAATTGAATTAGAACTCTATCGAAAGTAATTCAGCAAGTTCTCTCGGTATTTCTAAGTATGACATCAACCTAGCAAACTAGTGCTTGAACAAGCTGGCTAATGTCTCAGTCATCACTTCAAAGAACCGGAAACAAATACCATTTATGTAGACAGGCTTCTCGGGATTCCATCCGGGTGGAAGGTCCATGACCGACGTTTCGGCTGCTTACTCTGCAGCCGTCCTCAGGGAAGTGAGATGCCGATGGTTGGAAGTGTCCCTCATTCACGCCCACAAATTCGACTTCGACAAGAGAACTATACTTTGCCGGGAAAACGGCTATTGGGACCATTTGGTGAAAGAAGCCGTCGAAATCCGACTAGAAAAGAAAAAAACTCAACAGAGACAGCGGTTTCCACCTCAGCAACACTTGGAAACTAGTACTGAAGTCCATAGAGGCAACGCGGACTAATCAGAGGAAAGCGCGGGAAAACAGCTTCGCACCTGCCCTTGCCTAACACCATATATAAAGGGACACTTCCAACCATCGGCATCTCGCTTCCCTGAGGACGGCTGCAGAGTAAGCAGCCGAAACGTCGGTCATGGACCTTCCAACCCGGATGGAATCCCGAGAAGCCTTTCTACATTCTATTCACCGAGAAAATCTGAAATCTTTCATCAAATACCATTTATGCCTGAAAACATTTGTGATCCGCATGCTTTTATCTTTTTCCTAATATATGATGCATTACGTGTCAAGTTTCGCGGCAACCATCTAAAAAGTGTCCTCATGGGAGAAATAAGAATTCTCTCCTCTGAATTCAGGAGCACCCGGACATAATGTTGACCCTCAATCAGCTAAGCCTCATTTGCCTACGCAAAAAAGAAGGCGCTATGTCAAGTCAATACACTGACCGCATTCAAGCGCGATATCTTGCTCATTAAATACCAATAAATCATTCCAACAACGCATTATTTCGCCAAAAAGAGTATTTGCAAGCATTCTTGTACAGTCTGATACACTCCTTCATTGAATTCGCGAAGTTTTCAACGCCGTTTTTTAAGCGTTCGGCAATCAAGAATAATCGACTATATCCGAAAACTAGTAGGCGAGATTAGGTGACCAAGGGCGAAAAATGATGTTGCGAAGGCCGACATATGAAATGAAGCCTCGAAAAAGTAGATCGATTTCTACAGCAGTACAGCTGCAAAACTGCCCAAGCGTAATTATGAAAATTTACCATCTTTGGTTTTGTCTTGCTCAGACATATAAACGCACACTGAAGAGCGCTTGCATTTTTGATTCCAACTTCCGCCTAATCATGTAGCTTCCACTCCCTCATATCTTAACGTAACAACAGCCCAGATAATGCCCGGGCACGAAGGAGATGAATGGATCGGCCGCTGCAACTCCGAAGCGATCGCTGGGACCTGGGGTAAAATTTAAGCCAAGGAAAATACTGCTTAGGATTGTTTCCTGAAAATCCTGCAAATATAGTAAAAAGTGTGAAAGTACGGTAAACCCTTCTATTATGCAAATTTTGGAAGGCTAGTAAGCACAGGTAAACTTTCGTCATCATCAGTACTGGTTATTAAAAAAAACTATCACCGGGACCTGATGGCAAGGCATCACGCAGGACACCATTTAATGGAGTATATTTTCCGAAATTCAATATAATCCCTTGGGTTTCTCATTTAACAGTATATTAAAATCCAATTAAATAATGCATATTATCAAAATATCTGTAATATAAATCATATTCTCCGAGCAGAAAATCTTAACCAAAAAAATACAAGATTTATAGTCATTATCAATAACAGGACGACAGTACTGCTTTTATTTCCCGTTTTTTTATAAATTTCCGATATGTTGGAGGCAAACGCAATTGCTCTTTTAGTTGCATCACTCATCTGTCAAATATTTGAAAGTGAATCCTGCTAGCTTGAATTTCTAGAGCCATTAAGTATTATTTAAGCCATTTGAAAAGTAATTAATATTATTTGTTAAATTAAATCTTTTGACCTAGTGAATGTGATAATAACAAAATCCTAGGAAATCTTGGCTCATTCTACAGCTATGAGATCAAACTGGGGCAGTACCACTAATAACAGTTTCACCAATTCAACCCGATGCCGATATATAGCTGGCCGTAATTTTTAAACATCTAATCAGACACTGATGCTGCGCAAGATAGAATTTTATATAAATTTAAGTATTCCTATGCTGGCACTTCCCTATTTTTCTCGAGTATAGACATTTCTTCCATAGTTATTTATTGTACTTATAATTTATACTCACTATAAAGTCTCTTATTAAACATATTTCATATCTAATATATTTCACCAGTAAGTTTTTCCGATCCTTAAGGTCAAATAGATGTTACTCAGAGCGCTCAAACAGGCAAACTAACGAAATCACTTCAGTTTTTCCTAAATATTCAAATGCCAACACATTGGCCGACGAAACTTGAAATATCGGAGGGATTGATGCGATGAATTTTGCAGCATCGACATGGCTATGGAACCAGGCAATATCGACATCGGTCGATATTCATTGAGCAAGTCCTAGTTTAAACAAAAGCAAAGCGCGACCGGCGAAAAACAGTGCTTTATTACAGCATATCGCATGCATGCTCGAAGCACAGCCATCCCAGGAATCCGCTCAAATTTCCAGCGTGTGATTTCATTGGCTCACGATTCGTGACGTTCACGCAGCGGCGAGGCACCCTAAGTAAATTTCAGATGGGAAAGAGAGAAAAAGGTTTTTTTTGTTCCCTCTGCGGACCCCGCTGGAGTGGGCTCGTAAAGAGGGTCGCAACTCCGTTCGCCAAGTCCTGCTTTTTATTGAGGGGGGGGTTCCGGATATGCTGGGGGGAGGCAGCATTTCAACGCGCCAAAGCGGGCTGAGAGGAAGCGCGTGAGCGAGACAGGGATGAGGAGGGTGTAATATGCTAATGACCAAACCCTGCCACAACTGTCCTTCTTGCGCAGGCAAACAACAGAGAGAGAGAGAGAGAGTAGGAGAGAGAGAGGTGCCAAGGGCAGCAGCTAGCCTCGTCATCTTCGCAACCTCAGTGCATGAGTTCGCATTCCCTTTGCAGTCCCTGTGTTCAACGCTTCGCGACTTCCCAACACCCCCAGCCGCCGGCTCCGTCAGACTGACACCTCAAAACCTGCGGCATAAATATTGCTTCTCTTGCTTCGAGATCAAAACCGCAACCCCTCGGACTCACCCGGTCTGTCAGTTCTAACCATGTCAGCAACTTTCAACCCATTTTCCCAAACTACCGGCCCCTTTCTCTCCCCATCCTAACTTCCAGCTGTTACCTCTACCTCGACTCCCTAACCTCTAATGCGTTAACTATCTAGTCAATCGATGACTGAAACGATTAGTTCAACATGTACGTGTTACTTCGAGACCTGCCGCAAAGGCTCAATGCTAGGGGTGTTAGAACACCGGCCATGAATGTAGGGTTAAATGAAAAAATGGGGTAAGAAAGGGAAGAATTAGTAAGGAATTTTCCGAAAAGTTAGCATCTCGACCTGTTCTTGTTTTTTTCATAATTGGAGCGCAAGAAAAACGAATTCTTAAATAAGTTCAATTGACAACGAATTTCCCCAAGAGCCGTTTTTTAAGGGTTATTACTATATTTAAGTTTTAAATATCGCTGAATGAAATAACTTTGAAGAAAGATGGCCATTTATAACCAAAAGGAACATAATTCAAGAACATTATTAAAGGCAAAATAGAGAGAAAAGCGCCAAGAGGAAGACTAAGAAATAAGTTCATGAACCAAAAGAGAGAAGGAAGGTACATAGGAAGAGATACCAGGAGGTAAAGGAACTATCATTAGATAGGGAAAGGTGGAGGGCGGCAGTCAGCCAATCCTAGGATTGAACGACCAATGAATGAACCAAAATACAGGAAGGATAAGGTCTATCGAAAAGATTTCGGACGACAAAGCTCGGGATCCCATGCAGAGCTTTTTCCGATTGAACGCTCCGAAAGATTTCTTCAAAATAGGAATTTCATTTGAATGATTCTCTGTTAATTTAACTTAACAGGGCTCAAACATAGGAGATCAAAGGCATCCGAGCCATTGATAGCTAACATCACATTGACTTGAATGATCTGGTGCTTCCCCGGAAGATTGTGAGTAAATTCTTCGCTGGTTCCTAATCGAGTGAGATCAGGTATTGATGTTTTGACGACGAGCTTCGCCATCGTCTTTAAGGGGGTTGAAGACGATAGCGGAGTTAGTTACCGAAACTTCGGTACCTGAACTTCTTACCCGGTTGAAAACCCATAAACGATTTACTCGCAACACTGATTTTATCCCCCAATTCATTGCATGACCACATACCTTGTAAGAAATTGAAGTTAAGTTAATGAAATACCCTCGATCAAGTCCAGCGGCGCCTTTTTTCAATCTTTCTTGATGACTGCTCAAATAATTTTTCCTCAGGAATTTAACACCCAAATTATACGTTCTTTCATATGCTTCACAAGATGATTTTTAGAACGAAGTAAGTGCAATCCTTACCCCAACCAAGAAGAGGAAAACGAATAGTTAAATAAATGTTACAATTTAGCAATAAAGTTCTTTACATCTCATATCTTCAAAGGATTTGACGTGATTCTTAATTTGAACCTGAATATGCAGCTCTTAATCCGACCAAAAGGAATTGGAATCAGAGGCAGTTTCTTACGCAGAGAACTAGCAAGTAAAAATGTCCGTCGTACCCCAATCAGAAACAAATTTCACATTACACATATTACAGCAGAAAAAGTCGTCAATTACACACTTCTTCGGCACGAAATATCATTTTTGTAAATATTTCCTCACGAAGTTATTTCAATCCTAAAGAAGGCTAATGAAACGGCAGAAAAGGAGACGTTGTAGAGTAAACCGTGGAAAAAGGGACCCTTACACAAAAATCATGAAAAAAATACTATTAGCGAGGAAAGTGACCCCGTCCTCAGCCAGAGGACTCCAAGGACTCTCCGCATAGCACCCAATTAGGGACCGTATTTCCACTGCAAGAACTGAGCCTGAAATCATCGATGTGCATCATCGGAGCGCTTAATAATGAGATGATAAATGAGGAAGAGCATAAAACAGTAGACGAGAAGACGATCAAATCGGGCATCTTTCTGAAAAGGACACCTATTTATACATGGCATACCCTGGTCAAAATGGATTTGTTGCTATTGTACGTGGGAAAATAGATATAGAAGGCCCTGCAAGGAATGTGGCAGAAAAGAGTAGAAGAACTTTGGTTCACAGACGCTCTTTGACGAACAAGATCATTCTAAACTTGCTGCCCACCACGTGTAGTAAGACAAATCAGCGCTAAAAATGGATTGCAGGTCCACCCCTTCGAATTCCAGCAGAGCCCAACATAGGTTAACTTTGGTTCCTGAGCGGGAGCCGTGATTCAACTGTGTCAGAAGATTGCAGGGCACATATAGAAAAGGATGTTCATCAAAGACAAGATAGCTTGCATTTAATAAGAAAGAATTGAAAGCAGCTGCGAATCAAATTTGCATTTAACAGAACATGATGACGACTTGAAGGCACTGAACCTAGGGCCTTGGAATGGGAAGCTTTTTCCTCGCCATTCACACCAACACGATAGCTTTTTCATCAGAAGAAATGATTTTTAGTGAATTGGCTGATAAGAATGAATTAGAATGTCTCGACTGCCTCTCTCAACTATTTTGCTCCCTCCCTGCCATGTCTCCGAGCGTCTCTAAAACACGTCGATTCGTTGATCGATTCGTCGATTCGTACGTCTTTTCTCCTCAAATCGACAGCTAACCATCTTATAGCAAAAAAATATCCCCAGGAACCACCCGTTGCCGAGCCCTCTTCACCATGCAACCCTGTCAATGTAAAACAGCCCTTTCCACAGGTTTTATTCCTCATCCCATATGTATTGTACGACCCCTCTTCGCTCCGATATTGTATCCGCTCCCTTGTTTTTGTTTTAAACTTGTCAATCCATCGAGCCCTCACATGTTCCAACGCCTCCGATCTGTATTCCAATACGCCTTCGTATCTCACCCTCCGCCCTCCCCCTCCGATCCAACCCTCCCCCGAATGCTTTACAGCCCCGAGGAAATAAAATCATGCAGACACTTTCAACACTTCCTCACGATATATTCCTCCTTTATTCGTTTTTATTCTCAACTAGCACCAAATGATGCACCCATACGTGTCCATCTCCGTCTATGAGCACAAATCATCCCACAGACTTCATTCACAACACTCCCGTCTTCTTCTACGAAGCATATGCAGAATAAAGGAGTCGTAAGGTGATAATGCTAAACGGAACTTAGAGGGGGAAAAACTTCATACTATTAAAGCATTTTTTTCCTCGTTTGAGAGAAAAAAATAATAACTAAGCTATTTTATCATCAAGACTCAACGTTATTCCTCCTCAAAACCAGTATCAGATTGCTTTTCAAAGGAAAATAAGACACCTGGTATGACTTCTATGTCAAGTTTTAAAAAAATTAATGCGATTCCAAAACTTATACACATATTTCTTCCGATAAGCAATAGATGGATTGTAAATGAAGCAGAGACTTCAGAAAATGCTATTTTACTTGCCCTCAGGAAAGATAGGTACCAAGAATCGCTTACAATGCTGAGTTATTTCCGCTTGTGTCTTATACTGAGATTTTAGATTATTTATTACCCTTATTTCTAGAATAAAATGTATGATAACGTAGCAATGTACCTCAGATAAGGGTTTAAAATAAACACGTCTCGTTTCGGTCAGGAGAATTTCATTGCAAAAGAATATGCAAAAAGAGGATTAGAATGTTGGCAACATTTTAGAAGTAAAATTAACGTTACATACTTGGGTTAAAATACAATAGGAGCGATCCATAAGTTTTTAAATACCCATCGAAAATCATTCCTCAAGGAACTGAGTCACTTCGGGCCACGTATCAAACGATAGCTATCTGGAATTAGATTAACATGTTAACCACCCAAAATTGCCTGAAATTTTCACTCAAATCAGGGTAGTTTGCTCTCAAATGCATGTTTGTAAGAAAAATGATTGTATGTACATCAAATGCATTGCTCAAAAAATTCAAAATATTCCATATTCCCAAAACTGCTTAACCAATTAAAAATGAATATGTGGCAACAACGTCGTTACCTTTAGCGAAATGGGAGGAAAGTAACAAAAAGAGGACACTTCAAGTAGTCAAGAAAAAACGTAATGAAGGGATTTTTTGCAGTTATATTAGTATGAAAAAATACAGCATATGGTGCGGAATTACTTAACTACAATTCTGCCAGGTAAAACAAGATTTTATAAAGCTGAAAATAGATTAAACTACCACGAAAAAAGAGATTAGAAGATGAGTAGGTAGATACGATTTAACACTTCCAATTAGAGTAAGTCCTTAAAAACCCACCATCTGCTGGGACCAAGCCGAGTTATTGTCCTTTGCGCGAATTCTCTAATTATACCGATCTGGCGAGGCGCACAGCAAAGCGCCACCTATTTCCCGCTGATTGTTTGGAAACCCCGTTTACACCGATGAGTAGGCAACCAAACAACCCTGAGATTCGAAACACAATAAGTAGCCAAGGGCAAAAGCACGAGTAAATTGTCCACGATATATCTACAGGGGACCATTTGCACTCGTCGCGCTTTAATGAACGCATTGCCAACCTAATGTCTAGGGAAACAATTTATTTTGTCGTTTTAAATAAGAATCTTTTGTAATGATCGTTTCCCTCTCTATAGAGAAAAAGTAACTCCAGGGTCTGGCTCACCACAAGATGCAATAAGATCTAGCAAGGGGGCTCACTTAAAAAAACAATCCAGTTCAAACGGCGTGAAATAGATTTTAATTATCATTAAAATTAAATATATCTGAATTTAAGGAGTAAAAGCGAACCTTAAAAAACTACTTACTCAGGAAAAAGTGTAAATTGTCCCGTCTCCTCCTGTTTTAGCGCATGACCCTGACCGCTGTCAACATGTCCTTCGTGTAGGAGCGCTATTAGACTGCACTCAAAGAGGCTTTATAAGCACATGTTCGCAACTAAAGTCAACCTTATTTCGCAATTTTGTTTACTTACTAAAACGTGCATCACACCCACCTCCACGGGTTTATATCTTAACAATTGTATTTCAGCATGATAAGGTCAGGAAGGTAAGGAATAAGTGTCTTCAGTTCTGCCAAAATAAATCTTCTTCCACAAACTCGCGAACTTAGTTGTCGGTCCTCGTATGTCGATTGCTTCGATAGCAACATGCTGGGACTCCATCCCTATCGAAAACGTCCGAGTTCGATACCAGTAGGAAATAGCAGGCGTCGAATTATCGCAACAAAATATACCACGAACATAGACCAAACAGTGTATTAGATTCTCTGCTATCACAGCAACAACCGTTAAAACTCGACCTTCAATAAAGAAACTTTTATTGGAGGCTGGAACACTGGCTACACATCCCAAGAATCCTGGTTCAATTCCCGCTTTTCGGTGGAAATCCAATCCCTAATAGGGAGAGCACATCAAGTACAGTGCTCCGTCCGTGGGATGGGACGTTAAATTGCGGTTCCCTTGGTTTCTTTCGTTAAGAGCAGACTAATGCCAACGCCAGGTTTTCCCCACCCTTCCTCCATTTCCTAGTAGTCCTTCCGTTGTCAACCGACCCTCCCGCCATTAACAGAGCCAGTTACCTGCGACATCGATCGCCTCCCCGAACATGCAACCAAAACACAGGAAGTTATTTGAATGACTGGAAACGTTTGGGGTGCCGTCATCACTTTGAAGTCCCTTTTGTCGTTCTACGAGGGATAGGGAATAAATGAACCGAAGGAATCCAAGAATTCAACCACAAATCAGTCTTCTGCTCACTTCTCTTTCCGCGTGGCACCGGGAAGTTCATCGGACAAGGCCTACACCTTGAATATCATGATCTAGGACAGCATGTTGCTATCGAAGCAATCGACATACGAGGACCGACAACTAAGTTCGCGAGTTTGTGGAAGAAGATTTATTTTGGCAGACCTGAAGACACTTATTCCTTACCTTCCTGATCTTATCATGCTGAAATACAATTGTTAAGATATAAAATTGACGTTTTATTAGGAGTTCAAAGGTTAGCTAAAAAGAGACTGGGGTGGGGGGGAGAACTACAGCTTACCAATCTTAGGAATTCATGACTCCTGATGGTGATGATGAATATGTGCACAATATGCGTGATCAGTATCAGCAATAGAGATTTCCTCACCATATATATTTATTTGGCGCTTGTAAAACAGTCAGCCTGAGCGCGAGGAGAAGGAACAAGTGGCCAAGGGCGAGAAGAGAGTTTGATTTTTTAACGCAATGCAGTTTTCATAATTCATCAAGCGGCCTAGAGAAAATAGAGAACTTTATAGATATGCGCAACTCGTAACCCCAGGCTCTTGGTGGCATGATAAAAGTAATTATAATGCGAATAAGTACGCGTGGGCGCTTGTAGAAACAAGAAAACAAGGCAGCGCTGTATTACATAATGTGATACAACAGGAAGACCGTCCACCTAGAACGTTAAAGAATCGCAAGTCTAGTCATAAAATATTAGCTGATCTACCGGAAGGCAAAAACACCTCATTAGTCTTAGGGGAACTAACCCATTTTCCATCGAGAGCAACGAGGAGTACAGCTAATGCCACGTATTATTATTTAAGTTCAAAAAGTAGGATCATTTTCACCCACGAAAATGGGAAATGAAAGAATAAAACAGTCATTGCACATTTTTTGTAAACAATTGTGGTAGAATTTAAAATAATACTAATAACTTTTCAATGCACATAGGCTGAAACTCGTTTACATTCAAATTAAATAAATATCAATCTTGAATAACAATTAGCAATGACAAACACCCAAACCCTATAGGGAGAAAAACAGAGAATCAAACCCGCAACCTCAAGATCTAAAGAGAGGATCGTGAACACGCCGCCAAAGCGTCCGGGGGCGGTTTACCTCCTGAGATTAACCCTTCAGCACACCTCAATGGCTATATTATACGGAACAATAGATCAGTAATCGCTATTGATCGATTTCCTTCAAAGAATATGGGAATATTAATCTTTAAAAAAGTGCTAGTCAAAATCACTACGCTTTCAATCGACTCCGAGGTAAGTATCAATCGCAAGCGTCAACAAAGAGACAACTGAATGTCTAATGGATCGACGAATTAAAATGGTCCGCTATCGACATTCTTCATTCAATTGTAAATAATAGATAGATAGGTCGGCTGAACATACATAGATCTTCTATTTATAATGGGTATTGGTAAAAACATATATAATTCTATAAGAACTAAGAATCGGAAGACAAATGCGGATGTAATTTTTAGGAAATGCCTCCAACTGAGAGAGGTAGATAGTTACCGAAAATAGAGCGGTGGTCAATAATACATTTTAATGTGATAAAAGACTTTTTATCGGTGCATTCGAAAATCCTTTTCTTCGCAGGCGCAGGCCCAATCCCTATCCTCGAGTTTTTCAAAATCGCTTGGTCGTTAACACAGAAAAAATAAGAACCCAAGGGGAAAGGTGAAGACATTCCGCTGAAAGGACTGTTTAGAAGCTGAAAATTCGCACTCTAATGCTCCGCGCTCACGTTGAATGAACAAGGAACATATAAAGTGCCCAGCTCATTCCTCCGCCATTTTTTAAACGTGCAAATATAAATAATTACCACGAGACGAAACCTACTATTATGGTCCGAAATACCGCAAATCCCTAGTTCGGGTGGCTCTCCCCGTGCTTTTCTACTTCCGGGGCCACTTAGCGACCGACTATGATTACGTAGAAACGGATGGAGGGCATCTCTCAACCCACTCACCTCCACTTTTCCAAACAGGAAATGCGGGAAACATTACGACGCGGTTCGAGAAGTGTACCCCAAAACAAAACTAACTTGTGGAGACTGCGGACGAGGAACAATGTTGTCCTGGTGATAATGGATATGAGGAGGGAGGGAGGAAATGCGGTCGAAACACAAGCAAATCGCTCCGTTGTTCCCGCTTGCGGAAGGCGTTTAAGGACCATATTTTCATAGTCAAAGCAAGGCCACGGATAGTACTACCCATGGCCTTGAGTCAAAGGATGAACGGACGTGGTGTAGTAATGGGAGAAGTGTGCATGAACAAATACTCCTAGTTAGTGAATCTTCCGAATTGTATGCAAAATTATTACTTTAATAGGTATATATACCTTCATATAATCTCTTTTCTATCTTAGGTTTACAGCCAAAAGAATCACAAGAGTTTTCACTAGTAGCGTTGATGAGGAATCATTCTGCCTCGAACAATCTAGATTTAGATCATTTTGCACGAAAAAATAGATATCTCTACACACAGTTTATATTTTCATGAAAAATAATCATGTGTTGTGCACAAATATGAAGATATATCTTTAAAAATAACACTTGTGCAAAACATTAAAAGTAAGTTCTTACCATAAAGGGCATACCTTAGAGTATATTCAGTAAATTCCTTCAGCGAACCAATACGTTGTTCGCCCTGAATCTACATTTCAGCATTCAGTAGAACCTAGGTGAGGCAAGAAAACTGTTTTAGCATAATCATCAACAACCAACAAAAAACTTTTGATATGATTTAAAAAACGAGCATGCTAAAAGTTATTCACCTATGTCTTGCAGGAGGGAGAATTTCGTCGAAGGTAGCGAAAGTGGATTGAGGACGTACTCGGAGGTAATAAGATGTAAAAGTAGGAGATAAAAGGGAAATTCTGAGTATGCGTGAGAGAGGGTGTTCCGGCTGTTATTGCTATAACATGGAACCTGTATATTAATAGAATATTAGCGAAATTAGAAGAGTGATCGTTTTGATTCTAATGAAGTGGACTGCATTTCCTTTGGTTTTAATGATCTCTTTATCTTATCTTGACCGTCTTTGTCTTACAAAAAAGATTGATTGGTATCAACAACTCAACAATAAAAAACGTGTCATTAGTAACGTGAAAGAAGAACAACGAAACTTGTGAAATGATGTCAGGCGCGAGCATACCGGCCCCCTTGGAACCACTGGTTCCAACAAATTATTCTAGCCCTGGTAACGGGCAGATTTTTCTAATTGGTCTTTTGATGTTACCGGTAGACGTTTTTAGCAACACAACTCTCACTTTCCCATCAGTCCCTGTGTACACTTCACTTACAAGTCCCAAGTTAGTAAGGCTCCTTCCAGTTCCCGTGCAGTGAGGAATGAGGTTAGACGACTTTGTCTGTGTGTCCTAGTAGTTGCAATAAATCTCTTGCAGTAAGCTGTTACTCTGAGAAGCTTGTGCAGCTTAGAAAACCTTTCCGTCCAATCATCTTGTTCGGTAACTGTAAAACTATGCAGAACTTTGATTTCAGGTAAAACCGTAGGTAAATCTAATTTCAATGTTGGCCAGCAAGTTGCTTCAAGCTTAAGCCATTCTGGACCATGCCACCAAAGTCCTTTCGTTTTGAGATCACTAACAGATAATCCTCTTGAGATAAGATCGGCAGGATTGTCGTTTGAGGGTACATGTCTCCAATGAGTGTTCTCAGTAATTTCTTGAATGATGGAAACCTTGTTGCCAACAAACGTTTTCCATCTTGCGGGAACTCCAGCTAACCAAGTTAGAACTATGGTAGAGTCACTCCACAAAAAGGTTTGATGTATATTAAGATTGAGAGCATTTCTAGTCTTTTCATAAAGTTTTGCCAAGAACAATGCCCCACATAACTCCAAACGAGGCAGGGTTACTTTTGATTGGAGAAACTCTAGACTTAGAGCATAACAGCTCCGTCCAGCATACGCCCTTACTGTCCACGGAACGAAGGTACAAGCATGCACCATAAGCTCTTTCACTGCTATCACAGAAACCATGAATTTCAATGTTAGGTATTCTGCTACCTATGATGGGAGCAATGTCATAAGTTAGAACGTTGCGATTCACTCCTATATCTGTTAAATTTGGTATTTGTTGACAGAGATTAATCCAATGTTGACATAATGATGAAGGAAGTATCTCATCCCATCCAATTTTTTCTTGCCACAAAGATTGAAGGAATATTTTATAGGTTATGACTGCTGGACTGATTAATCCAAGTGGATCAAAAATAGAGGATATAATAGACATCACTTGTCGTTTGGTAATCATCGAAGCGGAATGAGTTGATTTGTGATCAAGTAATATTCCCTTGGCCCTTATCTTGAATTGATCACTGGCTGGATCCCACTTCAATCCCAGCGTTGTAATGTTGTCTTCTCCTAATGACAAGGGAAGTTTTGTTTCGCAAAGCTCTGACGGAATGGCTGCTAATAGCTCAGGTAAGTTAGAAGACCATTTCCTTAAAGGAAAACCAGCTGTCATTAGTATTGAGGACAGTTCACGGTAAATTAGTAATGCCTCTTGGACTGTAGAAGCACCAGTGAGTAAGTCATCCATGTAGAAGTCTCTATTTATTATCCCTGCCGTGCGAGGATAAGCTTCATTTTCTTTGCACAGTTGGTTCAAACAACGCGTGGCCAAAAACGGAGCTGAAGCCGTGCCATAGGTCACTGTTGTAAGCTGGTATTCTTTTATTTCCTCTTGAGGAGAAGTTCGCCAAAGTATTTTCTGCAAATTCCTGTCTTCGGGATTAACTACTATTTGCCGATACATCTTTTCAATATCTGCGACCATAGCTATTTCATGTGTACGAAATCTTAGAACAATACTATACAAGTCCTCTTGAATTGTAGGGCCTACCATTAAAATGTCATTCAAAGACAAACCGGAAGATGCTCTAGCACTAGTATCAAATACTACGCGTAAAGATGTGGTTGTGCTAGAAGCCTTGAAAGCCGGATGATGTGGTAGGTAAAACCACATGTCATCTAATCTACTTTTACTCGGTTTCATGTGCCCAAGTTCTGCATACTTAGTTAAAAATTCCTGATAACCTTCTAAAAGTTTAGGATCCTTACGGAGGCGATTCTGAATTAGAATCAATCTTCGCTGTGCAGTGTGTTTGGAATTTCCAAGCTCATTGGGATTCACCTTTGTCGGAAGTCTAACTACAAATCTTCCGTCAGTCTGAGGAGTGGTATTATTAGTGAAATGTTGTTCACATTGCCTTTCTTCTGACGTTAGAAGTCGTTGTGAAATTGATTCAACACTCCAAAACCTTTGTAGTAACTCTTCCAGCGATGGCTCGGATTGAAGACAATGCGCTACTAGCTGTGGTGACTGAGTAGATGGTGTTGTAGGTACAATCCCAGCCACTGTCCAACCAAACAGCGTTTCCTGAAGAATAGGAAATTCACCTGATTTCTTCAATTTATTGGGCATTAATGTCTCGTAAAAAACTTGTGCGCCTAACAGTACGTCAATATGGTTGGGCTGATAAAAATGTTCATCTGCAAGCCTTAGATCCGGTGGAATATCCCAATCAGCAACGTCCACACATGAATTGGGTAGTAAACCTGTTATTCGAGGAAGTACTATAAATTCAGTATTTGCTGAGTAATTATAGATTCGAGATTTTATATGCAATGAGATTTTGTACGTGGCTTCTGCTCTCACTCCATGAATCCCATGTAATGTCATATGATGCTTAAACTTCTTTAATTGCAGTTTCTGGGCTAAGTTTTCAGTTATAAAATTAACTTGAGAGGCGGAATCCAGCAAGGCTCTGCAGTGCACATATTGTCCTTGCTGATTTCGAGCTAGAATAATAGCTGTAGATAGCATTATTTGTGAACAACATCTGGTTTTTAAAGCACAATAACTATTACTCGTTGGTATTGATGAGGTAATCCTAGGGGGAACATTATTAATCGCTTGTTTTGAAGTGAAGATTCTCTCATGGTCCTTGAAATTGGAATTGGACCTTGAAATTGGAATTGGATTGGAGTCACCATGGAATTTGAAGCTGGGTCATCGAAATGTAATAAAGTATGATGTTTCTTATCACACTTCCTACAAGTAGAGGATGAGCACTTGTGATTAGGTGAATATTTGTCTAAGCAATTAAAGCATAAATTTAGTTGCTTAACTAACATTCTACGTTTATGCACTTCCATCTGCAAAAACTCCGGGCATTTGTGCAAACGATGTGCACTCCTGCAGTGTCCACACTTAACGTTAACAGATACAAATGAATGTTGTGATTTGACATAAGGTTTAGAACTTGAACAATTTCCATAGAATGACTTATCAGCAGTAGCACTGATACTCTCCCAAGCCTTGCACTTTTTTTCTAAAAAGTCTAATACTATCTTCAAGGTGGGCATCGTTACTGTTTGTGAAAGCAATTCCCATTCCTTTCTGGATTCTTGATCAATATTATCCAAAATTATTTGATTAAGTAACACTTCAAACAATGGTACATCAATTTTCAGTGTATCAATGGCATTAACATTAGACTGGACATGATTTATTAAGTTCCTCAGTGAACCAGCGTTATTTTTGCTAACGATGGGGATGTGGAGTAATTGTTTCATGTGAGTAGAAACTATCAACTTCTTATCATGATACCTGTTTCTTATCAAATTCCACGCAACCTCAAAATTGTCGTTAGTGACGCGTAAATTTTGAATAAGCTCGTGAGGTTCTCCTTCAACAGATGACAATAAATAATGGAACTTTTGCACTGGCGATAGTTGACGGTTATCACAAATTAAAGCTTCGAACGTATCTTTAAAGTGCAACCACTCATTGAATTTTCCTTTAAATTTAGGTAAACCAATCGTTGGAAGTTTAACATGACCATTAGGATTGTTATCAGCTGAACAAATTGCAGCTGAATGATTTGAATTGACGTCACTTCTAGACTCAAGTAATTTCAAGCAGAGCGCCTGAACTGAAAAAACTGCTCTTCAAACGCTTCCCGTTCTGGTGTATAATCTTCATTACTATCCTCAAATTCTAATTCTTCTTGAATTGCAATGAAATTCTGATAGAGTTCTGGCAATTTATCTTGTCTTACTTTTAACTCGAATATACTTTGTGAAGCTACATCGAAATTATTAACGAAATTTTGTAGTCTCGTTAGACTTGCCTTAATTGTCCCTCTCTTTTTAATTAGCAAATTTTTTGCCTTAGAATCCATTTTATTGGCACAGTGCAAGCATGAACTAAGGAAAGGTATTAGGTATAAGAATGGGTTCATCTGACCTTTGACATGAAAGTGAATATGGACCAATCCAGCGCCGTTCAGTCGTCCATGGAGCAGCAGATGACAGGAACTCCGACCGTAGAGTAGAAGATATAAATCCGACTGGAGGCGTAGGTGATATAATTCTGGTAGTAGATGTAGAAAATTAATCCGGCAGTTGAAGTAGAGGATGTTTATCTGGGCCAGAAAGCAAGTCAGGCGTTGGAGATTATCTTGTAGTAGACGTCGAGGATGATGATCCGGCAATAGAAGGACCAAAATGTTCCGGCTGTTATTGCTATAACATGGAACCTGTATATTAATAGAATATTAGCGAAATTAGAAGAGTGATCGTTTTGATTCTAATGAAGTGGACTGCATTTCCTTTGGTTTTAATGATCTCTTTATCTTATCTTGACCGTCTTTGTCTTACAAAAAAGATTGATTGGTATCAACAACTCAACAATAAAAAACGTGTCATTAGTAACGTGAAAGAAGAACAACGAAACTTGTGAAATGATGTCAGGCGCGAACAGAGGGAAAAGGGTAGGAATCTATGGCGGGATTGAAGAGAGGAACAAGATGTAAGGAATTAAATGTTTTTGTATTGGAAAAAAATTATGTGAAAGGAAACGCCAGGGAAGATGCCTAGTACTCAGGGAAATCATTGAATGGACTGTCTTAAGGACTACCATTGATTTTTTTAGAGTGCCGATAATGATGAAGTATTCATTGGGATAGCTTTGACCAAAAGAGCTCTCCAGTTGGCACAGAAAACTTAGCACCCCGCAGTGATTAGATCTAGCAACTCGAGACCAAGGACTTGTATTTAGCTGGATAATTTAATTACAAGCAGTTTCCATCTTCCATAGGCAGTGTTAAACTTTACGGTAATCAGCCATCCACAAGTCGAAAATTAGGAAAGAGACTGATGGTGAGGAAAATGCTCAACTTTTTAATTTTTCAGTTCTATCAGACACTGTACATGGAAAAGTAGGAAACGAATACCCCTTGCACGCCACGTCGATAAGCCAAAGGATGGAAATGAAGTTTGAAGACAACATCTCGGAAACTAACCACCAAGATTTCGGAAAGTAACCAACAAGATTTTGGAAAAACAGAGGTACCATGGAGGCCATAGGTAATCTGCCTAAGAGTAATGGTAGAGAAAGCAATGCCTGTGAACAAGTCACTATATGCCGCATTCCTGGACCCGGAGAAACCCTTAGACAATGCTGAGTGGAACAAGATGTTCGGGCTAATGGAAAACTCTAAATGGATTACAACGTTAAAAAAATAATCTACCAACTATACAAGAAGCAAGTCGTCACAACGCAAATTAGGGATGAACGAAAAATAGAAGCTAAATTTAACAAAGGAGTTAGACGGATGCAGCCTCTCTAGAGCACTCTTCAACAAGTACTAGGAGGAGGCAATGAGAGAAGCATAAGAAATTGGACTGAACGGAATAAAGATTAACAGAGAAGAAATAAAGCTTCCTATACGATACCACAGTCACAGTACGGAATCGCGATGATATTCAAAGATCACTAAACGCACTGGACCAAGTACTCCAAGAATACAACATTAAAGTAAATAAGACGACGACTAAAATCCTAGTATGCGGAAGAGAGAAGCTGAATGCAGTAATCACACTGAGAGGAGAGGAATTAGGACAAGTGCTTTCCATTACCTATCTCAGAATTACCATCACGAGGGACGAGGAAGTACAACGGACATTAAGCGAAGAATGGCCCAAGTTGAGAATGTGTTCATGATAAAAAGATAACTGCTGTGCTCAAAGAAGATGGCACTACAAACTAGGAAACAGTATGTGAAAACACTCGTGTGGAACGTGGCACTCTCTGGATCGGAGACATAGACAATAGGAAAAGCAGGCTAGAACAGACTAGAAGCCTTAGAGACTTGGAGCTGGAGGGGGATATTGAAAATAAAATAAACGTACTAAATAAGAAATCATGAAGTTTACAGAAAAGTAGAAGAGGAAAGGACCATATGGAACACCATTCATAAAAGAAGAACCAAATGGAATGGACATACTCTGAGACACAATTGGTTTAGGAAGACCAAATTAAAGTAAAATAGAGGGGAAAGACCCCAGAAGAAGACTCAGGAATAAGTTCATGGACCAAACAAAGCGGAGTGTATAGGAAGAGTTACTAGGAAGCAAGGGAACTAAAATTAGACGGAAGGGTGGAGGGCTGTAGTCAACCAATCTAAGGATTGAACAACCAATGATGATATCAATTAAAGCCTGGATAAACTAAACTAATTGAAATCCACATCTACGTGGAGCCCTGTAATTTACTGAGGCGGTCGAAAACGCCGGCAATAGGTTGTTAGTAAGAAGTCGATGCAGCTTGGGCGGCAGTGAGCATTTTTTGCGTCGTGCGAAGTAATTCGTCGAAGTCCGCAGAGGGGGGAACATGCACAAATAAGGAAAAACAGGGAAATGCAAAAAATACCGCATCACTCAGGAGATCACACCTGATCTCTTACCTACACTGTGATAACCTGTAAATCCAATTCTTCAAATAACCTCGACACATCGCTAAATATCTCATGGCATTTCTTCACAAACCTAGCAGCCTCTTGCGGTACATGATCCTAATCCGATATCAAGCCTGCTTACTACGGACCCCACATAATATACTAACGTATGCTAGTTGATATACTACTAGTTACAAATATCAACGTTAGTTAACTCTGTTAGCGTATTTCCCTAGTACTCTTTTTCTTGCTTGGAGCTAAAATATACGTGAAATACAGAAAAATAGTACCAATAGGAAAAATCATGAAAACAACAGAAGACAGAAAAGAAAAGGAAAGACAATACAATATCGAATCATTAAAGGAAGAATCTATAAAAGGTCTATTCAAGCAAAGACTGGCAAATAAAATCGGACAAAACATAGATGGAAATATAGAAGGAAACGTCGAGGAGATGTACAGGTTCTTGACGACAGCCATTCATAAAGCAGCTTTTGAATCACTTGGCGAAAAAGAAGCTAGGACCAGAAAGTCTCTGGATTATTGGTGGACAGATGACCTAGCAAAACTGGTGGAACAAAAGAAGGATTTATATAACGAATGGTTATCAACCAATGATCCTGAAGACCGTAAGGAATATACAATAAAAAGATACGAAGTAAAAAGGGAAATAAGCAAAGCAAAAAATGAAGCATGGGAAAACAAATGCTTAGAAATCGAACCCTTTATAGGTGGGACAAGGACCAAGATGGCCTGGAAAACCGTAAGCGAATTAAAAAAGGAAAATAAAACAAAAGTTAACATTGATATGATTAAGATGAATGAATGGGTAAAATATTACCAAAATATGTTCTTAGAGGACAGAACAGAATTTATGAATATGCAAACTGAAAAAATTTTAGGAAACGTAGAAATACCAGAAATAAAGATACAAGAAGTTAAATAATCACTTTAAAAAATGAAAAATGGTAAATCCCCAGGTCCGGGAGGTATTCCAGTAGAGTTGTTAAAAAATGCTCCTGAAATAGTATTAGAAATATTGACGACAATCTTCAATTGGTGTTTAATTCATGGAGAGGACCCACCAAATGAGTGGAAGTTGGCTTACTTGACATCAATACATAAAAAATGTTCAAAAAAGGAATGTAAAAATTATAGGGGCATTAGTGTGACGGCCACTTGTGGAAGACTGTATGGACGAATTATTAAAGAGAGGTTAGAGCATGAAATAACTATCGGGGAACTATCGGGGAAGAGCAAAGTGGATTCACAGCAGGACGATCCTGTGTAGATAACATATTTACATTAAAACAACTAACAGAAAAAATAAGAATAAGAAACGGAGAAACGCATCTGGTATTCATATATTTAGAAAAGGCCTACGACACAGTTCCTATCAAAAATCTTTACCGCATTCTAGATGAAAGTAATATAAACGGAAAATACATTATAGCAATAAAAAAATCTTTATAAAAACCTAGAAACAAACGTAAAAATAGGAAGTCAATTATCTCCGTCAATTTAACCCGATAAAGGACTAAGACAAGGGTGTTGCCTATCACCCACTCCTTTTAAAATTTATATTAACGAAGCTCTGGAGGATTGGAAGAAAAAAATGTGCTGAAATGGGAATAAAAATAGACGGACTCACTATATACATTACTTTTTGCTGACGATCAAATAGTAATTACAGGAGATAAGTACAATGCGGAATATATGATGAGGAAATTGATAGAAACATACAATAAAGCGGGCCTGAAAGTAAATTTCAACAAAACAAAATATATGGTAATAAATGAGAAGGCAAGGAATCTGGAAATAGAAGGAAATGCCATCGAAGTCTGTAGTGAGTATAAATACTTAGGTGTAACGATTGGAAAAGAAGGAACCAGTAAAAAAGAGATAAAAAATAGAATAAATCAGTCAAAACTAGCAATAAATAAAATGAATAGCATATTATGGTCAAAAGACATAAGTAGGAAAACAAAATTACAAATATATAAAACAATTATTCAGAGCATACTCCTTTACGGAGCAGAGACATGGGAAATTACCAAAAGGGATAGGCAGAGACTGCAGGTCGTAGAAATGGATTTTCTAAGAAGAAGCAGCAGAATATTAAAACTACAAAAAATAAGAAATGAAAATATAAGAAAAATTATGCAAGTAGAAGAAAACATCATACAAGAAATAGAGAAAAGACGGCTAAAATGGTATGGACACGTAAAAAGAATGGAGGAGAAACGTTGGCCAAAAAAGATATTAAATTGGCAACCACCCGGGAGGAGGAAGAGAGGACGACCACCAGAAGACTGGACAAAGCAAGTCACCCAAGATATGAAAAGGAGACAATTAGAGAATGAAGACTGGAGAGACAAGGAGGCTTGGAGAAGAGGATGCGAGAGACGGCCGACGGCTGTATAGAACTCGCTTATTTATATTTATATATATATATATTGTGACGGTATGCCTCGCACAAGTCACGTTTCATTTTTTATTCCATTTTTCGTTTCGGACGTTCCCTGTCTCGAGCTTTTGCTCGTTCATATTTCGCGGGCACAGCATTAGACGAGCGGCCTCACTTTCAACTACAATAGGGGTTTCGCATGTCATTTTGTGTTTGTGTCACGTGAACGACCGTATAAAATGGGCCCGGCGCAAGGCGTCTGGAGTTATGTTGGTGGAAGGTGCGAGGAGGCAGTCCCATGTACTCCGTAGTCTGGCAGCAAGGTTCAGCAGAGCACCGGGGAGCAAGACAGAGAGAGAGAGAAAAGAGGGCCGAGGTGCAGTGTCAAGGAAATTTCTCACGTCGTCTAACGCCCATACGCCGATCATCCAGAAAACCTCAGGCAACCAAAGACCTGTGGGTTGATGACGCGCCCAGCGGTGAATTCGACGTGGAGCCACAGCTTGACACATAAGTACTCTACAAATCCCCTTCTCCCTGGATAGTGAATTATCCACTCTTCCTGCTCCAACCAGCATTTCTCCACCGAAGAAGACACCTCGAGTGGAGGTGATCGCATGTAATAGTGACTCAGGAACAATTCCACTTAACGTTACTAAGCTTGTCACAAAGCAAAAATCTGTATAATTATTCTCCCGTCCTTGTGATTTGTGTTGTAACTCCCAGTAGTGCTGGACACTTTCGCACGATCGGACGCGGAGCATGTAAAATTCAAGGTGGACAATCAACTCGACAATAAGAATTGTAGTAGAGATTCTTACAGAGGCCATTGTGAATTTTGTTATGTGTTCGTATTAGTTTTTTTGGTGGGTTATTGCGTTTTTGTGTTCTCTTTCCATCAGTGTGTCATTCAAACAGATAATCATTTCATCCCTCATTAGATTTAATTAGAAAGTTACCTATGTTTATTTTTTTGTTTTTCCAATAAATGCCTAAAACCATTCACAATCTGAACGAGGTCGTTTCGTCTTTGCTGTGCTTCGCACTGAGCTCCAAAATTCCCGTATTCTCCTTCTCTTTCGTGATCGCGTGCCGTAGAACCCACGTGGTTTTCCTTTCAGTAAGACCCGTCCGCCGTCGACCCGCTGTGGGTGAGTCAGCGGACTACGTGAAGGTATGCACTATCGCAGCTGGTTTCTAACCAGCGGGGCCGGGGATCGAAATCGTCCAACATCAGAGTTGGCGAGCTCGTCCGATGGTACGTATCGTCACATCTGGCGCCCAACGTGGGGCCCACAATCCCGTCCTATGGTGCGTATCGTCACAATATATATATATATATATATATATATATATATATATATATATATATATATATATATATATATATATATATATATATATATATATATATATATATATATATATATATATATATATTGTGTATATATATATATATATATATACACACACACACACACACACACTCTTTTAAGAAACCCTGCTAACTTTCAGTTAGTCTCACCGCATACGTCCCACAAATGTTTATAGCCAGATAATTGAGGAGTAATCGTGAAGCCTAAATGTTTATGGACTCGATATGGACCTGTTTTAAGTCACTCCACTAGCTCCTCGACACGGTTTTCATTTTAATGGGAACAATCATCAGTATATTGACCTTTTAGTGCTAAAGGAGGAGCAGGTTGGTATTGTGGTGGGAGTATGTACTCCGTTTCCTCAGCCGAGGTTAGTGTAGCCGCGAGACGAGACGAGGCTTGAGCCAGTCTCGTCTCAGTCTCGTTTTCTGAACTCGGGTATCGTCTCGAGTCTCGTCTCGTGAAACCCAGTCTCGTCTCGTCTCGCTTCCCCCAAAATTTAAGTGCCACAAAAAGGCCAGGTTCCCTTACGTACGCAATCGCTGAATCGGCACACTCGAAATGGTAATGACGTTTATAAGAATTTGAAATACATATTAAATTGGACACCGAATACATCAAATTGCATGTACAATCAATGATTTTAGTGATACTCAATGAATATACTAGAAATATAAAACATAAAATTAGTGAAAAATGGATATATAGTCACAACGTTAGTACCGAAAAATCCACAGAAGATTAAAGAATGTTGCTGAAAAAATAATTTAATTGGTTAAGGGAATAACGAACATTTTTGCTTCAAAAAGTATAATAAATAATTTTCAGGTTTAAAACTGTGAAATCAAGATAAGCTTTATACACGGACTATAGAGATTTCTCTATTATCCTTGGCTTTATACATGACCGGTCAAATTGCTCGTCACCCAAGAGTTCACACAGAGTAAACTTATGGCAAATTCCTGGCCCAAGCGGTTTCTATGCTATCGCATTGTCAATGCAGCCCATGAGAACAATCTTTCCGCTAGAACAGATGTAGCGGGAATGCTAAGGAAGTCTCTCGCCATTGTTTCCTGCACTGGAAAAGTTGGCTCATTTGCCTTCCTCCAAGTATATCTGTTTAAATTCCTACGTGATCTCGGCTGTTGACATAGTCTTCAAGTTTTTTTCCTCCACTCTTCATACTGGGATGACTGACTAGGAGTAAATTCATTAAAGCCATTATCTGATAACAAAAAAATGGGCGGAAACTATTAAAAAGTCAAAAAATCTAAACAATAATTCAGACTCCTATAAGTCATGTCACCATTTCACCTCCCAAAAACATAACTTTGCACGGTTGGTGTTCTAACATCCTCTGCCACACGCCCATACGGCGGCTCGAAGGGTATTATGTAGATATTAATTTAATTTTTTCTGATCAATATCATAGAAATAGTTAAGATAAGTTAACTTAATCGACAATGCGTAAATAAAGGGAAAAGCTAAGTCGAAAGAACATACCTCTCAATACTGGGTCGTGCCTGCTTATACAGAGGATACACATCCAGCAGGTCGTCCTTATCACTTTATACCAAAGCAGACCTCTTAAGATTCTCTTGATCCATCGACTGTTCGGACTGAATTCGAGTGGAATACTTACCGAGATAGACTTGGAACATTTCTTCAAATTTCAATAGCGACTTATCATGCTTCTCTTTTCCCCATGGCGTCATGGAGAAACCTTTACATTTACGACGAGTATTAAATATTAATACCGCACAATAAATCCAGCTCGTCAGGCGGTAGTGCTTTAACATCTTGTCCTGATTAGCTAGATTGGCAAGCAACAGTTTTTTTATCAAGTTCATTCCCTAGTATCAGAGGACATTGGTGTAACGTTTAGGCAATGTTACAATGGGAAAAGGTCAAAGTCCACACAACGTTGATGTTAGTTGCGATAACGTTGCATGCACGTTGCCTCGACATCCGAATGTCCCAGAAATCGACGTTGCAGCAAAGTTGTCAGTGCAACATCTAAAAAGAAACTGCCGTTGTAGGCTTTGGCAATCGAAGAAATTCTTGCAATTACGTATTAAATTTTTAGATGGAGAAAAAAGCTCAAAAGCCGGGCACCCACGGGCAATTAACTGGCTCCTTACCCTTCTAACCTGAGCAAACTACATTATTCTGAACAGAAAAGCACTTTTCTGACATGCAAAATTCTGACATGCATGGATCAAAAGAGTTGCAGTTTGCCATCCCTATAGTTGGTGCTAGTCTCACATATATGCTTTATCTAGCACTGCTAGATAAAGCATATATGTTAAAAACAGCTAACGTAAACATTGCACGCACGTTGCCTCAATATGAAATGATAACATTGTGCCTGGACATTGATGTAACGTTCTGGCAACGTTCATGTTGCCATGTAACATTGTGCTCGTTGCTGCAACGTCCTCTGCTACTAGGGTTTCTTCCAGGCTTGTTGTCAAGTATTTCTCCCATTTTTTCTTGCTTATCCAACAATAAGTTGAATGGAACGGTAACGAGTGGTAGGGTAACGTAATTTTCTCCTTCTAATTTTTTCATCAGAACTTAAAAGTTTTTAAAAACTTTGTGCACATTTTCGATTGAGTGGCTGATGAATAAATGCTGATTAGATGCTCCAGTAGTGGACTTTTAGATTGAATGGAATTTTGGTTAGCAAAATAGTAGCAAATAAAAACAATTATAGACAAAAGAAAGCCAATTATAGTTATTCTTTTTTCTCGTCTTATTCTCATCATAATTCAACGACATTGTGACAAATATCCTCACTAACTTGGAAGATATATCATGCAGGAAGAGGTACATTGTGATTTCAATTGTCATCCATCCGTTCGCCGAGGAGGTGATGAGCGCAATACGAAATTACAGCATAGTTTTATAGAAGATAAGCTGTAGGCAGGATTGAAAGCGCCGCTGGGCGGAACTTTCACAACATACGAGTATAATCCATGATATATTGTCTTAGAAGTGAGCACTGAAAATTGCTGCTTTAGAAAATAGTACATCATTTGCTGGACAAGTTTCCCAAGGTTTTTTATAGGAGGTAATAAGAAAAAGTAGTCAGCCAATAACACTCCATTATTTGGCTCCAGATGTCACGCTCATACCATCAGAAATAGTAGTATCAGCAAAAAATTATTTTTACTAGTTAACTAATTTATCGCAAAGTTATCATTGAATTATATTTCAAATTTAATACTTTAGGAAAACATAAAATTGATTTCGTATTTGCAGAAGGATGTAGTTTTAGGGATAATGTTAAACTAAACACCAATTAATCACATATATCCGTATTTCGAGACTTTCGAGAGTCTCGTGGAGGTGGTATCGTCTCGTCTTGTCAGAAGGCGGTCTCGTCTCGAGTCTCGTCTCGAATTCTCCACTACGGTCTCGTCTCGAGTCTCGCGGCAACACTAGCCGAGGTTCCGAGTTTGAATCCTAACCGTGACAGAATTGTTCAATGGCCACAATTTCAATGCCTAGTGAAAGCGAAGTATTCCGTCCGTCGCGGCGACTGAAATGAATAATATATTCTACTTACATAGAGGTTCGATTCGCAACTTTGACGCGGATGTAAAGGTATTTTACCCTCATTTTAGAACTCAAGAAGTGCAGATTTTGCGAAGCTCATGGCCGTGGGTTTGAAACTTTAGATGAGTGGATGAGGACTCGTTTTACATACCTACTAGGTTTTATTTGATTTTTTGCTATTTTAAAATAATCTCCCGATAATGTTTCATTGATACATATCTGCAGTGTGGTGTCGTAGAGTAGTGGGTCGGATGGTCGATAGCTGTCTGAGGGGGGGCCGGGGTGAAACCTAGTTGGACCCCCCTAAAAATTTCCTCGTCGCGCGAACTTTTAGTATCCAACCTTTGCAGGAAATCGTATACTCCTATACACGGCAGAGGGAAAGATACTATTCACATTTCCCCGAAAGCTTGTATGTCACATGCTAACCCTCAAATCCTAAGAACCTTGGGTGAGCCCCACTCGCTATAATATATCACAATGACGCTGGCCCCCTAGAAATTGAAAGAGAAACTATGTAGTTTCTTTTTCGACGTCTCAGCTCATGAGTATCTCTTTCATAGTGCCAGCCCCGCATCAGTATACAACATATTTGTGATGAATAGAGATGAGGGAATTGTGTGAAGCAAGGGATGTTCAAAGGGTATGCAGAAACACTAAAATTAGACAGTAACAAAGGATAACATTGCATCATATTAATATTCCTGTAAAGTGATGACCTAATTGAAATGTTTTCAATTATGTTTTCCTGAGGTGAGAAGGTTTGAATAAAAAACTTGGTAAACATTTAGGTAAAACCATATGATAACACCGCTAGAGGAAAACGACTGGTGGAAAGAACAATTTTACTACAGCACGTTGATGAGTTGTCTTTTCAATACGCTGCGGATAGATTGGGATAATTACTTCAACTAGTAAAGTTAGCGCAACTCATAAACATTAGGCCACGAAAATACTTACAGAAATGTTTCCATCAGCAAAGAATTTTGAAAAGCTTCCTCAACCAGCCTCATTAACTTAATATTGAAGGTGGTTAGTATTGGCAAGTGTCTGGTACAGACCTGAAGAGTAAAAATAAAAAATATCATAGCACAAAATTTCTCTGCAAACTAAAATGATGAAAAAGCTATAGATATTGCTTCGAAGAAACAAATAATTAACATCGAGAATTGGATAACGATTAAGCTGCCTACTCATTAGGGTGTTTAAAAACCTTTGGAATTCAGGAACCTTAGATAGTTGATTTAAAAATACAAACCATTGGCACCCCACTCCTGCAGGAGGCAAGTTCATCTTTCCAAGAATCAGTTACTCTTGCACAGGCAGTCATGTGATGTATCAAAAGTCTTAAATAATTTTCCAACGATTGTTCACTACATAGCCCGAACGCTTTTTATAAACCAACCGGTCAACGAAAGCGGAGCGTGATTGGCAATTCAAAACTGTGCGCCTAAAAAAATAACATTCGAAATTCGCTACTCATGACAAGTGTGACCGGTGGAACCGAACACTTCAAATTGTAGGAAAACTTTCAGATTAGAATGGATTTGAGTAAGAAGATTGAGTTTCTCACCTATGTCGGGAAGTTGAAGGCAGGTTTTCTGATAGAATATGTGAAATTGCAGCTATTCCATGATGTTCAACCCTGACAATGAAAATCATTGTTTTAATTTAACAGCACATCAAACGAACCGGATGGGTTTTAAGAGGAGTGGAAGATGCTGAGCCAATAGCAGGACACATGTATAGAATGGGCATAATGACATTTCTTCTTGAGGAACAGCATCATCTAGATAAATTCAAGTATGTACACAGTTTCGTTATGGCTGGTTGCTCTTTCTGAGTAACAAGGTGTCTTCAAAAATGCAAAGCAAAATCTTGACAAGTCCTCTTGCACCAGGGGCGGATTATGGAGGGACATGAGTAAACATCCTCACCCTTAAAGTCATAGAAAAATGTTAATTATTGGCTATTCCATTCCTTCCAGGCCCAAGCAAAGATAAAATCCGCCCCTGCCGTACACATATTTGTAATCCTTACGATGAAAGTCACCGAAATTTAGAGTCCATGAGTTATTTAAGCCGTGTCATTTTTTTCAAACTCAGTCTCTTTCTACTGCCCCTTATGTCCTCACCAATCATATTCCAGTCCTATTTAAACATTGATCGTATCTTTACGTATCATCCCTCAGTCTCAAGAATTGGCTTCGTATTCAGCTGCTCTTATTACTAGTAGACTTCGGTTTGTCGATGTTACTAATGTTCTCAAGTGAATTATCAGATGTTTTAAAGCATATTGCCATTTCTGCAAGTGATAGCTGTCGGTTTATATACATAATTAAGATCTAATTCTTATTGGAAATAGTGTATAACTTCTTAGCATACGCATACTTGATTTCCATTCTTTGGCTTCCTTGAATGCTGAACTTTGTAACACCCTCCTCGGCTTGCATGCTATTTTCCTCCTTTGCCTCATGTGAGCCTTTTCTGTATTTATCTCCCTTGTTCCTTGTGTCATCATTCCACATTACGTGCGTCAATTCACAATAAGATCAACTGTTATTTATTATACCGATATATAGTTAGTGGACAAGTCTAGACCATTTAGGAGATGTTATTTGCGGATGTGAGAATTTCATTTATGGGAAGTACATTTTTTCAAAGGGATATTTAAATATTTCCATACCAGTCTTGATTCAATTCCTATGGGTTGGAAGAAACTTCCCAAGTCAGGTGAAGTAATTGGCAAAATGTCCTGATGTGATTGTATTACTCTGCATGCATATGTTGTGCTCTTTCCACTTGCATTAGCATGATGGGGGTATTTTGAGGGTAAGCTGGTTTCGTAATATGACAATCACACCTACCTCATGAACTCTGATCTGTGATACGATAACTCTGTGGGGAGAGTAGTCCAGTGCTAAAATTTCTTGCAATTGAAAATATTAACTTAGTCATTCCATAAGTTTATCATTAGATGGCCTAAGGTACAATGTCAACAGAAGACGAAGAATATTCATTCATTCATTGGTCATTCAATCCTAAGATTGGTTGACTGCAGCCCTCCACCCTTCCCTGTCTAATGCTTGTTCCCTTACCTCCTGGTATCTCTTCCTATGTACTTTCCTCTTTATTTGGTCTATTAACTTATTCTTGGGTCTTCCTCTCAGGACTTATCCCTATTTTTCCTTCAATTATGTTCCTCACAAACCCTCTGTGCCTCCAGTTGTGTCCAATCTATCTGGTTCTTCATAATATGACAAGCATACATACAAAGAATATAGTCGCAAAAAATTGGAAGTGGAAGGGTGGAAAAGGAGGGGGAAGCTCTAGGAGCTGTGCAGTGGAGTATGAGAAAAGGAATGTCCTAAAGGAGCAGAAGAAGTGTATGATCCAGGAGTTTAGGGTTTGAGTGGGAATGGAAGGTTTGGGAAACCCAGTGAACTCGTGACTTACATGATCTGAGATGGTGAGGTAGTTATCTGGGACTGTACTGGTGGAATCGTTTGGGAAGTTTTAGGAACTCCACTGTGCTCATCACAACCCTGAATGTCCTAGAGATTCACTTATGGGAAAAGGACTTCAAAGTCTGATTTTGTGTAGATTTCTCAGTTAAATACCAAATCTTCTGTTGATAATATCCTTTTGCCAGTAACTGGAGTGAATATTGTGTTGGGGAATAATCAGATGCAAGTCATACTTCCTTGCGGGACTTAGGTTGTCACTCTAATCATGGTGGAGCTACTTCCAACAACTGATTCTTTTTATTTGCAATCAGTCAGGTGTTAGGATTAGGTTAGAATCCAGGATAAATTAATTTTTACAGATTTTTTGTTTACTGTACAGCCACTGGTTAAAGTATTACAGAGAACTACTCTAGCTGTACACACAGTTGATTGCTCTAAGTGTAAAATAAAATGGATGTACAGGGTTATCTCTAATGGCTAAGAGAATTTTGATATGCGCTTCTTCATATTCTGTAGATAATGCTCCTGAGTGGAAACTAATTATGGAGTGCTCTTGACCTATGACCTTCTTGTTTCAGAGGCATAATCATATAATTTATGCTATCAATACAGGAATGGTTAAGTATAGAAAGATGATTGTAAGGAAGGGAAAGTGAAGAAGAGGGAAATTATGGAGATAAGGCATCATTTAATAGAATCAGGATGAGTGTGGCTAAAATTTTGTGGTGGAGATTTCTTGTACACTTTCAATTCTGGACACAGGTAGGTAGATGGTCAACAGCACAGCCATTTTGCCTTGATTGAGTAATTGCCTTGAGAGAATGTATCCCAATGTAACTGAATATTCTCACCAGATACAGTAGAGGATAGGCAATGTAATTTGAGCTTTGAGCAGCTACATGTATGGAAGTTTAGTGTAATTTGTCTCATTAGCTCTTGACCAAATTACTGTGCATGCCTCTGTACACTTTCTAATTCATCTAGTGTTGGTTTCAATACTTTTGAGTCTAATTAGTGAGAAATTAAACCACTGACAAAATGAGGGTTTATTTGAGATAAATGATAGCCATACTAAATACCAGCCAAGGATGTGTTGTGATGTATGATCCTGAGATGTGATGTTAATTTTTCTCTCATTTCAGTCATTGAACTCCTTTAAAGTGGATTACTAAGTCCAAGGTTTTCATTTCATTTCAAGATGCATGAAGCTTGCTTTAGTTCATGACATGGCAGAATGTATTGTGGGAGATATTACCCCCTGCTGTGGAGTAGATCCAGCCGAAAAGCATAGGAGAGAAGTAGAAGCTATGGACAAATTAGCTGCCTTAGCTGGTGTCAGTGGAAAGGAATTTGTGGAACTATTTAAGGTAAATATATAATTATTTGGTTTCAGAAGCAAATGATCACTTTAGAAAAATAATCTTTGTTTGTTGTATGTAGGAATATGAAGATCAGTCTACTCTGGAGGCAAAATTTGTTAAAGACCTTGATCGCTTTGATATGATATTACAAGCCTTTGAGTATGAAAAGGAAAGTAAGAAGCCTCACAGTCTTCAAGAGTTTTTTGATTCTGTAAATGGAAAGCTTTCTTACCCGATGATTGTTGCACTTGCTGAAGAGGTGAAAAAGCAAAGATTGGAATTCGAAGCTTCCCCACAAGAGAAACTTTGATGATACCTAAACCTAAGTACCTCATCACTATGTATAGTGTTGTGGAATATTGTATTTATGTTTAATACTTCAAAGTTTTTGCTGTGTCCTATATAGTAACTGTACAAACAGTACTTTATTGCCTATGTCAAGTTTTTTAATGTATTGTTATTTGTTCCCTTGTAACCTGAATTGATCAAAAATCAATGTACCTTCTGTGTTTCTAGTTCACCCTCATGGTTTGAATGTGAAAAGTTGCATAAAATCATTTAAAAATAAATGGAATGGTACCTGATGAGAGTGCAAGCAACTTCTTAAAAGATAGATAACACAAAACACTAAAGAGAATGGTGGTGGGGAAAGTATTAAATATATGTGGAAATGAGAAGAATTTGAACCCTTAAAATAAATGGAAGCAAAATGTCTGAAGGGTTTAATAGGGAACTAATGCTTGAAAATAGTTTTTGAGAGAATTTTGAAAAGACAAGTCGGAAATTTTGCTCATACTTATTGGACTGTATACCCAGTACTTGAGGAATTAATGGGCAAGAGTGTGGTAGTGAGGTAGGATGCCTATCATACATGCAAAAGAGCACACAGCCAATGTAAGATATTCATGATGCCTTACTTTTTTAGATAACCCAGCCTGAGTATGATCTACTGTAATGTATAATCCCCCTGAAGACTATACTGATTTTGATGCATTATGGTATTACATCCAATAACTGCCAAATACACTGTTAACATCATGGTATTTATAATCCATGAGAAAAATCACTATTGTGTCTAATTTAGGTAAGTGCTGAAGGAGTCCAATGGAGCAGCCATAATATTCAATTTGCAGGATGATCTGCATGCTCCGTGCTGAAGCTGAGAACTTATCCTATTTTTATTGCTCTACTCCAGGTCAGAGCACCTACTCTAGTGCCTCTGTTATCTGATACCTAGATAGAGCAGAGCAACAACAAGCTCTAAATCCTTGGATCAGTGCCAACAAATGTAAGATCTCCTCGATTATAAAGATCGAGATGAAATAGCCACAATTAGTCTTCTTTTTGAATGACTAGCAATTATGATTCAATATGAGAGAAAGTTAACCTAGGGTGGATGAAAAAATTTCCTTTTTGATTAAATAAGTTAGTAAATGCAATGTTATTCATGTGCAACTTCCAGTGAAGGGAAGTAATTGGTTACAAGTAAGGGATAAGAAGTAAGGACAGGGGGTAAGAAGTCTTAAACAAGGAAAATCTGGATATCAGGCAACCTTCTGCTTTATTTAGCCTTACCCATGCAAGTGGGGCTCTGTGTGGGTGGACATTATACTTCCCTCGCTAGCCATGGGACCAGACGAGGACCTACACAAAATTAATATGGAGAACACCTAAATGTCCCCTCTCAATGGACTGATCTAGTCTTCAGCCATCTATGGATGAAAGGACAACTTCTGCAAAGGAAAGGTTACTCGTGAAGAACCCCTGGGACTCCCACAAGGGGCCATCCTCCTCATGACTCTACTCAGTTCTGAGATGTCACAACAGAGGCATCAGATGTACCTTGCCATCACTTAAAACCTCAGGAAAAGGTGGGTGGAAATTACCAGGACCTCAAGAGTCTACCACAAAGGAAGCACCAGGAGAGAAGTTGACTTCAACTGGGGTTGATTCTAACTCTGGTTCCTCTATAGTTACACTTGGAAGCATTGTATCACAAATGAAGGCTCTGACAACTAAGAATGCTCATTTCACTGGGACCACCCAGGAGGAGAAACTGGAGGGCCACAATGTAAAGAAGAAAGTATCTTCCACTCGGGATGATGCTAAGAGGGAACTCTCCCCAGGGACATTAGATGGAGGAGAAAACTCCACTCCTATGCCTAAAAAATGGTCAATAGTCTTAATGCTAGAATAAAAAAGACTCTAGCATATACACAATGGGACTCAGATGATACCAAAATCCTCAGGATACAAAAAAATCAATTATTTTCTCACAAACATTGTAATCTCAGGATTTTTTGGGCATGAGAACTACCATGAAACCAATTTTGCTATTGAAAATCCAACTGCAATCCCAGAAAGGCCAGGGGTGACAAAGTGAACAAGGGCAACAAACATGTCAGATAAAAGGTGCCACAGTTGAAAGTAATGTTTTAAGATCCCTCCTGGCATTCCTTGACTTCTAATGATTATGTGGGGGTCAAAGGTGGGGTAGAGTACGCAAGGAAATCAGGGCATTAAATGTGTTGAATCATAGGTTTAAAGGAGTGCCCAAGACAATGGTAAGGTATAAAAAACTCTCTTGGCCGTCCTTAACCTTCAATGGTTACGCATACATCAAAGGTCACGAGGTGTAGGAAAGAAAACAGGGACATCATCCATACAGAAGCACAGGCTGTCCAAATAGATGGTGATGTCGCCTCTGCCATCCCTTCATTTCCATTGCAATCCCTACACTTCCTGTGGTTATGTTGGGTTCAAAGATCAGGGGTACTACTCAGTGCCACAAACATGTTGAACCAAGAGCTTAAGACAGTGCTTGAGTTGATGATAAGACATTGAGATCCCTCCAAGCATTTTCCTACCTTCAACGGTATATGTGATTAATCAGCAGTATGACTTCTCCCAACATGGAACAGTTTCAAAACATCACAGAGACTGACTATCCATTCAAGAAGTAAATATTGATTAAATTGACCTCAGGAGTACGCTTTTCCAAGGTTTTTACAACCCCCATGACTAACCCTAAACACCAGCCAAAGAGCAATGGAGTTTCATGATGTCAATGTGTGCAACTTCATTGCTGAGGTTAGGTTGCTAAGACTAAAAATGAGGCAGTCGATTCCATCAACGATGAACAACATTTGAGAATGACTAAGTATTGCAGAAAATATCAGTTCACAATAACACAAAAAAGCAATGTTCGGAGAGGTCACACTGCTGATTTAGTGGGGCAAGTTAATGCAGACAATCCCTAACCCATGTAGTCCATATTAAAGAAGGTTTACTGCACTAAATCTAGAATACAAGTCAAACAAAATGAGGAAGGGTAATTCAGTGGTAGTCCGGCAAATCAATAGAACTAATTAAGATTGGTTTGTAAGTTTAATCAAATAAAACAAAGAGTGCCCAAAGTCAATTAAGCATGGGTTCCCAATATAATCAATGCAAATTAAATATATGTAAACCATTTACTTCGTCAATGTCCATTGATATATAATACATACACAAAGTTTTCACAACCAATATTGTGCTCATAAGATGCAAAAAACATGCATAGCAAAGTTAAAAGAGACTCTTTATGTAACTGAATAAGCAGAGTCAATTAATGTCACATAAAATACAAGGGATATCAGGCACACAATTGTGCACGTCCACTTACATGAAGACCATTTAAATAATAATTTTAAACTGAACACATTGACAAAATATTTTCTTGTACACCTTATGAATAAAATATTTATATGGTAACAGCATACATAGTAGTCAGCATATTGCTTCATTACCAATAGTAAAGAGTGTACTCAAAACACCAAATATTGCATGAAATCCCACTAAAATACACTGAAGAAGTCAGAAGTGGGAATTTGTTGGTAAAAACAGTTCAGGTCCATTCATCTCAAAGGACTACAGCCAAATGACTAATACCGACTAATCACGGCATAAATAGAAAAGCACCACCCATTATCATAACAGATTCTCACTCACATTATCATGGCACAATCCACGTGAAAACTAATTTCCCACATTTCATTTGCCAAAATTGTCATGCGATTCATACACAATCAAGGATTTCAATGCCAATCCACCTTCACATGTCAAAAATGTTGACAGTTCAAGATTTTACATAAAAAATATTCAAACTACCTTCACAGTATAAACCAGAGTGAGATATCATTTCTTCAACCAAAGGCAAGTGCAAAAATACCTTTTTTTATAAAATTAGCCCATCCTCCAAGAGTCACAAAAGTTCCAATGAATTTTTTCTCACAATCGGGTGACGACTGTTACCAAATACCCTGGATACCTGCACATAAGCATACCCAGAGGTACACTGTAGAATTTACGTGGAAAAATGACTTCATACCTTTATTAATGTCATAGGGCTATGAGGAAAGGCACCACTACACTCCATCCATCTCATATCCAAGACTAAGCAAAGAAAGACTGATGAAAATGGAGGGATTAGGAAGAATTTAAAAAATATGGTAAAAAACTCATGGAGTATCTTCTCCTATCATTTCTAATGATGATGACATACTATGTTTCCTGTATAATAATATCTTGTATTCAACTCCAGATGGCAATGATGATTAAATGGTATCTCTATCCTTAGGGGTGTACTAATAATTTGATTTGATTAACTTACATCAAATTTGTGAATATAATGGTTAAATGAAAGTGTAAAATGCTAGTCCAAAAATTAAACACTTTACACAAAATGCTAAATGAGGCACTTACTACAGGCAAGTGACTGCAAAATGAAGAGTTAGCATTGCAAGTGGTGAAAAGTGATAAAATTTAGTTGATATGTGTCTGCCAATGCAAAATATGTAGAACATAATTAAGATTACCTCTTCTGCATTAGTTTAAGACAAAATAAATTTTTTCAATGATATGATATAAAATTATGGTCATCTAATGGCCTCTTAAAACCTACTCAGAAAACATAATTTACTGAATTAGACAAGCTAAATTGATTGGTCAAGGGCTTAAATATTTGATTACCATAGGAAGGAAACCTAAAATTCAACAATTAAATTATGAAACAATGCAATAATAAATACATTAATTTAAAAATAATATAACTCCAACCTTGCTTGCAAATTGGAACAGTGTTGTGCAAACTTCATAAATGCTTTGAATGAGCAGTCAATAGGATTACATACAATGAGTAATCCATTAAATGATGTACCAATGAGTTTCATAATTTTTCATAAAAACAGCTTACTCAAAAATCTTCACATGCATATTGTTGCGAGTCCTTAGGAAATATTTTTAAAAAATAGATAACAAGTATTTCATAAGAAAACTACTAAGTAATCAACCAATTAAGATGCAAATAAATATTTAAGGGAAAAATTGTACCAGCATAAGAAAAATGGCATTTACAGAATATACATCCAAATCTTCAATTATAAATTTTGCCTGAAGTTGGTAGAAAAGCTAGATGGGCTGAATTCCATTTTATTCTTTGTGCAGCCTAAAAACATGTTAAAAAACAGGCTCCCTTGATTGCTCACCTTCAAAGAAAGCATGATGAACTCCAATGCCCAAATTACATAATTTCCTATGAGTTTCACCCCTCTAATGAATATACCAAATGAAGTGACACTAAGCAGTTCTAATATAATGGCACACTTCGGAATGTACAATTGGAAAAGAAAAATAGTAAATTAATCTTTTTTTTAGGTGTCAAAAGTATATAAGGCCACTTCTTCTTCCACAGGATCAAAAACCATATTTGAAGAAATGAATAAAAAATAAATTAGATGAACTAAGTTTAATATAAAAGCACTAAATAATCTCTGCCTATAACCAACTGAAATTTAAAATAGAAACATTCTATAAATTAATGTTTTCATTGCATATTGTACTTAACATGATATGGGCATTGTAACCAAGTGACTTAAAATAAGCCAAAATAGAGAGAATGCATTAAGCCTAAATACACTATAAAGTTAAGTCTGAATCACATGGTCATTTTTAACATACAAGTCCCAGGATAGGGAGTATTATAGCTATGTGACATGATCATTTTCAGGGTTATTGGCAACAATACAGTATTCCATCCCTTATGCCTTCACTTGAGCATGCTCACTTCTAATCCCTGAACACTTAAAAGAATGTTAACTGCAACCAACTGCAGAACATTGCAGCAATGTGTAATTTAATAAAATAATCGTTACGAACATAATGGAAACATCAAACAAATTCAAAGTGTCCATTCTTCAAAACATATCATGGTGTTTCAGAATCTTGAAAAAATATAACAGGAAGTTTAACTAGATAATCATGGAATACGCAACCAACCAACGCAATGGAATATGCAAAACTTGCAATGTAAAAAAACAAAGAGGATTAAAACCCTGAATGACATTGTGACAATATAGAATATTTTAATTGCAGAACAACACCTCAAGTTGCGATGACAAAGTCAAATACTATTTCAAAGTCAAATGCAATAAGGTCTATTTAAAGTAGAAGAACATAATTATAAAGCAGTTACAGACAGCTGATGCTCAATACATGAGGTGATATTCATACTTGGACATTTAAGTTTACCAACAATTCTTAAATAGAGACATTAGCCGCCAGTCTGATGAGCAGAGGTTTGGTAATAAGAAACTAGGTTAAGTACCTGGTCAAATTAAGATTGAACGATTTTACATTACTTTCTTCCAAACCATAATAGAATGGCAATTGTGTATTTGGCGCAGAAAATCCCCTTGAATCAACTTGACAGTCCTCTCACCATAATATCTCAGATGCAGAAATCGTGCTTGCAACTACTACAAAAATGACTGTAAGATTGGAAAATATACAGTTTCAGCAATTGTTTTCCCTAGTACAGAAAAAAATGTAGTTTAACCTCCTCAGACCCAGGGGAAAATGTTTAAGTGATAATTTTTTTGGAATCAGCCAAGTTGACTATCAACACAGCACATAAAACATAAAAAGAAGTTCCTAGAATGATGCTGCAACATTTACCTTAGAAAATGTACTATGCTGTGATAAAAATAACAAATGAAACCTTCTCGGAATAGACAAATGAAAGAGCCGTTTTATGTCCCCAATGGGTTATACTGATGAGTTAACATGAATGCTGGATCTATACATGAAAAATTACCATGTAATTCAAGCTTAATAAAGAACATTTAGTAGTAGGTGAGTCAAAAGTAAAAGGAAATGGTAAACACATTTATCTCATGGGCAAATGAAGAACTAAAAAACGCCTTTGAAATTTGAACATAAAAGAAAACACCATTTAAATGCAATGGTTTTGCTGATATCATTTTAAAAATTAAGTTTTTAATATCAAAACTTCTCAATTCTAAATGAGAAACACACC
This sequence comes from Ceriagrion tenellum, assembly GCA_963169105.1. Taxonomy (NCBI): domain Eukaryota; kingdom Metazoa; phylum Arthropoda; class Insecta; order Odonata; family Coenagrionidae; genus Ceriagrion; species Ceriagrion tenellum. The sequence continues at coordinate 146,577,688 of OY720633.1, read as the reverse complement.
AAAGAAGCCCAAGGGCTCCAAACAATCATACCATTGCCATCCAGTGGACCATTTTAAAGACACTTCCCTCCAACACTGACAATTCTGCTTATCACTCATGATGGTTACCAGAAGAAAAAAATGGAATGAAAGAGAAGCTTCCAAGTAACACATGTTGATGGCAGTGTTTCACTGAGGGAGTACCATTTGCAAATCAAGACAATCATAGAATTGTACTCAAGCCATATTTTAGTTACAATGGAATTCAGCAATGCTTGGAATTATTTCCGAGGATAATCTAAAAAAATAACTGCTTTCGTTGTACAAATACTTTCATAGTGTGATGCACATTCAAAGTCAACCCAGACACCACATGATCCAGTACTATAACTGAAATGCAGATAAAGGTATTTTTCTTTACACATTAAGCCCAGTTCTACAAAAATGCATGAATAATGCATCACGATGGCTACGTAGAAACAAAATGATAAAAATACAACAGAATTACAAAAAGACACAGACAAAAAAGAGGAGGATAAATAACAAGAGGGAATACGAATGATTAACTCAAAAACTTTTGAGAATGGACTTTACAGATATTTAAATATGAAATGGAGGCAACTGTTTGCATGAGATGACACAACTGACAGACAGGGATGACTAATAAGAAAGGAGTGTAGTGATGGGGAGCTCTCTCTTGTATCAAACTCCCATGGACCAGCTGTTCAGAGTAGGCATCTGCCAGATTAGTCGTTCATAAAAGGAGAATGAGGGAGAGAGAGACATGCATGCATTACACAGAAGGTTAAGGAAGACGAGGAGAATGAGTACCCATCTCACTCTCTCCTTAGGCCTCTGTCTCGCCACCTTTGAGTCTGAGCCTAGCGAAGTCCTCAAAGATGATATCATCATCTTGATCCAAAGTAGGAACACCATCACTGGAAGATAAAAAAAACAAGAATTAGTAACCACTGACATCTGAGTTTAGAATCCAATTTAAAGAAAAAAGTGCATCTAATGAATATTTTTTTCTCTTTCCTGAATTCACAAACCAAATTGGCATAACTGTCCAGTCCAAAAATGGCTAACACCTACATTAAACTCTCAGTTATCCATAACCTTAGTTATTCATAGCCTGCACCCTGAATTTGAATGAAACTAACATGAAAATTTGAAGGAAAAATCTCAAGGAAGCTATTCCATAGGTGATGATTTTTAACACACCTGATACCTCAACAGCAGGCAGCCTAGTCCATGACTTGCAGCTAATTTAACTTTATGTACCTACATGGGAGACAGGTGTTATATTTTTGGTTCAAATTGTAGGTGTATTATATTGGTTAAAATTGTAGGTGATTGCTGTTGAGCAGTTTCCTCCTCTTACTAACATGGAGATATTGCATGATCTATCTTAAGGATGCTGATGAAACTTTTTTCTATGAAACTGGAGAGAAAATGCAGGAAAATTGTCGCAGCTTTCTTTCCCATGGGCCCAGGTTCATTAGAAAATTGCCATATAATATTTCATCCCACCGTAATACTTAACCAATTATAACTTTCTCAACCAATATACAATATAGATAACCAGATTCTTGAATGTTTGGTCATTCATGTAAGCCACATGCATTAGCCACATGCGTTCAGGCATCTGCTGGTATGAAATATTTGGGTGCAAGGGATCGAGGCCATCAGCAGTCATTTTTTTCTATTGTATATGTTACAGAAACAATTTATGAAGCCTGATCCCATACATGTACAATAGTAACCACTGCATTTTTTGCTTTCAAAATATTTCCTGGCTTTTCAACTGACCATTTAGGGAGAGTATTGCAGCCAATTATATGACTGGTTTGCCCGGAAAGAGACTTCAAAAGCAGAAGGTATGTTGTAGGTCAAATATTTTCTGATTTTGCAATCCAAGGATAATTTTTTAGGAACATAGAGCTCTGATCAGTCGTGGGTCTTTCTGGAGGCCGTTAATGGTTGACAAAGATGTATATACTTATTGTTAAAAGATGTAATTACTTTGAATTTCCAAGAAATTATGCTCCTAGGGGAATATTTTTATCTCAATTTTACTTCAATTTCAAAAAGTTAACTGACAGGGTAGAGATAAAACAGGCACTAAGGGTAAGAATGAGAGGTTTGTGGAGGTAGAAAAAGTGATTCAACTCCAGTACATGAAAATTATAGGGTAATGAAAAACTAGTAAATATTTCCATTCGTTTCATTGAAGGTATATCATTTCACTATTTCAAGTACCTGCCATAAATTCATACATAAATTAAAGTGATTGTGTCACATTTTAAAGTTGTGTATGTAATGTATTTCTCTCCTAATAGCAGACAAATTACGGGTATGGAATTAATCGGCAATCCATCTAACTCTCCTAGTTCACTGCAATCCCAACTAATTAGAAAAGAAGCTGTCAGAAGGTTCCCCACGAAACTTTTCATTAAAGACATCTATCCATATTAAGCTCTTCACAAATCTCTTATTATTACCCTTAGCATTTGTTTTCATCTCTCTCCTGTCAGTTTACTCTTCGTAATTGAATGAAAAATTGAGTAAAAAATATTCACCTCTGAGCACAATATCGAGGAAATTCTAAGTAATTACATCACCTAACAATAAATATTTACATCTTTATAAACCATTAACAGCCTCCAGAAAGATCAATGACAGATCAAAGCTCAGTCTTCCTCAAAAAGAATCCTTGGCATGTGTCTTGGAGAGTGCCTTGGAATGTTTCAAAAAGAATCCTTGGAAATTTCATGTCCGGAAGTAGTTTTTTTATTTTCATCATTTCTTTCAACAGCAGAAGAGTACAGTAGTAGACGGCATCATCTGATGGCCAACACTTCAACTCTTTAGAGGACTTAGTCCATGGAGTCATTTCTCAAGTCAAAGAAAGTACAAATCTAATCTCTCCATGCCTTACATAGGCATTTATTGTACAGGCAAGTAGACAATATAGGAGTTTCAAGAAGAGAAATAAATTGTTTGGAGGGATCATATTTTACAGGCATAAATAAGTAATAAAGTTATTTGACTTGATTCTCACTGTTTTACACATTTTTATAATCAAACACTTTATAAGGATTAAATAGAAGTTTAGCTATTTCATTTCTCAAGGCAATTTTCTCATGCATACTCGATAAGAGAGAGTTTACAGTACGTACATACTTTGAAAAATAACATCAATCAAAAAGATAATTTCCACTAAATGAATTTAGGGTTCTGCTCAATCCAATCAATAATAATATATTTCAAATATTGCCATAAACATTTAGAATAGAATACTGTCACCACATGAGCCCAATTCAAATTCTCATCCCATCATTCCCCAATCCTCCTGAAAATGGTTTCTTATCATGACTTACGTGTCCAGTTGAATAAGATTTGTGTCAGTAGATGGAGCTATTTCAGGTTGAACAATTGGGCTTCCATCTGATGGGGCCTCTCCTTCACTTGATACTGCATTCAAAGGAGGTAGGGAATTTGATTCTTCCTCAGGCTCAGGATGCATTAGTGTAAAAGGTAGCTCAGCCACCAAATCACTAAAAAAATAAGAAGCATATACTGAGAATAATAGCTCCAGAAAAGGTAACTAGAAGAGTAATTACAAAATCAGGGAGGCCTAAAGTTTTAGTTGGGAAAGTCCCTGATATTTACCAGAAATTTCTATGAAAATCCCAGACAAAATGTTGCCCTGAAACAAAGCATACAATTTTCCTCACGGTTTTTTCAATTCAATAATGGCATGATCTATATACAGGGTGTTTCAAAATTGAAAAAGTTCAAAATTTCTGGAGGAGATAGGGGAGGTGATTTTAAGCATTTTTTGTCCTATCAATATGAAGTTGCATATTCTTAGTTACCAATGCTATGTTCAACGAAAACCAATGTTGAAATTTGGTTTCGATTGTTGCATGGGGATTTGGTGCGGATCAGTGGTGGCTATTAGGCAAATTATTCATGCCATCTCTCATGAATGTTACTTCATTAGTGAACAAAATGTGAACAGAAAGTTAATGTTGGCAATGAACCACTGGCAAAAATTTATTCTTGTACTATAATCACCTCCAGTAAGAATTGCATAGGTCGAGGGTGGTAGGGATAGAGGCCTTCGGAAAGAAGTTCCCTCCATATCCTTATGTGAGGGACACCCAGGTCCACAGATAGCCTCCGTGCACTTATTCCAGGACTGCATTGAATTGCATTAACAACACCTTCAAGAAGATCCTGGTGGCGTGCAGATTTCAGGGTAAAGGAGCTGGTTTCGAAAAGCTGCTGATGGGTACTGGTAAACACTTTCTCACTCAAAACTCAACAGTTTGGGAAACAATGTTGATACTCACGGACAGCAGCTGAAGCATTTTCATCACAGTACCCATAAATAACATGGATGTCCACAAATTCCTCATTTGTGAACATAGATGGCATTTTTTTTTCTTATCACACCAATACAAAAAGGAATGCACAGGATAATATGTGAAAGTAACTGTGTCACTGCGACTAAAATTCAACATCCGCGTCCAAACTTTGTATGCATTTAACTATGCATATAAATCTTAGCTACAGAGGCACTCAGTGGCTTAAACAGGAAAGCTCATCTCTAATTAACGGGACAGGACTTCCACTTGCTGAGCATGTGTTTATTTTTAATTCTAAGGAATTAATAACAATGTAAATTCATTCAAATTGTGTGGAAATATTACCAATTATCAACGTGTCTAACGATGATTCAGCAATTGGAAGAAACTTTTCATCCATATTGTAAACCCCACCTCAAAGTTTGGTTATCTTGGTGACTGTTAACTTTGTAAATCTCAGCAACCAGACCATGACCTTGGTTGCATCTTCTCCTCGGGTCTTTTCCCCAAAGCAAGTGTTAATTAATGTCACTAATCACAGAGGTTTTTAAACCAATTAAAGCTCTTACCCACAAGGACATTAGTTGCCTCTTTGTAATAACATCAATTTAGTAACCATATCTTTCTTATTTTAACAGATAGAGAGATAATTTTTGCTGCAATGAATTGACAAGTAAACTCACTAAAAGTTTTATTCTTAGAAATTTTTTTATATCTCTGAAATTAAGAGTGCTACCATACATTATTTGCATTTGAGGAATTGAATTTCAACTAATATTCAAGAGCCATCTTGAAAATAAGATATTGTTAGAGTTGATGGTAGCAGAATATGAACAATACATATCTTATGCACCACTGCGAAAAGTTTCAAATCTCCTCAATTGATACTAGTCATTGAAATTGGGTGTTTTCATTGTGACTGCAGAACATTTCTGCAAAAATATTTGTATTGCCATAGCTTGGTAACTAAGGAGTTGCGTGTTGCACCCATGTTGATAGGACAAAACTGCTTAAAATCACCTCCCCTACCTCTTCCAGAAGTTTCGAACTTTCCTTCTGAAACACCCTGTATATATAAATAGATGTGGGTATGAGTGTGAGTGTATTCCTCATATGCTCAGAAACGCCAGAAGTGATTTTCATGAAATTTTGCATGTGTGTTTAGTTTTTCACTGGGACAAACAACGGCTATGTTAAAATTTCCGAAGGGCCCTTGGGGTCCGAGAACTCCTATAAGAAAAACATTGGAAACAGTGCAGAGGTTTTTATGCTTCCTTTTATAAATTACTTCCACAAGAGACATAAGGTTGAATCTTTTATTATCCCAAGGCAAAAACAATGGCAAATTTAATTATCGCATTTGACTTCATTCCATGCCTCATTTCAGCTTAAAAATTATGTTTTTAGAGAGGAAATGCTCAGTTTTTCTCAGATTTTCAACAACAGAAAATTTCCTTGGTAACCTGACAAATGGCTTCAAATGGGATATTTTTCAATGCTATGAAAAGAACTTTGTATAACTTTTATAAGGTCGTGGAAATGAATAACACTATGTAGAACATACGAGATGGTTGTGAAAAGTCATAAACTGGGCGAACCTAAAAGGTTGTGGAAATAAATTGATATCTGTCAGAATGTCTAGAAAGTTATGGACATAAAAGAACTCTGCAGAACAGGTTGTACTCAGAATTGTATTTTGATATAACCTTCTAAAGATTGTGGAAATTAATAGAACTCCGTTTACTCCAATTTGGCAAATCTTCCTGTAAATTTTTTTCTGCTCAGAATTTTAACTAAGCAGATATAAGTATTTCAATTGATTTCAACATTTCTCGGGGTGCATCCGCGTCAGTTGTCATTCAGCACAACAGTTTCGACAGCTATCCTGCTGGCGTCCTCAGGTGAAGGATACAAAGAAGGTTTTGGTCCGTCCTTATATAGGCCAAGTTTGGCACCAAAGAACGATCAATGCTCCGGCCAATCATGGAGCAGCGTTGCGTTTGCATGGGAATCTTACTACTCTCTTCCAAGCGCTCTGCAATGGGTATCCATCTTCTCTGTTAAAATTCTTAGGTGTTTTTATGATTTCTATAGCCTCTCTTATTATTCTCAGGAAGTACCTGTTTTCCTTGGCTATTATTTTTGAGTCTTCGAATTGTACAGTGTGTCCCGGTTCACTGCATGCGTGCTCTGAGATGGCAGATGCATTGAATTGTCTATTTTTTGTCGCTCTCTGGTGTTCCTTCAGCCGAGTGAATTTGATAGTTTCATTTCACTCTCTTAGTTGATTGTATGTGTTTCCTACTTCATTAAGAGAGATAAATTGCAATTTTGATTCAAGTTTATCAATATTTTTCCAAAATCCTGTATGAAGTTTTAATATTTCTACTTAGATGATATTAAGGTGGGATCTCCAATTATTTTATTACTGAACCTCAACCTCCCTAAACTTCACATTAGCACATGGCTGTGTGTTAAAATGATGTTGGGCTAGGTAACTGAAGCAACAATTTTAACTGGAAAGGGAGAGGGCAAAACAGTTTTTATCCTACATATACCAATCATTCCCATAGATCTCCCTTTTAACTTAAACAAACTCCAATCCAGTGAGACTTGCATTCTCAATCACAATCAACAAGTCACGGGAGCAGTCTATTAACCCTTTCGCTGCGGTCAAACTGCAGAGACGTTCCAGCCCGTGTGCGGTGAAAAAGGGAACGGTACCTATCCTACGTCGGCACAAAGTATGCCTCTCGTTGCACCTGCAACTCAATAGTCACTCAAGATCCCGGGATGGGATTAGTAGAATGTACAACAATGAACTTGTGGAATGGCTTTCGCGGAAAAAGAGAAAGTTCAGTAGCGTGGGTAGGAACAACCACTTGCCAACGGAACGTATGAGCTACGTTCACAGCAGTCAACCGGGCGAACGTAGCTACTACGTTCACAGCAGCGAAAGGGTTAAGTATTGCAGAGTCAATTTGAGATCGCCATGTTTCTCCCATTGACAACTTTAAGTTGCTTTCTCAAGGGTGGGTTCTACAAAGAACTTATTTAATCATGCACTGAGAGGTAAAATTCAAAATGTTGCTTGCAATTATTTTTGAGTTCAATCACTAGTAGAGCTATTTTTTAAAAGATTCTACTTTCCAACAATAAGTGGATGAATTTATGTCTGCTTGTTCCAACATTCCTCTGTAGCACCTGGAACAATTTCAGCTAAACTTGGTGTGAATATGACTTAATATCAGTCAACAAAATTCTGTGGAGTTAAGGAACCCCAAGCATCCATAACAAGGGGGTTAAGTTAAATAGAGGGCGGTAAAAATAGAACTTAAACTGGTGACATACAACAAAATTATCACTGCATAAATACTAGAAATAAAGGAACAAATCAGCTTCAGGAATTTTTTTCAATTTAAGAAGGTGTAACATAACGCTGGCCTCACCATTTTTTCTTTTACCACCTCATGGTTTATAATAACAATAAGGGACCCACCATATTGTGAATTTTGAGAATAAACAATAGACCTAAGGAGTGGAAGCGTCGGCAATAAAAGGGGATTGTAGAGAAAACTGTCGCAGTGTACGGTCGTGCAAAGACAGCACGCAAAGAGCTTGGTAGAAAACCCTCGCAGTGAACGGACGTGCAAAGAGAGAGCACGCAAGTTTTTGGTAGAGGGAAGTTCCAGAGTGTGGCATCGTGCGAGACATAGCCCATGTAGAAAAGGAGAAGTGACAAAGGAGCTGGAATTAAGGAGAGGAACGGGAGATTTTACAACAGGACGAGACCCAAAAAGCTGAGGGCCCGCCAAGGACGAACACCACGCAGGCTGAGAGGATTTTCCAGACCACAGAGGGACAAACCAACCTGTGTCGTCGAATAATTGGGTCGTAACTATAAACTTTTATTTTCATATAAGATACAAGAAGCCATAAGGCAAGAGGTTTTAATTGGCCAAGTATTAAGTTTGTGACTGGTATCCCTTTGTATCGAGTAATTGGATTTTGTGAAAAGTTTAGCTGATGAAGTGTGGCAAATAATTAGACAATATACTTAAAAGAAGGAATAATTATTCATAACCAAATTTGTGTCTAAATTAGAATATACAGTTGGTCATGACCTAAGGGTATAAGGAATTATTTTGATTATTTAAATTGTCTGTAAAGTGAATATTTCATTTTGTCAAGTAAATTGCAACTGTATCTCTAAGCCTGCAATGTTTCATGTATTTTCTTTTCCGACGAGCAAGCTGGGGCAAAGTAATTAAAATATAAGGTACGAGAAGATACCGCAATCGTGGTTTTTTTCCAGGTAAAAGAATCAATAGTTTTTCGTGTTACATGTTTATCCACAACGTGTGGCATTTCACGTATTAATTTGTAATAATACCTTTTACATTTTTGGCTCCCATAACGTGGGGCATAATACAAAGTAGAAAAACAAAGAAAATACTTGTTACAAAGGGAAAACACACAACTTCTAACATTGCAGGTTGGATGAATCCATCAACTTTTCCTTTGAACCAATAACCATAAGTCTTCTATTTAACTCTCTAATTGTCTTCAGACAAACTTTTCTTCCTAACTTCTTCTAAGGCTCAGCCCTCTCAATCAGATTTTTGTTTCATGGCCTCCCATTTATGATCTCTAGCCTTCCTTAACTTGAGGATCACAGTCTTAGGTATTTCATGGATTTCATCAATGCCCCTAAAGACATGAATGCCATCATACACTTGTTTTTGAGCCACTAGTGAATCTTTCTAATGGTTTTCAATGCTTAAGTCTTCATTGGGTTAGAAACTTCTCTCAATGAAAAATTGCCAACACTTAGAATAAGCACTATTCTCTGAAAGCTCCACAGTAAATATGTATCAGCACTTTCAGTCTGCAACTATTCCCAGCAAAAAATGGTCAATGCACTATTTGTTTACATCAAAAAGCTTACAAGCATCTTTAAAAGTATATTTCCGAGAAAGAGAATTGAATTCGTTGTAAATCTTACCACCTTCAGTCCACAAAGTCCAATTTTTTCAGTAAAAACCTCAAGAGCAATGTCCAGATTGAACCAGCATAAGGCTGGATTTTCAGCTAGCACTGAAGGGTCCAATATGTTATATCTTTACAAAGTTGACACTTGACTGGTGCAGAAGCAGAGCTGTGGCCCAGGAGTTAAGATGAGAAACTTCACCTCTCCTGGGTCATTTTGTTCTTTGCACTTCAATTCTAAGTGCTCTTTGAAATACCCAATTAATCATAATATTGCCCTTGAAACAAAATGATGTAAAAATTAACATGGTCATTTTCACTGCTGCAGCAATGAGCCACTAGATGCCTGCCGCCTCCCTCCCAGCTTATGATTGCTCTGACTGGTGATTTGACTACCGTGTGAGTCAGGCATGCTAGCCAGGCAGAGCCAATGGGGGGAGGGGAAGAGAGGTGGAAGTTCGCTGAGTGCAAGCAGATGGGTGGCATGAGCATCTTTTGACCAGAGAGGAAAAGGGAGGAAAAAAAACTGAGCAGCCCAGCACAAGTAGAACAGCAGCAGTTACGAAAGAAAAGCAGGAGTGACAACAGAGCCATTGGTGGAGTCACAACAGTTTCTCTGTCAAAGCATGAAAATTCCTGACATTGCCCAGACAACCAAACCATTTTACATGACATTCCCCTGACTTTCCTGACAGGTGGTCACCATGAGAATATTACATCATTCAATTAAATATGGTATTTCTGGCATGGAAGATAACATGGCTATTCGTCAAATGCAGTGAATTTTCATTTTTCCATTACACTAAGAATAAAATACTTTAAAACATGATGTTCCTTTCAAAGAAGCAAAATTTCCTAAAATATCAATGAAGGGTACTATATATGATCAAAAGATTTTCACATGTCTATCATTTCTAACCTTACAGTACATAAATTGACATATTAATAACAAAATTTGACCTATATAATCTTATAAGGATAATAAGCTCCTGATAAACACAATTAAATAAATCTTAATAGATCTTACCCCCCAAGAGGTCCAAGACAAAGCTTCACCTTCACTCGGTACTGAACGATGATTCCTAAGTTCTCTCGTTGTGAGGGATCAGCAATACTGAAGAAAATACAAAGAGATGACCATTAAGAGGTTCAATAAATAAAATCTAAAAAGTTTTAATACCATAATCAGCAAAAGAATATCATGGCCAGAGGCCTACTATGTCACCACAAAAGTTATTATACTTTCAGTAAGCAGAATATTCTGTGCAATATATACAATGCAAGATAGCGTTTCATCAATATCATGCAAACCAATGAATATAAAGTAATCAAAAATGCAATTCAATTTTAGAGAGTAAGCATTAGTGAAAAAGAAAATGAATGTTTGCTTTGAATGCATTACACTACTGCAAAGCAAAAATGATATTCTTTAATTCACTATAGTTATTTCATAGAGTTGCAACAAAGAACATTCTTTAAAAAAGCATGTCAGGGCATTATATTTTTCCAAATGAAAATTAACAAATATCAAATTCATTTAGCTAAAGTTAAACAAAGTCATCAATTCTAGTAATTGGACAATGGTTATTATTTTGCAACTATTATTCTCCAGGTTTCACATAAGCCAAAAAAGGACTAACACAGTTTTTTTCATTGTTGTTTCCTCTTCAGTAAAATTAACCACTTAGGACCCTTCTTTGTGACATACATGGTTTTCTAACAATTGATTAATTTACTGAACATGAGGGCAACAGGAAAAAAATATTCAAATATTTCGCTGATTTTCAGACACCTTTGTTTTCAAAATTTCCCAAATTATTCTCATAAGTAACACACCAACTTTTAATTATTCTGCCATTAAAATGATGTTCAACACCTCAACAAAGTTTTCGATGAATCCTGCCCCCCCTCCCCCCAAATCTTAAATAGTTTACCTCTGATTTTAGGGAGCATACACGATAAACTTTCTAAGAGCCCTGAGAAATTGGCTATTCACTTGACTGCTGAGCGAAAGATAATGAACACCTCGATTAAGCAGTGAGGTGATGAAGTAAACATCAGCCATCTGTTGATATGGAAATGATCAGTGGCTGGGAGTTAGTAGATCAAATCTTGCAACTGGCAGGAGCAGAATTAAGCCTTGGGGTCAGCCTTTAAAAGTAACTGGAAACTTATCAAAATTTGTTCAACATCATAATTTCCCACTAAAATCAATATATGCCAGCATAAATATAACAAGTTATTATTAGTGCAAGCCAGACAAAATAAAAGGTTGGCTTTTTTAATAATTTGCTGAATGGATTTAAAAAATAAAATCCTTCATTGGCATACCAATATTTCTGCTACAGCTCAACACTTTCAAAAACCCTGACCCAGCAATATCTACAACTTCATTACATAGCAGTGCAGTTAACCCTCAAGAGTTGAACATGATCCATCCCAAGAGGGAGTTTGACCTTAAATATTTCACACTTTCCAGTTTCCCCACAAGGAACAATGTAAATATAAAAGTCTGTTGCAGATACCAAAATATAACTGATAAAATGTGTTACTGAGAAGAATTAATATTGGTATTTTAATAAAACTCATTAATGGTTTATAAAAACTAAAACTTAAAATATTATAAGGAACCTTCACTGGGTGATTATGGTCAAGTCTGGGACCAAGTTTCTCAATGTACCTGGAAGAAATTTTGACCAGTCTCTATACCACCCAAAATCTCGGAGATCTCAGAACCAGTAAGAGGCAGAGCCTAAATGGGATGACAGGGAGCCAAAGGAGGTCTGGTGCCAAAATGGTTCCTTACTCTGGCAAATACTACTCCTGCTTTCAATCGACAGGCTTAGGCACCAATACATTGTGCCAAGTAGACTTAAATTAATTGTCTCTGCAATCTAACAGCCACTAATTGTGATCCCAACTCTGAACTTTTGTTCAAGAACTCTGACTTTCCTGGCATTTTTCAGATAAGACTCAAGCTTTTCAAGAATCAAACTACTAGACTGTCAAGGGTCTACTACACAGTAACAGAAGAAGTCCATAAGCTTTAATTAACCTTTCCTTCATATAAACAGCACTCTGTTTGCAGGGCTACAAACTAAGGGTTTACACCCAGCATTATTAAAAAAGTACAATCTAAAAAGTTAATAAAATCTCACATAAAATGACTAAGGACCCCTATGCCTCCTACACAAAAAAATTAAAGAAGAGCCCAATCCTCTAATCCAGGGGTCTCCAAACTACGGCCCGCGGGCCACATCTGGGTAACTGAATAAAATAATATTAAATAAATAATTAAAAACAACATCCATGTTTTGATTCCTTTTTATTTGGACCTCGAGTGTGTAGCCGTCCCCCAAACTGCTGTTTGATAGTTAATGCGGCCCTCGGGCTGAAAAGTTTGGAGACCCCTGCTCTAATCCACTACATTACCTTAATGGCATTTTGTTATTCCCCGATCAGGTGACTGGAAATGTAACTCCTTTAGTACATTAGACTAAAGGCCCAATTTTCTCACTTTTTTGGAATTGAAATTCTCTGAGAATTGTGTCATATCCTGATTACCTCATGAACCTATTTAATTTGTTAGTTTTGAGAGATAAGTGAAATTACAAATCAGAGCAACACATCCCATAAGCCAGAGAGGTTAATAATCATTACCCGAGTGATCTCTCTGCCAAATATGCCAATACTATTATTATTATGATATTTTAGACATGATATTTTAAAAAGGCAGTTTTACAGAGCCAACAGCCAGAAATCACACGATTGGGTAAAGCCTGGAATTTTACATAAATCTTCCCATTCCTTTCAAAACAAGCAATGGGTGAAGAACAATCAATTTCTGAAGATTTTACATGAACAATACGGGTTTTCATTCACACGCTCATATTCATCGAATATGCAATCATTATACACCAGTTCCCATTTAGCCACTAAAGTTAAGCATCATTGGCCTTGACTACATTAGGACGGGTGATCCTCCCATTCACCCAAGAGCTGTTGCCCCTGTCTGCAAAGGGCAGCGCAGAAGAAATGACCTTAGCTTTGGAAGCACGTTTAACAGAAATACTACCACTACTGTGGAAGGTGTTGGGAGAATCGAAACATTGACCAATAGGCATTCCTCAACCATGTGGGAGGCCCAACAGGAATGTTTACACCTGATGTGCTGGCAAGCACCAGATCATATATCAGAAATGGTTACCTGTATGAGAAGCCACATCACAACCCTTCATAAGTAGTTCACTTACAGATGACACATGAGATGATTTATCACTCTATAAATCCTTAAGCTTATTGAAAACATTATAAAGAAACATCACTACCTCCTCCCCATTCTTTCCAACTCCTCCTCTCCCATGAATTTGCTCATGCATTTGCCACCGAACTTAGTATTCCTCACCAGAAGAAGACATAAATTGTCAATTACCGGCTAGTTTTAATAAAAATAAAGTGGAGTCAGTGAAGATGTTTTCATTTCAACTAATCATTAAAATTAAAAAAAGGTTAACTATGTGATATGAATTCACCAACAGCTGCAAGTTGCAATTATTTCCTTTTCCTAAATATTTCCATATCCAGACATTGCCACCAAGACCTTATTGAAAATTCCTAACCCTTTTGGAAACCTGATGGACACAGAACACAAAAAGCTAAACAGGTCACCATTTTCCCTCATAAAAATAAAGAGATATGCTTAAAAATTGCTTATACAACACATCAATAGGATTAAATTTAATATTTCCTCAAAACTTATAACTCACGAGAGCAGCAAACTGAAGATCAGTAGGGCCATGAATTTATTCCAATTGAGTCAACCAATTATAATGTTTTGCCTTAATGCTTACTTTAGTAGTTCAAAATGATAATAATATAATAATAGAGAATTAAAAAATAAACAAATGGCTAATATTAATACAGTTCTAAAAATGTGATTTATACTTACTAAACTAATTTAAAACATTTCTTTAACCAGAGATCATTCAACTGATATATGTTATGTTGGCATATTTACCTCAACCATGCAAAAACATAAGAGTGAAAATAACCAATGAGATATGACTTAAGTCATTTTGCAAAAGAAATATGCAATTTTGCAATATGATTCTACTGGAATCTGTCTCGCTAGAAGAAAATACAAAGAACATGACAAATGTGAAATAAGTATACATACAATTAGTTCAGCTACTAGTAAATAGAAAGATATACAAATGCCAATGTCTACTGTTGCTAATGGCATAAAATTTATTAAAGTTGAATAGAAAAAACTAATAACTGTAAAATTCAAGGAGTGGTAATTTCTCTTAGCAACTGTTATTGACCAGTGACACAGAGAAAGAGAGCAATGTTCCAGCTCCAGAAGAAACTCACTGCAACCTTGGCACTCTTGGAGTAAAAGATCCACTTGCCATTTGAATTTAAAATATGAAGTAAAAATGGGAGTGAAAAACATTAACTTAATGCCACTCTAAATTGGAAACTCAAATATTCATAACATATTTTTTAGAACAACTTTTCACCAAGAATAACATCAGAAAATATTTTAAAGAAAAATTAGTGATGAGTTGACTTCGCTTTCATTCTGGTTCCTGCTAAGGTCCATGTCTTAACAGTGCCACTTCTCAGCTCCAGTACTATGGTTCCAACATCAAATTAAGCATGTAACCAGCTTGGTTTAACATGATTTTCTATTGCAAGCTTAACTTTCCTTTAGCTCAGTCATAGATAGGAGTGAAGTTAAAATAGCATGCAGTATTTTGCCGGCTCTTATGAATTATCACATGCAAAAAAAATACAGGTCTTTAGTTAACTCAAAAAAAAAATTTTCAGAGGCAAAAAGATGACATCTTTGATCATAAGAAAAATAGCTAAGTATGTATGCAAATATGCAGGATGAAACTACCAAGTACCAAAATAATACTCGGGGATCTGAAAAAAACCTAAGTTAGCACTAAATAACAAGCACAGTGAACTACATAATTCTCATAGTTTCATAATAAACCAGTATTTGTATCCAGAGTTCAGGATTTTAAATTTTGTTTCAGCAGTCAACCATAATTTGAGAAGGCATATAACATGAAATGACCTGGTAAAGGAGATTACTCACTAAATTACTCAGTTTCCAAGACATACACCTCATAAGTTGAAAAGCTAAAGAGGATCAATCCAGAAGTTTCAAGACTTCTAACATAGAGCATGACCTGATAGAAATACAAACTTCTCCCATGAAGTGCATCATTGTGCATCACCTTAATGCCACCTCTATATCCATCACCACCCGTGGGAATATATAGCCTGATATTCACTATCCAATGAGCCAGAGCCAAACCAGAAAGGAATCGATAACAGTTTTTAAGAGCCTAGTGTACAACTGGTAAACATACAAAACTAGCAGTAGGGATATCCAGATTTAACTCTTTATGTAGTCTAATGCTTTTTCTAAAGAAAACTTTTCACTCAGGAGTTAAATCTGTAGCAAGTTCACCCGCAAGTTTAACTGGTACCCTCAATTTAAATTTGGTATAATGATCCTGCTTCTCAAATGCCAATTAAAAACTAAACATGTTGCATTTCACTGTCAGCTCTTATCAGCTCATTAGAAGGGACAAACAACAAACACTTTAAATAGAAATTTTTGGCCAACTTTCAAGAACTGGGCATGGGCTCTAAATACAGATCAATATGAATTCTTCACTCAAATGTCTACCTTTTACTATCTGTATGTGAACATACAAATTTACTGGTGATATGCATGCAACTCAAAATTTGAGTGGACTCGAATTTTTAAAAAAACCTTGACTTGAGCTCCATAAAAATGCAGGAGTCAAGTAGTTTTTTTTGGATAATGATTATTTAGTCGGAAAAATGGCATTCCATTTTAGCATGAAATAAAAACGATTTTTTCCCATTCCAGACTTCTAAAGAAAAGTTGGCAGGTCTTACAATTAGTAGCAATAACCTAGACTTCAGATCAGATTGCAGAATCGAAGTATTTATGCTCACCCGATATGTAAAAGAGAAAAAATTCTGCTTGCATTTAAGTTCAATCAACCTTATCCTAACTCACAAAATGCTCATCTTACTGGTTGGTAATAACGATCACACCCACATGGTTACAATTTTCATAAGTTTTCCATTGTGGAAAGAATTAACTTGTTTGCATTTCCTCCATGTGTCTGAAGCCACAAAAAACTCCAGGTGGGACAATCAATCTAATAGTCATTAGGAGTTCAGTAAGTGATTACCTTTTGATAGTGCATGCAGGTAGTGGCAAGTATCTTCTGAAACAATGAGGAGCATCTATCAGTGGCTCTCTCATGACATGCCTAAAACATAAATGTTGCTACGTATCTGCAGCAACTGAATCTGAATGATTAGTCTAGTTGGTAGTGTGAGCTAGGTAAATGATGATCATCTCATAGCAATAAGAGGCAGTGGCAACCACCTCTTGAAACAATGAGTAGCGCCCATCAGCGGCTCTGATGTGACGTGCCAAAAATATCCAGTGTTTTATAGTTTGTTGCTAGTCACAAGCTTCAGCCATACCAATGCCTTCTTAGAAGGTATTGCACATACCTCATAGCTCGACTTGATATCAAACTCAACATCAAATGTATTGGCCCTCAATGACCCCTTGTCAGATGCATTGATCATAAAAAGACACACAGAAAATGAAAGATTCACACCCTCAAGGAAATAAAAGCTAATTTGGATCAAGAATAGATTAAAGGTTATAATATGTCACTTACAAACTTTCTGCAAATTCAAGGCCAAATACTTCTCTTTAGACATGTATGTTATTTGCTCCCTACATGACAGATTAGATTAAGGGAGCCACCTCTGAACAACCCTGACATCATACATTACAAATAACAAGAAAAAGCTCAGATTTAAGTTATCATATTTACATTATGAGTTTCATGGTATCAGTAGACTGATACACAATGACTGATGCAGGATCCCCTCAGAAAGACTAGGGTGTCCAAAAGGACACACAGAAAACATACAGAAGAAGAGTCATGCCTCATTATGAAATTTCTCAAAATTGAAAATCACAATAGACATAGAGGAAATTATAACACCAGCATGCACCTTCCTTCAGAGAGCCATGCTAAACATCTTATTTACCTGACAACATAATACTCAGTTCAAGCAGCTCACATCTAACACCCTCAAATAAGCAAAACTTTGAGCAACACTCAGGTGAATTTCCCCATGCAGCATAAATTTCATAATTTAAAAATTAGTCATGAGCTCACAGTGTCCAAGTTCGATAATATTTAATTCAAGAATTCCATGAGTTTGTCTTTCTTTAAAGTGAGAATGATTCAATAGACAGAAAAACCAAGCAACATTCTGAACTTGCAAAGATACCAGGATAGATACTGAAGGCCCTATGTTAATAAATATTTGGCAAGTAAAATTAGAGAAAATCACACTCAAATTCACAATGGGATCATTTACCCTTTATTTTCAACTTGTGATTCTGATAGCTGGTGACAATGAAGCCACCTATATTTTTCTGGCCTTCAACCTGTCACCTGGTTAGGTATACACTAGGGTATGGCTCATGTGTTACTATTCCTCTTATTATCAATTTCAATCACTCAAATTATGTTATGGGGTGGTGAAAGGACATCCTAAAAAATACATATCAATAAGTTAACATTTAGAGGTTACCCACGAGACACATGTGATGATGTTCAATTTTCCTGAATGTAGTAGAAAAACATCATCTCTAGGAGTAATGCACCACATTACAGTTCCTATACCACTAAAACTACCTCAATTTCGATGCATAGATTACTTTTTTCCATGAATAAAATATTTTTGCAGAGGCTAATGTAGCCCGGTTCATACTAAACTTTGCACTGGGTGCATGCGGGCCGCAGTCAGTTGACACCTCCAGTGCCCTACATAGCCCTTCTCTCCTCTTGCACCATTACCAACAAGCCAAGGGAGTTGCTTCCCTTGGGGTACACCTACAGACTGCTGGTGACAGTTAAAAAGTAACAATCCACACAAGAGTTAGAAAAGACAATAATAATAGTGTATTCTGACAGAGTGGGGTTAAGATCTAGTCAACCTTTTTCATTTGTTTATTATAAAAATGAAAAATGTGATGATGTGTAGTTCTAATGCAGAGTAAGCAAGAGGCAGACCTGGAACAGCCAACTCTTTCCTTTAAAATAAGCAGTCTTTGATTCGGGAGGTGGTGCAAGAGTTCCATCATCACAACATAATCATCCTTACAAAAAAACTAAGGCTGCAAGTTCAGAAGCACAGATAAAGTCTGTCATACTATTCCAGACTAATAATTCCAGGATTCCTGCTACTTAAGGAGCACAAGGAAATAAGAAAGTTAGACCACTACAGTGATAGATAAAACTTGAGAAAAATTATTCCCTTCTTCAAACTACAATGGAAAAATGATGAGGAAATTCAAAAAAAGATGGACAATATTTTGGCATTGCAACTTTAAATGATCTAGAAGACACAAAATGAAGAGGACTAAGAGTTCTTAACATTCACAGGCAACTGGGATGCCCAGGCAGTATTAGATAGGTTGCAATGCATAATTTTCACTAAACATTGGATTTTCAGAATATACCCCCATTTTAACAGAAAGAGAAAGCAAGGGACTTCAAGCTGTGATAATTTTCCTTAGGTTACAGTATATTTTTATCCTTAACTGAGCAACTGTTAACTAATCAAGCCGATTTTTTAAGGATATCCTCTCTTCATCCCACTGCATAACATGAGAGGTTGAAATTGAAAATCTGATAAAACTAAGCCACACCCAAGTATACACTCCAAAAATATAAATTAAAAAATTAAACACACTGGAAGAAACAAACGGCTGAAGGGTCCATTGAATTAAATATTACTTCAAAACCAAACTCATTAACAAAACATTTATTTGGGTAGAATAAAAGTAATGGAAAACTATGGTCGTCATATGGCCCAATCTTTCCAGAGTCAGAGCCTCATAGAAATATTTATTTTTTGCCACAATTTCCTTTTCTTTAGGCATGAAAAATGTTAAGATAAGTCATGAAAAGATTCAAGGCAATGAGGATTTCCACAACTAGAAAAGTCTAAGGGCACACAATGGAGCATGTAGAACTGCTTCTACATCTAAGGAAGAATTTTGCATTAGGTTTGGTTTAGTAGTACAGAGGTATGGTTAATAATTGAAAGATACTGCAACAGCTTGAATTCAAGAGGTAAGTGAAAATTTTGGGCAACAATTTCACTTGGAATCGAACTAACTCTTGCCTGTTGCTCTTTCCCATTGAATGATAATTAAGGATAATTAGATGCAATGTCACAAACACCAGTTTCAATCAATTTAGGATGATGAGGCAAAGTTGTAACTTCCTCGAAGAGGAAAAGCACTTTTGGAATCCGGCTAATTTGATTTCAGCCTACATGCATGGTGCCGAAACTTGGGCAGGACAACATTGAACGATGCAATACCAGAGAACACAAGCTAAATGTAAAATAATTTAATGCTTTTAAAACAGAGAAAAGGGAATGCATCACAAGTACAGAAGTTCAGAAATCATGAAATTTTCTTCAGAAAAAAAGGCTAAACATTTAAGTTTACATACTCCTTGCACCCATTTCTCATTTTTTTTCAACTTTCCTCAATTAACACACACAAGCTATGTCTTCAGCAGCCAGTAGCTAAAAATTAACCACAACTGCTAATGGTCAACTCAAGCACTACAGTAGAAACTCAAAATTATGAAATTTTGATTTTACGAAGCAAAATCTTCGGTCCCAACCAAAAGGGTATCTAAATGCATGTAACAGTACGCGGTATTAAGAAATAATGAAGTTTTGAAATTACGAACCTCTGCTCTTGGTCCCGACATGAAAAAGTTACTCATTTTTACGAATGATGATGGGTCACAGCATTTTTTAGGCGCTTCTTGTCAGAGTGAAGATATTAATCATCGTTGCTGAATACATTATGCACTGCATGTGACTCATATGAACGATAATATATTTTTCAATGCTGCAGTAGTAAGGATGACTTTCAATGAAAGACATATTAGCTCATAAAATATGACACCAATCAGACGAAATTATTTGTTATCACAAGTCCGGAGTTGCCGACAACGAGTAAAAAAACGTGAATTAATGAAATACGAACACTTACCCACAGGAGACTAATTGTTACTACCAGCACTTTACTCTCGAGTTCATGAGTTACTCTTATCACAAGTCCAAAGTTCCCAATAACAAGTAAAAAATTGGGAATTAATCGAATACAAACATACTCGCCCGCAGGAGATAAATTGCTACTACCAGCCTTTTACTCTCATGATTCCTGGCATTTTTTCAGACCCGTTTTTCTCAAACATAAATCCATGACGAGTATTTCTATTACAGAAATTGTTTGCCGCGCATGTATGCTCAAAAAACTTTCATTTGGAGTTTGGAGATGATGCCATGGCGTTCGAGCTGTAAATTCAGTCACGCATATCACCCAAGGAAGCTTTTTTTCTCACTATTTCAGACTGAGTACACTCAACTTCTCAACTTGCTCCATGGCATAATATTCCGGCTGAAAATAGTTATCACCGAAAGACTAATGTTTAATTAACCGTCCTAATTGAAAGTTTTGATGTAGTTGTCGAGAAAGACTCTTCGTAAGCATTGCCCTTTCCTTCTTCCGTCACCAAGAGCCAAGAAAACCAGAGAAAATACGAGTTCGCTGGGTTCATACGACCACTGAGCTTGACGCACATTAATTCTAAAGGATGACTAGTTCTGGGCGCATGAGCCCAATCAATGGGAAAAAATGCTCAAGCACCCTAATACATTTATATCGGAAAATGGTGTACCCTCCTCCCTTTCACTCCAACCCTGCAATCGAAAAAAATATCCTGAAAGACAGCTAAGCTGCATTCGTGCAGATTGATGAAAAATCTGATAAGTGTTTTGTAGCTTAATCCTTACTAGAGATATTTATAAGAAGAGGATAATTGAAACCATCCTATGAGACACCAAAATCCACACCATTGGAGAGGGAGCAGTAAGCCCCACCAACATCCTAGCCCAATTGGAGGCGCTTTCATTTTTTCCTTTGGTTATCAGACGATGCCCCCCGAATGACATCGAGTGTGGGGGCTAGTTGATACCTAGCCAGTGCAGATGCAAGATATGAATTGGCCGGCATTTTTGGGTAGGGGCACTGAGGAAAAGAGTTCTGAGTGTTATTACGCTCCTGGGCATGGAACTATCAAAACTAAAGAGAAATGAAAGAAGAATATCGTTGCAGGAGAAGGTGAAAATGATTCAAGTAGTTGAATCAAATAAGTTAAGTAAAAGCGCTGTTGCAGGAAAGTTTGGGGTGTCATTGTCAATGCTTTCAACAATCTTCACCAACCACGCTGAAATTGTAGAGAAAGTGGAGGAAGCAGTATCAACGAAAAGGAAAAAATTACGGGGCGCTAAGTTCACTGAAATTGAAAATGAACATTACGCCTTCTTCTGCAAGTGTTCTGTGCAGCATATTCCAGTAAGAGGCGCAATCATTCAACAGAAGGCGGAAGAAATTCCTTTCAGAAAATTGAAGATTTCAAATGATCCGTTGGCTGGCTGGGCAGTTTCGAATCCCGATTCAACATGGTGTCGCTGAAGATATGTGGAGAAGGGAGTCATGGAGATGGGTATCCTCAAAAACAATTATTAATTAACTATCCAAGACAGCGGCAGGACTCCCTTTCCCAGCACCTGATTATCCTGTTCCTGAGGTTATTCTTTAATCAACCTACCTTAATTGTGAATGAATTCCTGTTAGTGCCAGAAACAAATATTTATTTGTCAATTTTAATTTGTAGGAAGAGGTACGAGATGAAATGCCTATTGAGACAAGAGGTGTGGCAAGTGATTTCTAAAATTACTTGTCCCAAATTGGCAGTTCATTGGCTGCAATCCACAGCGATTATTTGTCGATGGATGACGATCTCCAAGCTTGTGTAGATTGAATACTACAGCCGGTAATGGAAGAGCCTGTGGCAGGGCCCAGTAAGGAAAGCAGTGACAAAGACGAAAATGACTAAGTCCTGATCTCTCCCAAAAAGAACAAAGTTTTGCTCGCTCTCAATACTTTACATCGATTACAAATTATTAATGATGTCGACTCCCAGTCCAGTTTGCATTTGTCCTAATTAGAGGCCATAGTGGAAGCAATTATGGAGCAAAGCGAAGTGCAAAAACAAATATCTAATTTTTTGGAAAATAAGTGATTCTGTCGACAGAAGAACTGAAGTATATTTATAATAAACATTCATTTCTATTTTCTCTTCACTTACTATTCACTGACTCCCTTGTCTGAGATTTTTGGAATGGATCGGAAATTAAGGAAATGCAAAATGGAAATGCCCGCCCATTCCCATATTCTTTTCCCAACCGGCAATCCCCACCAGGAAAATTCACCCAGCTTTCCATCTCCACTGCTTCGAAACCTCGGCAAACTATCCCCCATCACCCACCTCCCACACCACATCACGCTCTGCAGGTGGGCACGAGCCATCCTCCTCACACCGAATATTGTTTTGTGGGCATATCTTAATTCATGATAAAAGACCCCACTCTCCAGAGTCATGTCCTCCCTCTCCACTGAGCAATGTTGCAACTTGAAATGTTAGCGTCGTTAGTAGCCGATTAAGTGTAGAAGGATCTATCTCAACCCTCACCGTTGAAGTGCGTGGCTTGTACAATAAACTTTTTAAAAGTGGTACACATTTAGCTGGAATCCACGAGAGGCTCTTCTTACAGCTCCATCATTTCGGAAATAACCACACACTAATAAGCTGACACAAAGGGAGCATAATGATTGCTATTTTGCGAAATTAACAGGCATGTCATTTTTTGTACAAAATACATACATGCATGCATGGCATAGAATCCACGAGAGAATCTTTTCATTGTCTTAGCTTAATATAGGTACATATATTATGCCTGACACGGAGCGTAAGAACTTCTTCTATCAAAAATATATTCCACTAATTTCTATATCCGGTGCTAATGACCGCGCAAGTCACACACTACCTTAGTGTATTCATAAATCAATATTACTGGTGTCGCAATAAATCACTCATGCCAAGGTTACGAGTTCTCTAGATAAAAAATGACCTAGAAAAATGCAATATGAAGCTTCCAAGGCATACTGCAAACTGAGTGAAAATTTTGCAAAGACGCTTGATTGCCTCTTCTCAGACTCATTGAAAAAAATGAAAAATTAGATGCTTAAATGTAGATTTCCACATAGCATGGATAGATGCTGATTCTTCCGATTTTCGGGATTTCCGCCACAAAAAGATGGAACGACACGGTGGAAATCCCGAAAATCAGAAGTGTCAACCCCCGAGCAGTTAGATGTGTTCAACTTAATGTACCCTGTTGGCATGAATACAAATTTTAATTAACTTTCTTAAATAATAACTTAGTAAATCATTCGAGTACAACCTAATTTAAGGGAAAAAGAATAGCATCATCGCGATTCTCTTGAAAGATACTTGTTCATACGAAATTCAATACTATGAAGTGCCAATTTTTCCGGTCGCGGCAACTAGGTAATTTTGTGTTTCTACTGTACCATATTTTGAACTCCAATATGTAAATAATAGTGCTCCATCGCTTATAGGAGATGTAAACTGTACAATATCCAAAATGATTTTAACTGGTATCATATGGTACCACTATGATAAAATGGGTTACTAGTATGATCCGCTCTGTATATTTTACTCAAAAAATCTAGATTTCTAATTCCTCACTATCATTTTTCCCAGACCTATCAAAGTTGCAAAGTATGCTATCAAAGTTGGCCTGCATTTTTTTAAAGCAGCAAATAAGTGGTGGATTTCTCTTTTCAAGTGACTCATACAATATTGAACCAAACATTAGAAAATCTTAATTATTTGTATTCACTTTATGTTACTTTTTCAAAATTTTTACTACATATCAGTTGCTTCATGCAAGAAAAAAGGCCAAAATTACACAAAGATTGAAAAGATAAAGCCAAACTAAATCTCACATAAAACCATGCATCACATTCACGGCTGAAAAAATTCTTTTGCACAGAGAGTCAAAAATGGCAAATGTTAATGGATCAATACGATACCTACATAAATGTTAATTTCTATCTAAGATTGATAGATTTAATGGAAAAGCCAGTTGCAAATGAATCTTATCCCAAAATGTTTATCCTAGAAAGAACATTAACCACTGGCTTTCCTAGGAAGCTAAAATTCAAACACACAATGTAGTAACTTAATACACAGGTATAGAAAACATTCAAAACATAAATCACAAATATTAATTGATAACACTATAATTCAAGTGATTTGCAATTATATGTATGAATAATAACAGATTACAAATGTGAAATGAGCACAAAAAAATCATCTACGGTGACTATTCATCAGTTTCAATCATTTAACTGATATTTCAACAATATCACATGCATGGATTTTAATCTTATCTCATCACATACATAGGCTCAGAGATTCATACATTGCAGAGGCAGACAAACCATTCTGGCTTATGGGGCTTACTTGGGGCTAATTTGCCACACAGATGAATTAGCACGGAAAACTGATTTTACTTCATAACAAAACCAACCCCAGACCAAACTTAAAATCCACTAGTAATTGTTGACTTAAAATAAATACACCTCTTTTTCGGAGTACCTTCAATCTATCATTATTTCAATTTAAACCCAAAATTCAAACTTAATAATAAATCATTAATCTGCTGTTATTTGATTCAAGAACAAGAAACAAGATTTGAATGTCTGCATGCCACAACAAAATATAATGATGTGCAGGCTACAAATCATTTACATACATAAGTTCTCAAAGAAGCTGGATGCAGAGATGCAGGAAACACACAGTGTGCATTAGCAAGATAAATCAACAATCAATGGAAAGAAGATTTATACAAGCAAAGCATTACATCAGCATGAGGCAAAAAATTATAACTGACAGACTATCAATGTGCAAGAGCATTATTCCTGCAGCACTTCTGCAAGTGGAGGGAAGTGAGAGTGGTGATTAGAGCCCATCCAAACCACTAGCACCTCCTCCAAAGTAAACAACTACTCACGGAGTGCTCGATGCCAAGTTGGTGTCCTCATGCTTTAACTGGCCGTCGAGGGCAAGGCCCCACTTATCCTTATTGTCGGCCAGCAAGGGCATCAGTGTGAATACCTTAGAAAGCGTGAACCCAGGTCCTATTGGGCACCCCTCTCTGCAAAGAGGTGGCAGGAGAGAGAGGAGAGGGCAAAGGAATAGGGGGAGGGGAGGTGAAGGATGGGCCTCAGTCAACCCGAACCCTCTCCCCTGCATCTACGGGGGGGGCCCACCAATGTGTTTACCCAACAGTGGGAAACCCCCCTGCACTCACACAGTGGAGGAGGCGAGGTTGGTGTCCTCGTCTTTGAGCCGACCATCCAATGCCAGGCCCCTCTTATCGCGGTTGTCCAACAGTCGTGGAACAAGTCGATGAACCTTGGACAGAGTGAAACCAGGGCCAACAGGGCAACCGTCTCTGCAAAGAGATGGCCGTGGGGCACTGCCTGGCGGTCCTTCCCATTCCGACCCAATCCCCCACCAAACACACCCTAGGATCCCATCCCCCCATTCCTCCACACCCCGATTCTAAACGGGCTGGTAGGACAAGTGATTACATTTATCACTGAGGAAAACTTTAAGTGAACAGGGATGCTGGATAATTTTCATGGGAGTATGTCCCTTAGTATTAAGACAGAAATGGAGTAATATTTTAGAAC
Organism: Ceriagrion tenellum; assembly: GCA_963169105.1. Classification (NCBI taxonomy): domain Eukaryota; kingdom Metazoa; phylum Arthropoda; class Insecta; order Odonata; family Coenagrionidae; genus Ceriagrion; species Ceriagrion tenellum. The sequence goes on along the minus strand of OY720633.1, from coordinate 146,551,534 downwards.
AAAAAGAATCTATGTACCATATAAAAATGATTCAAGAGCTTTTACAGGTGAAGAAATAATTTCAAATGGTACATATTAGCATTAAATTATGAGGCTGCTTCAGATACCAGCATCAATAAAAAGTCAACCTATCTACAATGGGAATTGAATTGTAAATAAAAAACACTAATAAATAAATACTACTTTCAATTATAACATATGTTACATACTAAGCAAAAGCACCCACATGAACATAAAATGTTAATACTATGTTCATAAAAAATTCTCAATCAAGATTTTGGGACATACTACAGCAAAAATAGTCTGGTTTCAGTAATCAAACCCAGTTCCTGAAAAAGCAACTGAAATTTCAAATAAAACATTCCACATAATTTGAAATGAGGAAGTTTATAATAAATATAAAAATATTATTTCAGTAAAACTTTAATTCCAAGAATGCACTGAGCTTGAAAACATATGTTTACCATAAGAAAAGCCAAAGATGCCAACTAATTAATTTTTAAACTAGGACTGAGTAACAATACAGCAAAACCTTCCTCAAAAGCCACTTTCCAAATTGGATGGATGGATTCCTCAGAAAATTCAGGTAGAAATCACAGATACGATAAATTATTGGTATAGAAAGAACACCATAATGACTTCTGAGAATTAATTACTAAACAGACTAATGATTTTCAACCCAGAGAAAAACATCTCTTATCACCTATTTCAAAATAGCTAATTTCTTGGTACAAGTGAATCTCATTCTATATTATCTCATACCTATGAAAACTTGTTTTTTTGTCACTGAACACAATGCAGAACAGGCCCAATACAAGTATGGGTAAATAATTTGCAACAGTCTTTGACAACATCAGTAAATATGTAAGCAAAACATTGAAACAAGCATTTGACACCTCTACAACAAAATAAAAGTAAGACCAAATGAGCTTACTTCATGGCATTCAAATGAACTATTATCTTGGAATCAATGACAAAGCAGCTAGGGAATAGAATGCCAAACAAAAACAATCAACTTCCAATGATTGGTTGAGTATGAACAGAGAGCTCACTAACAAAGGTTATAAATGAAGGAAAATAAAAATGCAATGTATGTCAAAACAGCTGTATTGAGATGAGCCAATCAACTGGGTAGATCAAACAGTGCCATGGATATTAGTCTTATGATGAAAGAATGCAATTGGATGAAAGACTAAGAGTAGAGAGAGATGGGAGAGCTGGTAGTAATAGTAAAAAGTGGCCAGGGAAGAAATGACAAGGTAAAACCTTAACAAAGCAAAATAGAGTGAAAAGTAGAAATAAAAGTATTGGACAATACATTCTGAGATAATAGGGAGATTGTTCAATGATAAACAACAGTAAGAATCAAAATTTTCATGAGGATAGCTCATAAGGTATTTAAAATACAGAGACCAAACGATGGAAATATATCACAGAGAAAATGAAGTTTCTGGTCACAGGTAGAACTTCAAAATAATACAATGATGAACAATGATTTTCATGGACTGAAGCCTTTCATTTCTCAACTGAATGAATAATTAAAACTACTTTTGAGATACATGAGAAAAAATTCTCATTTCGTTCCAACAAGGTAGCAAGAATAATACCATCCCAAAGCACCCATTTAAGAAAGGTTCCACCATATTCAATAATTAATATAGATTGGGCAAAATAGCTTTTAATGAATAAATATAACACAGCAGAAGATTGCTAATATGTAAAAGTACAGGATCTTGCCTCTTCCAGAATAAAGACATTTCTGTTATTTGGGGAGCATACCTTCAGTAAAGCACAATGATGGGTAAATGTGTATCTTAGAAATAAAGATTAAAGCACATATGTCAAGATATAAGTTCAAATAATATCAATCTAAAAATATTTTATCCAACCAAAAATTATTCATATGTACAGTCCTGGACAGAAAATTCTTACCACCGCAGGGTGAAAATTTTTCTAAGTTGCGAGAGGACGCCGATTTGACAACTGCGCCCCGACGGGACAGCAATAAACGCACGGACCGGAATGAGGACCATTCCAACCCGCCAATGGTGAGGGGAGGGACCCATTGAAGAATGGTTTTACTTGCGAAGGGATTTTTTGAACGGGATGGGGTGAAGGCTGGGTTTCGGACTCCTTTCATAAGGAGTGGATGAGAGAGAAGGAGAAAGTGTTTTGAGTCAGCTCTTCGAACCTTGGTTGAGCCTAGAATCGTGGTATACTACGACTGCTAGAAAGGCGCAAAAACAAAATACATTTTTCAGTTTCTGCTCCGGCAGTTCGTTATCGTTTTAACTGCACCAGTCAGTAAGTGGACAATTGTTTATATTCACTTAGCGATTGCGCGAAATGGCAGATATTGCATGATGTAACTGTCTCTCTTTGTTAACAACATATAATTGCACAAGCGGGCCCGCATATTTTATGTAATGACCATTTGTTCCCGATGCATTCCCCCCTCCTTAAAATAGACCTCCCACAACCCAAAACTGTTAACCTTATCACCTTATCCGTCCTTCACCGTAATAACACACGATCCTTCCTTTTACTTTGTCTCAACCCCCCCACCCCCTCCACTTCGTCCTTCCCAACCTTCAACCATGTATATACCCGGCCACCTGTGATATTTGTTACCTGATAATGGCACGAAGTTGCTGAAACCCGGGTCGCATGTGTAATAAAATTGTGTGGATTGAAACTAAGCTGTTTTAATCATGTATGTAATGCACTTCCATAAAGTTAAGCTGGAGACAATTACTTATGAGACTTCTGTTATTCGTCGAGAGTTCAAGCGAGGGCAGAAAGTTGAGCACCATCAGGCTTGGCAAGGTTGAAGTGATCCATTTACCCTAAGGATGGTCATTTTACTGGATGGCTTTATTTTAATTTTTGTGTGTCTTTAGCCGATTAAAGCAAAGGTCTCCGAAAGATAGCAGTAGTGTTGAATGGTCTGGCTCGAAATTGCAGAGAGAACCAGAGCGGAGCGTTAGGAGCGGACAATTGGACAGAGGTAGTACAGTCCCATACAGTCACTTAGCAATCAGTTGCCCCTGAGAGTTGCTTGTGTGATAATCTAGAATCATAGTCTGTGCTAATAACAGCCAAGGGACAGGTGATGATGTCTCAAATAACTCCGAGGCAAAGAAACCAAATTGTTGGTCTTCTGGCTGGTACGATGTCAGCAAGAGAGATAGCGAGGGAGATGGGCACATCCCATGTGACCGTTTTAAATATTAAAAAAGTGGATGGAGGCATTGTCGGTGGAGAAGCGACCGGGCTCCGGGAGGTCCCGAGTGACTACTGAGGAAGATGACAGGAGACTTGTGGATTATGTGCGCGAGCATCCGTTCGTCATGTCCTCGGAAGCACGAGACATGTCAGGGTTTCCTGGATCGGCGAGAACATCGCGTCGACGTCTATCAGAGGTGGGGCTCGAATCAAGGAGAGCCGTGGTCAAGGAAGTTTTGACAGAAACTCACAGAGGAGGGATTAAATTTCGCCAGAACATATGCTGGGAAGGATAACGACTTTTGGGCGAAAGTTATCTTCACCGACGAAAAAACTTTTTCATCAACTTATAGCGGTCCAGTATTTGTGTTGAGGCCAAAAAACTGTAGATTTAATGGAGCATATATAAAGGAGTGGGGTAGAAGCGGCTGATTTTCAGTTCATGCATGGGCATGGATGTCTGCCGATGGGCCGGGTGTGTGCTGGCGTATTGAAGGAAACCTTAATGGACAGCAATATGTCAGCATACTTCAAAATGTGATGCAACCTTCGGTGACCATGATGTTTCCCAACGGACTCCTGTTTCAGCAGGTGAGTTGTTTAAGCATTCTGTATTAAATCACATAAAAATGCATTTCAATGCATGAGTAAAATACAGATGAATGATTAATGAACTAATTTCGATGTTCAACTCTTTCCGGATAACTCACACGTGCACACATGCGCCCTTGCGAAGAGGTGGTTTGATGAAAATCATGTAGAGAGGCTGGTTTGGCCAGCAAGAAGCCCAGACTTGAACCCAATAGAAAACCTTTGAGCTGCGATGATTCAGGAGCTGCAGAAGAGGAGGTTCGGCCAAGGAACCAGGAGGAGCTTTGGACCGCAGTAGAGGAGGCGTGGGAGGAAATAACTAATTCTATATGTAAGAAGATTGTGGGATCTATGAAAAAAAGACTCAAATTAGTCATAGAACATAATGAAGGGTGGATAAATTATTAAATAAATTATCTTATCTTACATACATCAGAATGTTTTATTTCTAATAATTAATGTGCATAGACTTTTTAGATGGCATAAGAGCTCGGGCTTTAAATTTTGCCAAATTGCAAGTCTTAACCAAATCCCTTCTGGAAAATACTACCATTGATGGAAAACAAACTTTGCGGGGTCGTTCCTGCCCAATCTTTAGTTACATTTTATTCTATTGAGTAAAGCATTGTAAACACTAAAGTTGTTTCTTCCTTGACTTTTTGAATTTACCTCACTCAAGGTACTGAATGAAAACTTTCATCTTTGGATGGCTCATAAAAACGAGGTATTAAGTTCTCTTATGTTTAACTTTTTTAAGCGCTTAATTTTCCCCCTAAGATTGCAGTTGAAGCTCCGAAGTCATTCATTCACCCTCTTTTATTTCATTGAATCAATTTACCAAATGTGTGGCAAGGATTCTATGCAAAACTCAAATAGTTTTTCACCATTTTCATCGGAATCCATTGCGCATACGGTGCCTAACTACACAGAAAATGCACATCAAACATTTGTTCATTACTGTTTTTGGAATTATTGTATCCTTAACGGATTGTTGGGTATCATAGTATTTAGGAAATAATGGGCTGGTTCACCAACAAATTTTATTGCCGAATCTGATATAATTTGCCGAAATTAAAATACCTATATTTTTCCATTTTTTGATCAATTTCTTACTTTTCGAGTAATCGGCGAAGAAACATCAATGTTCTCAACCCTTTCTCTGAAAGGGTCTTTGAAAGTTGTTTATGTCACTGGCTGCTCCCGTCCAATGACCTCAGGCGCTACGCAGCATTCCCCTACCCCCTCCATCCAGCGAAGGAATAGGGTAGTAAGAGAGAAAGATGTGAGGAAATCTACTTTCCAGAAGGCGGCAGCTTTCGAGGGTTTTTGTCTTTAATTGTGAGTAGTCACTAAATGTAGAAGGATTTTTTTCGGTAGCAACATATTTTCCCATCCATCTTCCAAATTTATGAATTTAACCTCAATAACAAGTCAGAGAGAGAGACTCCATTGCATTTTCTTTCGAGATGCTTTTTTTTCATTCATAGTTTCGAAACCAACAAATCATTTCTCATTGAGAAAACCTCACATTTCTCATGGCCCATTGAAGAGGGAGGATCTCCCCCTTTTTAACCTGATGTCTCCCTACAATGCACCGTTCGAGTTGGCTGTTAATAACGCCCCAGCGAAATACTCACAAAGTGCATGAGTTGGAAGAAATAGGTACCACTGGTTTATTATTTATTGTGTGGCAAAGTTTCTTTTTCATTTTATCGGAAGATGTATCATTTATTGTGTCAGAAGGAAAACAAAATACTAAGTTGTTCAGCCCACTAGTCGCCCCATTTGTATCTTCATTGATGTGTAAAAGAAAGTGTAAGTCCAATGACCAACCAGATTAACAGCGAGATTTACTTAAAGACCATAGCATTTATTTTTAATTGATTCCAACTGCCATTTTTTGCAGCAGGCTTGAATTACTACCAGTTCATTTTTTAATAATCGCTATCTCCCGGTTACATAAGCTCTATATTCATTGTTGGCAAACAGCCTAGGTCTTCTAACTATTACGTGATGATTTTTTAAAAGCAAGGAATATCAATCTGAAATTAATATTATTCATCCAAGACTATTATACTAGAGAGACGGAGACTAGTATACTAGTATTAAGAGAGACAGCTAAATCACGCACCATCTGCCATTTCGCATAATCGCTTAGTGTTTATCAACAGTTCTCCTCTTACTAATTTAACCAGTTGAAACGATAACAATCTACTAGAGTAGAAATCGAAGAAGGTATTTTGTGTTGGCACCTTCTTCAGTCGCGCACTTCAAGCAGTCGTGGTATATTGCAGTTCTTGGCTCAACCAACGTTCGAAGGTCTAACTCCAAACACTTTCTCTTTCTCACTCATCCACCCATTACGAAAGCCCAAAACCCTGCCTTAAACCCATCCCCTGATCGAAAAATCCCTTGGCAAGTCAAATCTTTCCTTCCATGGGTCCCTCTCTCACCATGGGCGGGTTGAAATGGTCCCCGTTCCGGTCCGTGCATTTATTTCTCGCGTGGGGGCACGGTTGTCAAATCGGCGTCAACTCAGTACTTAGAAAATTTTTCGCTCCGCGGTGGTAAGAATTTGTTGTCCAGGACTGTACATCATGATTAAATAATGAATGATTAACAGTTAAAAAATTGCATACATGAGCTGGTTATAATAGTAAAAAGTGGCCAGGGTAAAAAGTATCTTGTGAATCAAGTATGGTTTCCATGAGAACTGAAAGAATAACATGTAAGGAATAATGGTAATGCATCACTCAAATCATAACTCAGGTATGTTATTAATAACATGAATTTGGCATCCAGTCATATCAATAGCATGCATAAAAAAATCATCAAAAATAATTCAGTCGCTAGGATGCGTCCATTATTCAGAATTCTGGATTAGCAATCTTCCAACGTGTAAGAATATTCATGTCATAAAAGGCTGATGACTTTCAGTTTTATTCAAAGAGTAAAATTTCTACCATATAATGAAAAACTTGTCAGTTAATCTAATAATACTCACTCGCTCTCTATTTCAGCAACTGTGCATTTGTATTGTGCAGTAGAAAAAAGGCATATATCTGCAAATTGACGAACTGAAAAAAACATAAACAAATAATATAACATAAATAAATGTTTAAAAATATTCACATAATTTTTGCAGGAAATACATTGATTCGACTAGTAAACAGAAAAACTAAGTACGCCCAAAATACTTAATTATCAAAAATTACACTTGAGACAGAAAACTCTTAACCCTTTTGCTGAGAGAGACAATCTATCATCATCTGTAGCCTATCTTTCTATACATATGATAAGTATGTCTCATCATGGTTTTTTCCTGATGTTCTTCATCTCTTTGGTGCACAGGAATGAAAATCCAGTGCAGCAAAAGGGATAAAAACATGAGTTATTAACAAGTGGGCTTATAAAATTAATCACACATGAGTCAGATTAAACACCCACAGTATTTTCTACATAAAAGTGATGAAAAGAATTTTTATTATTTTCAACAAACAACACAAATTTTGACAGAGTTAACTAATCTATTTAAACAACAAATACAACACTTCTTAATATAATTCATCCACTAGTATACACTTACAATACAATATTATCCTACGATCTTACTAATAACTTGTAACTATTAGTACATTTCATACAAAATATGGAGAGTGCACTCAATCGGCCACCTGCTCTAAACAAACACTGAAGCGATGAAAAGCTCAGAATTTAAAATGAACTTCGTTAAGCAGTCGAAAGAAAGTCGATTGGTGCTTCCATCTAGCAGCCCCTAGAAAAACTACCCGCGTTACACTGCCGAGACCTGTCCGGATTATGCAGGGGTTCGGATTAGTGAGGTGAGTGAGATTAGTGAGTACTGTAATAAGACAATAAAGAATTACTTTTCTCAATAAGTATCGCCCACTCTAAGATTCCTAAATGATGTTCTCAGCCTAATGCAATTCCTTTAGAAATCATTGTTACCCTCGTGGCATTTTTAATGAGAAAGCAGCCATAATATTTTTCTTATTTTTTAATAGTAAACATAGTGAACAACTGAAAACCAAAGTGATCAAAAACCAAAAGAAACCAAATAATTTCTATTCTACAGCATCCAAGCACTTGAAATAAATAAACCAACAGCTTAAGTACCACAGGAAGTAGACTCTCATCGTTCCCTCACTTCTTGTAATTGCTTTAATTTCTCAAAGCCTCAAGCTGTGTTAACATACCATCTGTTTTATGCATGGGAAAAGGTACAGTTTACAAACAATGCTCGTTTGCCAGCAATGAAAAACCTGTGGCTCGTAAGCATGGTTGCATTCATCCCTAACGTAGAAATATGAAATTTTTCATTCATATGTAGCTTGGATTTATTTGTTATCCTTTCTCACCGCCATATATATGATGAGAACAACAAATTTTCATAATTGAAACCAAGGGACTGTGAGCTTTCTCACCAGACAAGTGCAAAAAAGTGTTATAGTCTTAAGAAATTCAAATGCAATCCTGTGGTGTGAAGTAATTTGCAGTCAGAACTTCAGTGAACACGAAAAATGCTTCAGCAGAAAATAAATGATGCTGAAACATCAAATGCTACATTGTCATTCTGACTAGCCAGGGCAGAGTTTCACCAGATCATTACAAAGCACTGTTAGTGCTTTTTCGATTCAGATTTAAGTGACCCAGCCGATCTCAAGTGGTAACATGAAGCTGTCACTGCCTGAGGTGAAAAGGGGCAAATTTTGCCCATTGCATAGTCGAATTAGAAAGGGGGTTGGGAGCTAGGGTTGGTAAAAGGGACTGGGTGGGGTGGCAGAATCCAGAACAAGTCCTGAAGTTGGTGGGGGAGGAAGGATTAGCCAGGTAGAGTTTGCATCACCCCCATTGGGTCAGGGATCTTTGGAGAGATAATAGTAGCATGAGGCATTGAGGAGGGGTGAAAGGGAAAAAGGAATGTTCCTATCTTTCTTTCCTCCCCTTTCATCCTTCCTTGACCTCTCTAGCTTCCTGAGTCCCACCAAAACCCACCAAACCAATGAGAGGTCTGTACCCTCAACCCAGCTAAATAGCCTATGCAAAGTATCCATTGTTTAAATGGTATTTCTCAAATTCTTGGGGACAGAATGTGTGACAAAACTTCATGATTTATAATACAGCATTGTAGATGCCCTCATGAATGCCATTGTTTAAGCATCAAAATCCGTAAGAAAGTATTTTCTGTTTCTATGAGGACCGGGACTAGGGCTCATAATTTCGTGATATTGGAAATTTCATAGCATCATTTCTTTTCCATATTTAGATACCCCTTTGGTCATATTCCTTTTGTGAAAATAAAAACTTTCTATGAACATGGTTTGTAATAATGAGTGCTGTATAACTGATCACTATGAAGCACTTTCCTCCACGTTACACTGTTATGCAGTAACATGTAGCATGACCTCTCTCATATGTCCCCTCACACACTCTGAAGGCAACAAAATATGATAGATGAGTACGTAACAATAACTTGGGAAATTAAAAACTTAGGTTCAAAATTAGGAGTGTTCCAATATAATCAGCCTTTCAGAGTGTTAACTAGTCACTCCTGGCAGAAAGAGGATATAAAATTATCTCCTTAAAGATATGCATTGTCTCCAGTAATTTATGCAATGTAGTCAACAACAACACATTCATCATTTGCACAGTCTAACAGAACTTTCCAGGAAATTAATGATTACTCTTAATAATTAGCATAATTACAAAATTTTCATCTTAAGACCATCAATGGCCAGATATTCACTCACTATGACAACCTTCAAGTTATACGCCAAACTGATAACAGTAGCCTTCTATTGTATATAAGTTGTCTAAAGAATACCACAACTTACCAGAAACCTTTATCTTTCTTACAGTGCGATTCGAATTGTTTGCAATATGGACATTCACAGCAATATTCTCTCCATGGTGATAGAGCTGTAAAATAATTTTTAAAACAATCAGTTTAACCAAATCATGTTTCCATGAAGATTAAATTTAAGTAATTTACACAACATTACAAGGCATTGGATCTAATGAGGCATTGGATGTTTTACCCAGTTATGTAGGACACTCTAGTGTCAGAAGTCTGACCACACTACCCCATGGTTTACCCTCTGTTAGCTTTCCTTCCAACTAGCCCATCCCTGATCTGGACTACTCCCTAGAGATATGCCAGCCTTGTGATTCAGGTGAAGAATAGCACTTAAACAACTTGCCACACTCCGTAACCATTACACAACCTTACTTACTTAATTTGGACTGTTGGTTCTCCCCCAACAAATCTCTATAGAATCTGAGTTGGTAAGGTTCCTAATCTACTTCAACTACATCCTCATAACACTACTTTTCTTATCTTTTTAAACTTCCCAAAGCTGTCAAAAGATTGTGACACTTCTTTTTAGCTACAGGAGAAATACTATATATAATTATCTTGCTCCTCTTTTTGCTGGGGGAAGCAGCCAGGAGGCACAGGGGCAGACACATCATGGTAAAATGGTAAAAACTGATTCAGAGTTCTAGCACCAATATAATAATTATCCGCAAATAAAACTTTTTCAATTTGATTCTGGTTCCAGATAAAGATTATGAAACGGAGAAACCAAAAACAGGAGAAAGTTCTAGACAATGTTTAGAATGTGGAAGCTTACTCATGTGTCTTATGTTACCAGTTTACATCTTAAAGAGGGGTTGGTTAGCCAACCACTCATAGTTGTAATTTGTGAAACTGTATTGAGCCTATGTCAAATTTGAGCCAAATGCATTATGTCATACGACAAACTTCTGGTATGTTCCATAATTATTGAAATGGTCAGATGTGATGTACATACCCATCCTTTTTTAGCATTGATTAAGGAGCTACTAGGTTCTGATACACCCATAAAATATAAATATGGGTGAAATAAAAATGAGGGGAAATATGGAAATAGACAATCACAAGACCAAATGTTGAAAGAAGAGAGAAGTAGTTCTCCCCTTATCACGAAGAGGTCATCATATTCGAAATACGACTGTTAGATCAACAATCTGGAGTCAGGGTTTGAAACTTCGTTGCACCATTTCACACAGAATGCTGATACTATATCTTATGATAGCATCTGGTAACACAAGCCTGGAAATAAGGCAGCACTTTCTAAAATGTATTATTGGACTAATCTCTTACATGGCAGTGAAGCCTGGACAAATACAGCTGCTCAGAAGAAGACAATGGAATCAATGGCGATGCAGTGTAATATATAGAGAGGCATCGTAATTTATGTTCTAGTGCTTTAATGAGACAAAGAATTTTTTATTTCATTTTTCAACTCAATGGCCTATCCAGATAGTATTGCCCGGTAGTAAATATTTCAGTTCAGATTGTTCCTATTTTAGAACATGCAATGATCTGCAAAAAATGATTAGAAAGCACCTTAAGGCTTTAAAACCAATCTCACCTCCTTGTCCAAAGAAGCTTCTAGGTGCAATTTGTTGGGACTCATCATGAACTCTTTGCTAACTTCCACAGAAGGTTGATCGCCTTGCACACTAGGTGCATACATGATTTTTCGAATGGCCAATCTCACAGAATTTCTGAAAATGAAAAATTATGCATATTTAAACTCAAATAACCTTTAAATAAAATTTAGGACAAGCTGCTACAATGTTCCCAGGTAAAAAAGGAAGTCTATTTCAAATGGTAAAATATCCCAGGTAAAAAATGACAATTTAACCCTTAGTTAAGTCCAGAATACTCATAATGAAGATCCCACCCACATTCCTTGCACAAACAAAAACTGGTTCAGTACATAAATTTTATTTCCAGTATACTAATAATAAATAAAATACAAAAACACATAATAAACTAAGTTTCATACAATCTGAGGAGGGCCTCCACTAAAAGTGAACTTGCAGGAATGCCACCAATGACATGCATTATTTACAAAGAGAAAACAGCACAATATGTTTTTCGAGGCACTATAAAGATACTAAAAATCTGTAGGCAACAAAACTGCATCCAAATTTCAGACATAAAATCCCAAAAAAATAAGCAACGTTTCCATTATCCTTTGATAAAAAAAAAACGGAAAAAGAGAATTGATTATCATATATGAATATAAGTATATGATCCACGATGTCTCTCCCCAAGGACCTTGTCACAGTGGAAGGACCGGAGTGATCCGATGACCCCTAGAGCTGAATTGGCAGGAGCAATGCTCCTGGTAGGGCCACCCATGCCAGATAGGTTGAAGGTTAGGAGACAGATGAATGGAAGTCCACGCAGCGTCTGTTACTCAGTGACGCAGCTGCAAAAGGCATCTTACCCCCGAGGCAGCCTCTCAAGTGATAGTGTCTCAACACACTATTCAGAAGGCTACGGAAAACCACTCAATTAAAACCCTTGCGAATAAGGACAGTTTTATATGAAAATGAATTCTGGCAACTACCGAACTAAGCCCAGTGGATCGGGTGTCATGCTCAGCAGCAGAGTGAGCAAGGACTCTGCAGTCATCATCACACAAAATCCTTGCACAGAAGTAGAGGCAATTGCTGAGTCAGAGGAAAAGATCAGAATTGGCACGTGAAATGTTAGGACTATGCTAAGGGTGGGCAAGTTGGAGAAAATAAAGAAAGAAATGGAGAAGATGGGTGTACACATCAGGGGTCTGAGCTAAGAAAGATGGAAATATAGAGGGGACTATTTGAGTGTTGGCTATAGAGTGACATATAGCGGAGGGGATGAAAGCCAGCAAGGGACTGAATTCATAATGAATTGGAAACTTGGTAGATAAGTAGACTATGCAGAACAAGTGAGTTACAAGACCATAGTTGCTGAGCTAAAGACAGAGCCAACAAACCTAGATATAATCCCTCAAATCATAGAGGGGGTAAGGTTGATGGGATACACGGTCAGGTAGAGGAAATAATTGATAGAACACCTGGAAGCAAGCAGTTGATAGTTATGGGGGATTGGAAGAGATGGGCAGGAAGTGGGCAATTATGGGCTAGGAAGTAGAAATGACCACGACAAGAAAAAAGTTGAGTTTTGCTGGAGAAATAATCTAGTGATCACAAATACCAGGTTCAAGTATCCCCCTTGACACTGGAAGAAGCCAGGAAGCACATATAGGTTCCAGATAAGATTACATTTTGATGAGATACAGATTCAGGAATAGTGCTACTAACTCTCATACACAGTGTGTCTCAGTTCTGTTAGGACTGTTGCTATAAAAAATAAAAGACATGGATTATGTTAAAAAAATCACTGTATTTATTCAAAATAGTCTCCCTCTGAGTCAATGCACAGCTGAAATCGATTTATAAGTGTTTCGAAACCATCACTATAGTCCTTTTTTGGAATTGAATTTAGTACTGCCGTTCGACTTTCTTGGATCTTCAGTCGTGTCGTAACGGTGTCCTATCATTGCCAACTTCAATATTGGGAACAACCAGAGGTCTGCTGGGGCCAAATCCGGCAAATACGGCGGGTGATTCAGGACTGTGATCCCTTTTCTGACCAAAAACGTGCGTGCAATCTTCGCTTTGTGGGCTGGAGCATTGTCGTGGATGAGCGACCAGGAACCTGCATCTCGGTATTCGGGTCGAATCCAACGAATTCTTGCCCACAAACGATGGATGATGCCGAGATAATACTCAGAATTAACGGTTTGCCCTTCTGGTACAAACTCCATGCGAATGATTCCTTTGGAATCACAGAAAACTGTTAGCACTGTCTTCACAGAACTCTCCTGCATGCTCACTTTCTTTGGTTTCGGCGTCTTTGGGCTTAACCACGTTGCACTCTGCCGCTTTGTAAGAGGTTCATACTGGAAAGACCATGTCTCGTCGCCAGTTACAATTGATTTCGAAAAAAAATGTCACTTTGGGCAGTCTTTAACAGATCTTTGCAGTTTTCGACTCTGCCATGTTTTTCATCGCCTGAAAGTGCATGTGGCACAAACCGAGCACAGACCTTCCTTTTACCCAAATCCTCGGTCAAAATTCTAAGCACAATACTTTTGGGTATTCCTGACATCTCCTGAATGAGTCATGCAGAAACACATCTATCTGATGCAATGATTTCAGTGATTTTTCGAACATTTCCATCCGCACGACTTGTTCGTGGCTTTGATGCTCGTCGCACGGCCTTAATGTCCTCCCTGCCGTCACAAAATAGAGTATACCCCAGAAAAACATTTGAACGACTTAAGCACTCACCACCATAAATGCTTTTCATCATATCGAACATTTCACTGGCTGATTTGCCTGACTTAACACAAAACTTGATGCTGCCTCGCTGCTCACCCACCATATTCTGACGAGTGTCAGACACGTACTATTACATTCGTGGCCAAAACCCATTGTTGCTGTGATACTAGCGCTTTGAACTTCTACACGGTTGTTGCTGAAACTTCAACGATTGTGACGCTGCCACCCGCCAAGAGATAGCTTTGCATTGTGGAATTTCACACAAGCAGTCCTAACAGAACTGGGACACACCGTGTACATAGCCATGGGCTGAAGCAGAACTAGATCAGAGCTTAATGAAAAGCCACAATAAACTCAAAAAGATAAGGAGGGGCAGGAGGGTACAAGAGTAGAATACAGAGGCATAGACTGGGGAAATGAAAAAGAGGTATCAAGAGCAGGTTGATAAAATCATGGATAGAGATTGGGGAGTGAAACTAGAGGAAGGTGAAAGGGGAATCTAGAAAAAAGGCATTGTAGAAGCAGCAAATGCAAAGGTGGGCATAGTAAGCTCAATTAGAATTAGAAAACTGTGGGTCACGAAGGGAATGATAATGGAGATGCAGGAAAGAAGCAGATGGAAGATCATAAACTCAAAGAGCTTGGCAGACGAAAATGCAGGGAGTTAAACAAATGGCTCAGAAAAGAAACAAACAAAGCAAGAGAAGCATGGGGGAGAGAACAGATCGAATGTTGGGAAAATTTTCAAAAAGAGGGAAGATCAGATGGACTATATAGGAAATTACAGCAAAAGATGGGCGGTAGTAAGGGGAGGGGAATAGCAATGATAACACATAAGACAGGAAAGTTGATAGTACAGCTGAAAGAGATCCAAGAGAGGTGGAAGGAATGCATTGAAGAGATGTATGGTAAGCAAATAAGGCCCAGTAGGTTGGATATTCAAAAGGTAGAGGACATCCACGGAAATGGCATCGGACTAGGTATCATTGATAGTGAAATAGATAGTGAGCACTACGAGACATGACAAGAATAAGGCTGTGGGAAGAGATAACATACCAGCAGAGTTTCTGAAGAGTATGGGAAAGAATGGAAGAGGGAAACTTTTTGTGCCAATTTGTAGGATTTATGATGAGGTAGTGTGGCTGGAAGACTTTACAAAGACAACACTTATTCCAATACAGAAGAAGAGTAAGGCAAAAACTTGCGAAGACTATCGGACTATAAGCTCAACATTCCACGCAGCCAAAGTAATCCTTAGAATCATAAAAAGAAGATTAGAGAGCAAGACCAATTAATACCTTGGGGATGATCAGTTTGGCTTTAGAAGAGGGACAGGTACTCGAGATGCAATAGCAGTGATGAGGATGATAGTGGAAAGAAACTTAGAATATGAGAAAGATGTTTAGCTTGCTTTGTAGATTTTGAGAAGGCATTTGATAGGTCTGATAGATCTGGTCGACATTAATGAAAGTGCTAAAGAAATCAGATGTCGATTGAAGGGACAGAATCCTCTGGAATCTTTATATGAACCAGATGGCATGAGTTGGGGTAGCTGATGGAGAATCGGGTTTGGCCATGATAGGATGTAGAGTGTGGCACGGATGCCACTATCGCCAATGATGTAAAATGTGAATTTAGAGGAAATGGTAAGGGAGCCTGGGGAAATCGTCCTCATGCCCTGAGGACAATGGCGGGGTAGCCATCAAAACATCGGCCAACAATTACCTAGCCTGGTGGAAAACCTGAGAAGACTTTATTAGTATCATACGCAGGGAAAAAATCAAATCATAAAAGGCTAAGTAGGCAGAAAATTCCAAAATTTAAAAAAAAACCTGCTTCCAGAGACACTTTCACTATATGTACTACATATTTTTTTATACCTTTATATCTTTTGGAAGCAACCTGCCATGAGATTAGGGCAACATGTTTTTCCTCATCATTGCTTTCCTCTTCTTGCCCATTGCATTTGTCCATATACAGCACTTTTTCAATTATCTCTTTCATCATCATTAAACATCTAGCCATTTTACAAGTTCATCATATGAAATTGTTTTAACTGGATGAATATTTCTCAAGCACTCCACTAATGTTGACATTTCATCACAAATGATTTCGATTTCCTAGTTATTCTGGCAATAAAATCCATTGAAACCCTTTAAATCATTGGGTGATCAATGTTCAAGCATTACAAGAAGCAACATTTTTCATCAGCATCTGCAGAGAGTTTCAATTTTTCAGATGGTTGAACATCCATGTATTCTTGCCTGAGAGCATTCCGATAGTGACCTTGAGGCAGTCTTCAGCAAATTTCAATTCTTTAAATCCTAAGTTAAATAGCAGGACTCCCTTTTGTCCTTGACGGTTGCTCTTACCCACAGCATTGCTCAGTTAGAGGTAGAAACTGCGCAAAACAAGAATTACCTCAGATTTGAACTGAAAAAAAAACCCTCAAACAAGTCTACCGGGCACAAACAGTAAGTCTTCAGAATTTCAAGAACTAAGCTACAAATAGCGAGGCATCAAATGCATTATAAATAATCACAAATGGAAGAATTTTTGCAAAATTTGAAATTCCATGCCTAGTTCAAAATGACCACAGACCTAAAATTTTCCTGCCAGTTGGACTATCATTCTGGATACTTGAATACCAGATAACTGAGTTTACTGCGAAGGACAAAATTCTACACCCAAAGTAAAAGTATACTTTCAGAACATTTAAACTAGCACATATTTTTATACATTTTTCTTCACAACCAAATTCACAATAATGAAAATCGTACTTTTTGGGTCACTTGTATTACATTATATAGCAGTTCTCATGAGCTAAATATATGCCATAACTATCAAAAAAAATTCCTAAAATTCAAATTATATTTGCTCACATAGGAACGCAACCTTCGTATCTCCTTGGAATACATCCCAGTGGATTTCTACAACATGGAGGCACATATCACACAAAAATCTTAAAAGGTAACTGAATTCACAAAATACGGCATTTTACAATTCCTAACTAGAGCTTTGATGAAACTACACAAACCTACAGCTCAAACAAGACTCCAACAGAATGCCAAACTGAGCTGATATATTTAAAAATTGACACCAAAACTATCAAATGCAATGTTAAGCAGTCGACGAATTAAGGCACATCATTTGATACCAACACAGTTCAATAATTATCATTACCGTTTATGAGGCTTGTCATCCCGTGTTTCACCAACAAAGGCTTTTAACTCATAGTCCACACCACAGGGTTTTCCAGTATCACCTGGAGCAGGTTGAAGGGTAACTGATGCAGGGCAGTGAGGGGGAAGTTCAAAATAAAATGGATAGGCATTAGGGCCCAACTTCTTCACTAGCCTTTCCTGAAATAGTGGAAGGAGATTTGAAGATGAAATGTTAATAGCAGAATACAATAATAATTAATTTACACCAGCATGACTTATACAAGAATTGAGAATAAAATACTGAAATAACAGTGGGTAATACAGGTTTCCAGGTACTCGAATTAAGTGTAATGAAAAGTATTCAATAATATGTGCGATAATTAAAAAAAATTTAAAATCTATTGGTAAAATTAAGAGAAAAACCAAGGAATGGTTGCTGTACACATTAATGTCTTTAAAATTAATGAGTAAAAAACAAATGGAAAATGGAAAAAGGCACCTGCTGATAAGCCAGGAATGGCTAAGCATAAAACAGCATGACCATGCTGTTTTAAAATTGTTTGAATATTGTACATTTGTACGACTTTTGTGTGAATTTTGCTTTTACTACATTTTATATATTTTTTGTATTGAAAATACATGTGTGTAAAATAAAAAAACTGTAAATATTCAATTTATAGTATATACAGGTATGCCACTAACAACAAAAGGTGCATTCTGGAAAACTGCCATACGACACAAGTTCGTGTTCAGGGAAAATATAAAGCCATATGAAACCATGTAATCGAAGAGAAATTATATTTTGAACCATGTCAATCATTGCATAACCATTAAATTATGTTTTTTTATGCACAACAACAGTAAACAAGTAAATAGTAACAAGTTAATGTTAGAGCAAGTATTTTTTATTCTACATGATTAAATCAACTGAGAAATGATAGGTTACAATTTGGATTAAGGTTTTGTTGAGTAATGAACCCTTAAAGTACGAATGACAAACTGACAATATTGATATAGCTCCAGAGCAAATTGGCCAGAGTACTTCTTAAGTTTTGGATGTTTTTACTCAAAATCTGACAGTGATAAATGTTATGTCCAGCGCTAAATAATAATGCATGCTCAGTGTACTAGGTTTTTATTCCGTTCCTAATGGCGGACCACACAACAATTCAGAAAAAACATAAACATCATTCATAGAAACAGGTTTTCTGAAACATAGCACTCAAACAAATGAATAACGAAATGCATATATTGCATGTATATAATACATCATCTCCCCAAGTTATTTCCGTGTCCGTGTTGGTCTTCTTACTCATGGTTGGTCATTTCTGCCCTCTCACTATGCTTCATCAAAGTATTCACCTGGCCAAATGAGTTAAATATACAGAGTTTTAAAAAAAGAACAAAGATTAAAATATCTCCTTACAAAACCAAGCGATCGGGGGGTACTACTACTCTGAGAGACCTTCTGAGAGGGCTCAGGGTCTCAATGGCAGTGGTGGACCTTGATTCACTTTGTTGCGTACTACTTGAGGGGGGTTGAGGAGCATTTATCACTTCTGGAGATGAAATATTGCATGGTGATGAAACGGTATCCCACATTTGCAGTTCAATGCTAAGGTGCTGCTCTCTGGCCTCACCTTTCTCCAGTACTACTGCATGGTTTCTTTTATATTTCCTGAGCTGGTCAATGTGTACAGTTCTATCCCCAGCATTTGTTTGCACTAAATAGGTCGTGGTACTGACTTTTGCCTTGATTCTTCCCCTTACATACTTAATAAGTCCACCTCTTGGGTGACGCACTAACACTTCCTCCATTAAGCTAAAACTAGGGATATTCTGATGCTTAATTAAAGTTTTCCTAGGCCCCTGACAGATACTTGGCTTGAGCAATAACAGCGAAGTTCGAGGTAGGCATTTCAGCACAAGTGATGCTGGGGATTTGCCCGTCTCTGAACAGGGAGTATTTCTGTAGGACATCAGGAAGTTCACTAATTTACTCTTAATGCTGAACCGTGAGTGATTTCCCAATCCCCTATGTAACTGTTTCGTCAGTTCATCAACGGTCTGCTCCCCAGGTTATCTTTTATCGTTCTAACCCCTCGTTCAGCGATACCACTTGAGGCAGGGTGGTAGGGGGACTCTTAGTGACCTTTTTGTTGTAGCCCTTACAAAAGGATATAAACTCAGCTGATTGAAAAGGGGGCCCATTATCCGTCACAATTTCTTTAGGGATATCGAAAACTGCCATAAAACTACTTAACTTTAACATAGTACTCTGAGCATTTGTGCTGTCTATCACCCAAGCTTCAATCCACTTTGAAAAACTGTCCACTAGTATTAGGACATTGTGGCCCTGAAATGACATGAAGACCAAATGAACGCGTTCCCACAGAAAATCAGGTTTCGGCCAGGGGATTAGGTACTTCCTCTGTGGGACATTAGCTTGAGTTACTTGACAAGTTTCACAGCTTGCAGCAAGATTTTCAATATCCTGATCTATGTCTGGCCACCATAAATTTGATCGAGCCAATAGTTTCATCCGGACTATTACTATGTGCTGCTCATGAAGCATCTTCAATACCTGGCTCCTGAGGGTCTGAGGAATAATAACTATTTCCCCAGCACAGACACCCATTTTCTCAGCTCATTTTGTCGCGTAAAATATGGACGAGTACTTTCCTCACACATTTTTGGCCAGCCTTCTTGGGTAAACTGAATGATTCTTTGGAACGTCTTGTCCTTGATTGTATATGCCTTGACATCCAAGCTGTCTATGCTTCTGTCTACTTGGAAAACACACTCTGTATCCTTAGTGGTCTCTGATGGAAGAGGTAATCGAGAGAGCATATCGGAATTTCCTATCTCTATCCTGTAGGTTACCTGATAATCATACGCAGCCAGTATGAGGGCCAATCTTTGTAATCGTGATGCAGCTAATGTCGGGATTCCCACCTTAGGACCTAGAATCCTCTTCAGTACTTGAGCGTCTGTGACAATCGTAAATTTCTGTCAATACAAAAACTTGTGAAATTTCCGGACCCCGAAGATTACTGCCAGAGCCTCTCGTTCCACTTGGGCGTAGTTCCTCTCTGCAGGTGTCAGGGTTGCAGACGCACACATGATAGGTCTCTCTACTCCCTCAATCACATGACAGAGAAATGCTCCAACTCCATATGGGGATGCAGCAGTCACAAGTACCAATGGAAACTGAGGTTGGTACATAGTCAGCAAATTATTCTTTCTAAGGAGACTTTTACTTTCCTGAAATGCATATTCCTGCTCCTTGGTCCAATGAAACGGGGTGCCTTTTTCAGTCAGTTTGTGCAATGGCCTAAGGATAGTTGATGACATTGGGATAAATTTACTGTAGAAATTAAGCATGCCCAAATAGGATTTCCACTGTTGCACGTGTGTAGGACTACGGCAGTCCTCTATTGCCTTAATTTTTCCCTCAGAGGGCCGGATTCCAAATTTATCAACAATATGTCCCAGATATTCAATGCTGGGTTGAAAGAACTTACACTTCTCTAGATTTACCCGGATGCCATATCTATTCAGGCGACCCATTACTGTATGTGTTTTTGCTTGGCAGTCTGCATGATCCTTACCCGCAATAATCACATCACCAATGTAACAGTGCACCCCTTCCAGCCCTTGTAGCAAAGAGTCCATTACAGATTGAAATATACTTGGTGCACTGGAAACCCCATTGGGCAACCGGTGCATTTTAAAGAGGCCGAAGATGGTGTTGACGACCAGTGGGGCCTTGGATTCCTCAGACAATTCTAACTGCATGAAAGCCTGGCTCAAGTCAAGGGTAACAAACACCTTTCCACCCGACAGGTTTGTAAGTATTTCGTCTATCCTAGGTAAAGGATATTTATCTCGCTCAATTATGGTGTTAATGGAGTTTTTGTAGCCAATGCACAATCTCAAAGCTCCATTTTTCTTGGGCACTACCACTAAAGGACTAGCCCACTCTTGAGTGCCTTATAGGCTGAAAGATACCCGAATCTACCAATTTTGAAAGCTCTAACTTGACCTGACTCAGTATCTTAAATGGCACATCATAGGCTTTCCTAAATATTGGAGTAACCTCTTCTTTTAATTTAATATGAGCCTTAAAGAAACTTATTTTTGAACTTCGGTTGTTGTCAAATACCAGAGGGTATTGTAAAATTAATTGTGCCGCCGAGTGCTCAACGTGATGTATTTTAAGCTTCTCTCTCCAGCACAACAAAAGCACATCCAACCATGACCTTCCCAGCAACGGAACTCGAAGATCTGACCCTACAATGATTAGCGTTGCAAATATTCCCCCGCATCTGCATTGCAGGATGCGCCTTCTTCAATATCATTCACTGCATTTACGGGTGTTCCTTTGCACATTCTAGTGATAAGCCCACGTCTTTTGCACCGTCAACATTCCCAAGTCTTCACAGAACAGCTCTCAGGGTTGTGTTTACTCCCTCAACGCCAGCATCCGGGGGTTGACGCTCTTCGTACTAGAATATTCTCCTGTGGGGAAGCCCTCTGGTAGACACCGCAAATGCTCTCTGGACTGGATGGTAACTGCATTGGGCCAAAGTGCTGCACTTGAGATTCGGCCAGCACCAGCTCTTGGGCAAATACGCAAGCCTTTTCGAAACCCAAATCGACCTCCAGGATCAACCTCCTTTGGATAGCCATTGACGAAATTCTGCAAATGAGCCTGTCTCTCAGTGCTTCGTCCAAAAACATTTTGAAGTCACAAGAGGAGGCCAGCTTCTTCAACTCAATGATATAGGAAGACAAACTTCCGTGGAGGCACTGGTTTTGGTATCTGGCTAATACACCTGACCGGCAATTGGGAGATCCGGGTTCGAATCCCAGTCAAGTCAAATGATTTTTTCATAGCGAATTTCAACCCTGGTGTACATGCACCCGTGCGAGTGACTTCGTACCACATCATTTGTTACATGCAATGTTTGGAAATTTGTAGAACTTCATTTTTTCAGCTATCACTAACTTCTTTGGTTGAAAATGTTTTAGTAGCACGGCTGTGAGCTGTCGGAAGGATTTATCCACCACTTTCTCTGGATGCAGTAAATTTTTCAATACCGCCTAAGTCTCAGGTCCCACCAACGTGATGAGTAAAAGCACTTCTTTCTCATCCTTCACATCATTAATTAACAAGAACTGTTCCAGTCTTTCACCATATGCAGTGAATTCTTCTTTCTCTGGGCTGAACTCTCCCACATGTCCAAACATATCACACAACTATTTATTTTTTTCCTCGTCACCAAATGTTATGTCCAGCACTAAATAATAATGCACGCTCAGTGTACTGGGTTTTTATTCCGTTCCTAATGGCGGACCACACAAAAATTCAGAAAAAAACATAGACATCATTCATAGAAACAGGTTTTCTGAAACATAGCACTCAAACAAACGAATAACAAAATGCATATATTGCATGTATATACTACAATAAAGTTAATATTTTTTTGTATAAACCAAAACAAATAAAACATTCAATTTCAAAAACAAATATGTACTTTAATTGACTAAACGTGATATGAAGCAGCAGACTTGGTAATTCCAGCATGGATAGGAGAGGGTGCACCCAGTGACTAGGGTGGCATGGGCTCACTCTCGAATCTTATCTCAGTAATTACTCAGTAGAAAATGCAAACGTTCTACATGAAACATGTCGAGTGTATGATGAGTCCCTTGCAATTACCAAAAAGCATTTAAAATGCTGAGTACTCCGTAATCATCAAGAATAACCAGAAAACAAGAAAAACTGACCTATTTCATGGCTTAAGGTGTGAGCTTATTTTGCTTAAGGTGTGAGCTTTTCCCCTTATCCAATAGCAATAATAAATTTACATACTTCATTGTTTAACCCACTGGCATAAATTAAGGGGTGTCCCAAAAGAAATTTAAATTTCTGAAAAATAAGGACCACCCTGAGCGTAACTCAGCATTGAAAACTCTAACTCTCAATGGTGGAAAGCAAGGATGTTGCTGGAAGGTCAGGAGAAATTTGATAAACAACACAACTAAGTTGCTATCATTTGGATACTTGGAAAAGAAGGTGATATCAGAAATAGAATGGCTGATGAGCTGGTAAAAATGGTTATTCAACGTAATTCTGTTGCCTAAGAGCCAATGCATTAATCATAGCCTGTATTGAAGTCTGAAATCAAGAGGTCAGCTACACTCCAACACCTAGAGGTTTGTCTATCAGTACAAGGCTAAAGGGAAGCAAGCTAGAATGTTCATTGATGGACCAAATCATAATTATGCCAGAAAGCTTGTCATTACATAAAAGTAAATTGAGAAAAATGATAGGGCCACTATGGAATAAAGAAACCCCTCAACAGCATGGAAATTGAAGGTATATGAGTTGCAGATGGTGCAATAATGAGAAAATCACATCCCATTCACTGTGCAAATTCCTAGCAATCCCAGGGACTAGGAGTAGTACCAAGGTACTCTCTTCCCAGAACCTAGGGATGTGAGGAATTTAACCAATGGAAAAATCTTAACCTTGGGTAGGCTATAGGGCTCCAAGGGTAAATGGTCAAGATGGAACAATATGTCAAAGACTTTCAGAACTGAAAGGGAACTCCATCCAAAGTCAAACATTCATATCAACAGCTATGAGTACATTATACAATAAACTGCAATTAGATGACAACCTTTATTATATTAATTTATCACAATGAGAATAAATAGAAGATTTCATCCTTTCTGATATCAGCTCACATACCTGAAGTCGAGTAAGTGGTCGTCTTCCGCCCGGTTTATGCCAAGAAGAGGCAGTTGGTGTAGTTCCACCATGTGAACCATCTTGCGTTTCTGTTGATCCAGCTGGAGGGGGAAAAACTTGCTCTGAAGCGAGGTAGAGGTCCTTCCTGAATGTAAGACCCAAAACATCCAAATCCTCTCGTCCATACCGAAATGCTGCCAATACATGCCCAAAAACCTTTCGATCTTGAACATAATCTGGATCAACAAGTACTACCCCATCTATAACAAAAAGGTCATAAGATGAATAATAGCAACGATATGAAAAGCAGTAAAAATGAGATAAAAATCTACTGATTGACAATGCTTCAACAAGAGCAAACATAAGTACAAAATTCAACATTTTTTAACAATCATCCAAAAAATGAATTAAATCAATTCTTGAGCATTAACAATTATGTGCATCCAAATTATTACCATATAATCTTGTGTACCACATACACCCATGAGAATGCACCCTGCTTTTATAAGCATTAAAAGTGAAAAAAATCGGTGGCTTTCTTCACTCTCTTAGTAGGAGGTTTTAGAGATCATGGCCCTTCCGGCCAATAACAAAGCCATCCATTTTCAACACTCTCTCATAATGTAAGCAGTATTTCCCTTAAGCCACATCCACACACACAACAATATGCACTGATATTGATGCATAGCATACATTTCTGTGAGTGCCAAGGAATTGATGTTAATGTAGACAGGCCAACGCACGCAAGAATTTATTCACAATTCAACACACACGCTCCAGAGAGAGTCGGTTTTTTGACAAACAATGGACTTGCACTGCATTCAAATTCTCAATGATGATGCTTTGGCTGCATGATGGCGTGTCTACCCTGTCAACCCAACCTGAGCACATGCACATGCCACATGGCATAAATATTTGTGTGAAAATAATTTTGAATAAGTACCACAAATATTAGCAGAGAGCGAATTTGGCACAACTTTAGATTCATATGGATGCTGCTTTCGGCATGGTACAGCTCAATTGTAAATATCTACACTTATAGGCACCTCAAACATTCTTCTTATGTTTTTTCCGAGATAAATTGATTGAAGTAGTTGATTTATTTTAAATACAACAAACCTGACCCCAAAATATTTATTTTGTTCCACTAGTTTTATGTCATCAGTGGCTTGCAACATGAACATAGCATTTTTTACTCTTTCAAACAGTATATTACTTTTGCAAATTACATTGTGCTATGAACAATGATGGGCAAGTTTTAGTGGAATGCCTTAGCATAACATGCTAGTTTTCTAGATGTGAAAACCACGTAAAATCAATTGAAAATATTGAAATATCAAAGTTAAATCTGAAAAAATAATCCACCAAAAACTCGCACGTAAAAAGTGTATGTGATGCACCAAGTACATAATGTTCTAGAGATCACTGGGTAGGGTGGTAGTGACGGCCTTGAATGGCAAGGAAGTGAACAACACAATCCCACAACAGACTAATACAGAACTTCAAGGGGCCCAGGTGCTCTGGGGGTTTCCGGAAAAGTCAGAGAGATAATGTTCTTTTAACACGTTGCGTACCAGTCACGGAGATCTCCGTGTTTTGGGCGCCGAACGCTGAGGACCGGTCACGGAGATTTCCGTGTTTTCACATGTGGTAACAAAAGTTATCCCGCTTCTTTTAATATTAGTTACTTATGCTCCCAATTGCTTCTGGTGTATATAAGAAAGTGCTGTCAATGATTTATACTAGTCTTATGCCAATTAAATCTTGAATTTCATGAAATTTTTTAAATGATCGTAATTCACTTTTAGAGATATATAACACGTATGAATGAAATTTCACTGAGCCATACTGTGTGAATAAAACTTGATTAAATATTCCATTTTCCAATAAAGCAACTCTATAAATTCTCCATTGTTCTGAAATCAAGAATTATAATTTATAACTAATTAGGAAGAGCTATAATCGAATGGTTTTTTTTCAATCAGTGTAAATACAAAATCCTTATGTCGGTAATTCTCTGATCGCCTAATGTATAGTGGCGTAAAGTGATTAATGAATAGGTCATCTCTCGATGCGTATTTATGTCTGGCCTTCACACGCGCCTTGATTTGGATTATCAGAAGTTGCTTTGCTACATTGCTCAACGTAAACACAAGTTCCCGAGGCGCCAAGGAATCTGAGGGCCCTTTGAGCCTTCATCCCATCTTTCGGTCCTTGAGAGATAGGGACCAGATGGCGACAGTGCTTATCTTTGTTAGTCTTTTATTTTTTCCCTGCTTAGAATGCATGTTAGTCTCCTCTGGGACGTTCTTTAGTTCTTTGCTCTCTTCCTTAGAGTTCTGAAGTCACGTAGTTGACTGAGAATCATTTCCTTAGGTGAAATGTTCTGTGAAGTTACCCTAAAAATAAGCGCATACACACGTAGTCTATGTAGCTTTCAATAATTTCCAGCAATAATTCCTGCATATCGTGTCTACTGAAAAATTACTCCAGTAATAATAAGCCCCATCGATAATAATGGCGTCAACTAGTGGTGGTGCATCTTGTGGAATGACAGATAAGGATATATATGAAGAACTTTGTGTTGATGAATTATCGGACGTGCCAGATGATTGTGAGAGCTCAGATAGTGAAATTGGATTTGCTATTGATGGAAGACAACCTAAAAGAAAAGCTGCACAGTTAGTTTACACTGATGATAGTGATTCTGAAGTAAGTGACAGCAATGGTAGCTTAGTGAAGGACAGCTCTGTGACATGGAGTAAAATTGATCTTCCAAGAAGTTTGGAAGATTTTCAGGGAGTGGCAGGAATCACCAATGCACCTGGTAATTGTGAATGTGTTCTAGACGTAGCAAAATTGTTTTTTGGGGATGATCTTCTTGAAATAATGTGCAATGAGACCAATTTGTATCACATGCAGAACGAAGGCAGATACAAGTGTTCACAGAAAACTGGAAAATGGAAAAATGTAACAGTGGGAGAGATGAAAGTTTTCTTAGCAATTATAATTTTGATGGGAAAAGTCAGGAAAGATTCTATCAAGGAATATTGGAGCACAGATGAATTTATCAAGACACCCATTTTTAGTAATTTGCTCAGCAGGAACAGATTTGAACAAATTTGGAATTCCTGGCATTTCAGCGATAACGAATCAAATTCTGAATCTTCCGATAGATTACATAAAATCAGGCCAATTCTAGCATATTTCTTACAAAAATTTAAAACAGTGTACATGCCTAAACGTGATCTATCTCTCGATGAAGGAGTAATACCTTGGAGGGGAAGATTGAGATTTAGAACATATAATCCAGGGAAATTGGTGAAGTACGGATTATTGGTGCGAATGGTGTGTGAGAGTGAAACTGGTTATATTTGCAACATAGAAATATACACAGCTGAGGGAAAAAAATTAGAGGAAACCATATTGACTCTTCTAGATCCGTATTTACACCGCTGGCATCATGTGTTCCAAGACAATTATTACAACAGCGTACAAATAGCTGAAAATCTTTTAGTGAAAAAAACTCGAGTTTGTGGAACCATTCGTGCCAACAGGGGGCTTCCCACTGAATTTAGGCATGAAATCAAAAGTTTGAAGAAAGGTGAGTATGCGTTCTGTAGAAGGGGCGAAGTTATGCTGCTTGCGTGGAAGGACAAGAGGGAGGTGAGGATGATTTCCACAATTCATAACTCGAGTATGGGCGAAGGAAAACGAAACAGGTGGACAGGAGATATACAAAAAAAACCAACATGCATATTGGAATACAATAAGTACATGGGAGGAGTAGATAGAGCAGATATGTACTTGGCTTACTTTTCAGTGCTTAGAAAAACTATGAAGTGGACGAAAAAAGTTGTGTTGTGGTTAATCAACAGTGCCCTATTTAATTCTTTTGTGGTGTATAAAACGTTGAACACAACTACCCGTCTAACTTTCAAAAAATTTGTTTTGGAAGTAGCCAAGGCTTGGGCTAAATGTGAGGAGGGAAAAAGTGCGTCTTCCAGCGATGACGACACGGATGGCAGGAGAGAAAGGCCGACTCAGCGTGCGCTTCGCCGAGATAACCCGGCAAGGCTGGCGGGGGGAATGATGAGACACACACTAGAGAGGATAGTGGGGTATGGGAAGAAGAAATATCCATCGCGGATGTGCCGAGTTTGTTCAGCAAATAACCTTAGGAAGGAAACTCGGTATATCTGTGGATTCTGCAAGGTTCCCCTGCACAAAGGACAATGTTTCACCAAATACCATACAAAAACAAAGTACTAGAATCTCTGGTGAGTAAAACGCTTCAAATTTTATTAAAATACGTTAAAAATTAAACTCGCTATACCGGTTTTCATGTATCAATGTCATTAAGGTTAAAACTCCTTTAAATGCTCGGTCCCACCCGATGAGATGGGATTTAAATAGCCAGTACGCAACGTGTTAACACATGCACCCTCTATTTCAACTATGATTTTTGGGAAAAAATATGTGTAATATACTGGTTTGCACAATACAGGGTAAAAAGTAGGGAATGAAACTAAAAATGAAAATTAAAAGGATATAGTGAGGTTGACCTCGAAGTAAAAAGACTAAAAACTGGAGTAGGTAAACAATATGATTACTCGGGTAGCACATTGGAGGAAAATGGGCAAAGTTATAAGGATGCAAGGGGTCATTCAAGTATTACATAAGACAATTTATGCCATTTTAGACCTCCCTCCTCCCCATTCATAAGAATATGTAAGATTTTCCCACCCCCCCCCCTTTCAGACTTACACGAGATGTTAGATATTTGTATCTACTCTTCACAAAATGCTCTCTTTCTCCTGTTTCATATTTCCATAGAAGCCATATTACAGCTTTGAGCACTGGATATCATATAATTATGCAGTGTTGGAGTACCATATTCATTAACATTAAGAGCGAAACAGTACCACAGCTTATGAAGTTGCGAACAATCACAGGATATTTGGAAACGATACAAAGTTTCAAGACAGACAAAAATATTATGGAAATTGGTTCCAGACCCCCTGCCCTCCCTCTTTATTAGACTAAGTAAGATGATCCCAACCCCACTACCCCAAAAATGTCTTACCTAATACTTGAATGGCCCCTAAGGAAAAGAAATACTATACGTGGTGATATACACCAAGGATAATAGGAAGAGAAACAAATGCAAGATTGATGATAAAAGTAGTAAGACTTCAATTACAGTAGGTAGAAAAGTTAATTTACTGGAGTAATACCTAGGAATGAAATAGGTAAATTATAATAAAAACTAAGAACACATTTAAGTATGGATTACAAACTATGGAAAAGACACGTTAACAAAAAGGAGACTATTGATGACAGGGATCTTGTGAAATGATGTTAGGTGAAAACTAGCAGAGAGTCTAATACATAGTGTTGTGTTGCATTGGGCAGAAACTTGTACACAAAAAGAGAATAGGATTAGAAATGAGGCATCAAAGACACAAATGTGGAGATTTTTGTAGAGAGTACAAGGAATGAAAATGAGCATGAATGAGAAAGATATTGGCACAGTGGGTGAGGACCAGAAGCTACTGGATGAAATCATGAAGAGATAAAGGGATGTATGTAGTAGGTAATAAGGGAAGAGGGATTTCTGATGGCAATGATGTAGGGGAGGAAAGTAGGGAAGAATGAGAAAAAAATATGAACAAATATTTCATAGAGAGAAAATAATCCACTTCGATGGGGACTCAAACACAGATCCCTTGATATCCCCGCAGAGCTTTGGCCAGTAAAGCAACCAAGGCATCCTTCTATCCTACAGATTTTTGTTGCTTTTAAATGAGCTACATATCTCAACAGCTGATAGCAGTTGAAGTTTCCTTGGCTGCTTAACTGGCAACAACACGAGTCCAGGCGAATTAGTCCCAATACAGGTGGATTTTATTCCTTTGCAGCATTTCCACACTTATGTAGACAAGCAGGTGATGCCATTAAAATAGTACTGGGAATAGTTTGTGGTGTAAACTAAAGCTATCAAACCAGGAAATGGTAAGGCTGTACACATGAGATAGTAGAGGCAGGATGCAAGCTAAACTGAAGGAAGATATCATGAAAGGAAATAGGGGACAGAAATAGTTTTAGCATGGTCTAGATAGTCTTAACCACAGTAGATAAACCAACCATGACACGTAGATAACCTCAGATTAATAATAATTGCATACTTGCTCCTCTTAAATGCTTTAAATTTAATGTTTGCTACATCTGTAACGACAATGTGAGAACAAAAAAGAACCCATTTGGGTGAGTACTTGTAAATCCACCTCTAATATTTAGGGGTGCCAATAGAAGGGGGTTATCATCTTACCTATGGGATCAACGTGTGTTACATGGTCCACAAAGTCTCTCTTTCCTAAATACACCGTGATCTGCAAAGTAAAATAATAACAGTGAACTTTTCTCACCAATTCCACTTAGGTTTTCACAAATTATCCAATAATTTACAACTAGAAAACTAAGCTTATTCAAAGACAGGCTACTTCTCAAAAAGCTAATCATGATGAAGCATCAAAGGAGGGATTGAAGTAGGTCATTTAAATTCTGCAATATTTTCCATTCAACTGTAATCCTATTTTGAAAACAACAGAACACATGTATATAAGCAGACAGAATTATGCAATAATGAATGATAAGGCTTCATACTTGGCTTGGTTTTTCATGCAATGCACTGTGAGCATTGATACATTAAAATAATTTCATCCGATGATTAGATATCCAATTACACTATTTATGTGATACATTTTATAACATTAATCGGTTATTAGTACTTCTTAACCCATCCCAGTCCAATTTCAAACTCCAATTTGCAGTTTATAGTTAAACCTGTATTTTACACTTTTGACAGAGACAAAGAAAAAAGAGTTAATTGAGGGAACTCGTATTTTTTTGGAAATTGAAGCAAAATCTCAACCAAATGTATTATTACTTAATTGAATATAACTAACAGGTGCTGAGGCAATGAATTGCAGCAGAAATAAATGAAAAAAAGTTGAATGAATAATAAATCATTTGTATATACATTGCATATTAATCACTCCAGGGTCAATGCATTGGCATCACTACACCAATCACACTTTTCATGCACAAAATAGATAACTTAGAGCTTACAATTTGACATGCCAGTCTTAATTTTTAAATAATAAAGCAAGTGAACATACAAACTAATTATCGATAATGCATAATTAAGTAAAACATTTTATTAGAGTCAAAAAAATCCCAGATCTAAAACAGAATAACAGTGTTATTCATAAAAGAAGTTTTTATCAATGATCCTACCTTCCCATTGGGTGAACTCTTCTTGAAGACTCTGAAAAATACAAATTAAACTATTTTAAAAACAATTTTAAAGTTATGATCAAGGACACAATGGATAGTAGTAGACAAAAGACCAAATTACTCTATGAGAAAAAATATAAAAACACCTCTCAAAAAATTCTTCATTCATTGTAATTTTTTGCTTATAATACAAATAATAATGGCCTTCAGTAAATTAAGTAAGATCCAATTTGCATATAAAAATATAGCTCCTAAGTGACAAAAACTTGAAAAAAACTCATTGGTTATATACAAGCATTCATTCACTTAACAGATAATAACACCTGAACTTAGCATACAGTGATACATGAAGCAATTGTTCACCCACTATTGTGTAAACTTCTTCACAGAATTTATTCACGACACATCATAAAATTTTTCTTTATAGGAGATAACTACAGCCTCTTCCTACTACGTACTTCATAAATCACATTCAACAACTGGCAGCAAAAAAACATAGAACTAACTTACTATTCCAGAAAGCCATTACATAGCTATTGCGGGGATGGAATGTATAACAAAATTTAGTATTTTTTAATACTTCACTTACTGCTTTGTATACATTCAATGATACAAGAACCATATACAATTTTTTTAGTGCCGTCCACCGAGGACTAACCCTGATTTAATCATTGATATGATGGACAAAGAAGATGTTGCACCAACATTTTAACTGCTAAACTTGCTACGCTTTAACTTCTAAGACTGCAAAAAAGGTAGGTTCACTTTCAAAAGTCAGTAATTGCTGTGAGCATTGGTTGTCCCCAAATTCTACTGAAATGGAACTTTGCATATTGCTTACATGTTCAATGCTAATTATGATATGACTTGACTTCTGTAGCTTGAGCAACATGAAGTTTTGCAGTCACCAAAAGAGCTTGTAAGACCTTCAACCATGAGCTGCCCCTACAACTTCCCTTACCCAAATAATTCACTAGAAAAAGAACCTATGAAGTCTTTTTAGGTTTTATCCTGGGAGTATTTGATATTAATTAATAGAGGAAGATGAAAATAAATTTCTTGAGGTCATTCCAAATTGAGTGGTAAGAAATGGATACAAGCAGCAGCCTAATCTGCTTATGGGGATACTACTATTTTTTACAATTTTTGGCCACAATGACCTGTTAATAAATGAGAAACAAATGAGTGAAAAATTAAAGTCATCTCTCGATGGAGAAACTATTGTTACTTCACAATAGTTTCTCCATGACTTATTCATCTCCCTAGGGTAATATTTAACTAATTAAAACATTCAGACCATTCAGAATTTTAATTTCATTCACCTTCTGAGTTCGCGTGAAGATGAATTAAGCTAACCTATTGTACCAGGGCAATAATAGTTTTTTTTCTGCAGCACATTTTGACAATTGATATCCCTGTTAATTCTGAAAACAAGAACCTTCACTAAGCAACAGCATATGGAAGTAAAATACTGCCAAATGAGACCCTCAAATGGTATATTTTAATATTTCCTTGAAATTCCACAAAATCTTTTCAATAACACAATACAACTGGTTCAATCCATTAGGGCATCATCAGGTGCAATAAAATCTTTTAATCTCAAAGAAAATATGTATACTTGCAACTCACAAGCAGGTAGCGGTGGGTTGCAAGCAAATATATTTTCTCTGAGGCTAAAATATTTTATTGTACCTGATGATGTTCTAATGGGTGAAACCAGTTGTATCGTGTTATTGATTGATTGATTTTGTGGACTTCACAATATCAGTTTAATTTTTATCATTATGACTCGATTACACCAAGTTACACCAAACAATATTGGTTTTCTTTTCCTTGAAGCATCAGCCTGGCTTTCATGTGACATTCTTGTCCCTTCGACTCTTGCCTTACGACATGCTTAGAGGGTTTCCACCTATATTCCACTCAATCTTAACAATCAAGGTTATTTTCAGCCCCAAAATATATCATGAAGCTTTCTAGCAATTCACTAGTTGAAGTGAAAACATCTATAGCAGTATAGTTATAGGTCTAAACACTTTTTGCAGAGAGAAAAATGTAGAAACTTACACTATTATTTGGATTGGATTAGATATTTGGGGAGGTGACCCACAGCTAAGTTCATTTGTGCCACAGGAGATAGCTAAGGGAGGAAGGATGGATAGAAACTTGGTGCCAGCATTAGCCTGTTCTTCTACATCTACACAATACCCTGAAACCCGCCACTTGGGCGGGTGGCAGGGGGTGTTCACCCGCCGTGTAAAGGTGTACGTCTTTTTGGAGACGAAATGGTGATATGCATTATAGGAGTGTCTTTAGTGGAGCTCAGTATTTATTGTGGTCGCTTCTTGTCCACGGAAAGAACGAGTTCTTGTACATATCTGTTCGGCAGAGTATCTCTCTTATTTTATCACATCTGTAAGACCTAGAGATGTAGTGAGGAGTCATGATAATATTCTCTATGTCGCTCTGAAAAATATCAGTTCTGAATTTATCAAGCAAACTAAGCCTAGCGTGCAGCCTCCGAGTCTCTAGGGGCTCCCACCTTAATCCCTCTAAAAGTTGTGAGACACCACATGTACGCTCATAGCAGTTTTTAACGAAGCACGCTGCTTTCCTTTGTATTTTATTAATTTTTTAGGTTAAATCTATTTGACCTAAACCTATTTGACCAGGGTCCCAATTGCTCGCGTACTCGAGGTGTGGTCTAACCAGAGCGAAGTAGCATCTCTCTGTGACCTTTTCATCCGAGGACCTTCCTATTATACGCTTAACAAAACCTAGTTTCTTTAACGCTGCGCTGCATATGTTCTGTATGTGTAATCCCCATGATATATCAGATGTTAAGGTAATTCCAAGATATTTTACTTTACTCTTAACGAAAGGCACCAAGGGGGCCATGTCTTAATGTCTCATCCGACAGATGGAGTACTGTACTTGAAGTGCCCTCCACAAGACACTCAAGTAGGGATTAGGTTTCCTGTAAAAAACGTTCTCCTCTGCAGGGATTTGAACCCTGGCCGCCCGTTTGGTTAGCCAGTACTATAGCCACCACACCAACCCGATCCCCTAGTGTTTGGAATACATCACCCTGTACCCATACACAGTAGTCTGCACTTTACTGCTTGTAGCCTTTTTCTCCTTTGCATATTTTCCTATGAAATACTGGTCATACAAAGTCGAGAAGCATGCCAAACAAAAGCATTTAAAATAAAAATTCTTATTCTTTCAAGCAAATTTAGTTTTCCCTTTGAGTTTTTTAAAAATCATTCATATAATTCTTAAAATTACACGTTTTTGGTGAAACATCCCCACGATGACTGACAGTATTGTTGAAGCCGAGGCTTCAACAATACTGTCAGTCATCATATGTGGCTGTTATGTGGAGTTATTTGTTAATGTTATGAGTTAAGCAAACAATTCTGTGATGCTAAACACCTTGCTATGGAGATGATCGATTCATTTATTGCCATAATAAGAAGTAATACCTAGAGTGTTGTTTGCAGCCAAAGAACATTTCAATTAAAACTAAGATAAGTCACAGAAATGCCTTCTGTACACACCTTAATAACAGTGGCAGTCACAGAGCTTGACTGAGCTAGCGTTTTGATTAGTAAACGATTTTTATCATTTTCATAAAGAGGAGTCATTAACTTCTAGATGCTTAGATTGGCCAACTGCTGTAAATTATTCAACTATCATCATTTATTTCTGGCAACTCTTCATGCTTGATGGCAGAGTTCACTCACGAGAGGAACATATTTTTCGAATTATTTTTTAATATAATCCAAACCTTGTGAAAATCCATAATGGCTGATCAAGGGTATTCTGACATAGTAGGTTTATTGCAGAGGCATATGCAGAAGGAAGGGCCAAATATGTAAAAATATACAAACTTGTATGTTTGAAATTGAGCATGTCGATGTCATTGGCAACTACCTGAGAATTCAAGCGAACCCCATACATTTCACGTTTATCGTCTGGTGATTAACCTGTCCATCACCCTTTGAATATTGATCCAAGGCCATTTGGGAGATACAGGTTTTATCAGAGAAGATGGCAGGTGCCATGTAGAAAATATACAGACTATACAATCCCCTTGTAGAATTTAACATCATAAAGCAGGTGATACAATATTAAAATTTCATTCAAATTCTATTTCTTTATTGGCCATAAACACTATCATTTACATGAGTTTTTCATGATATGGAATTGTGATTACAGTGGTTAAGAATTTGAAATCTATTGACTTTCTGTTACCATTTTTTTAATTTAGACATACTACCTCTACTATCCAAAATCTTTGTCCAACGGTTGAGGCCTGCAAAGTAATTATCAGCCAGCAATCTGATGAAATTCAACACCTCAAGGACGAAATTCATTCGTGTCAACAAGCCTCGGCGCAATCTGATTCGCATCAAAGCAGCCCATCTGCTACTTCATCTGTGGCTACAGTTACTGCAGAAAGTGTCCATAAGTTGAACTCTAATTCGAAAATGATTCGTGTGGACTTTTCCATTGGAATTACTAGACAACCTTCTGTGAACGAAAGTGACAATTCAAAACCCAACATATTCTACTGTTTCCCTAACTATACCACATGTCCGTGAACATATCCCAAAACTGTGAGCCTCCTCTATTTGTGATTCAGCTACTCCCCCACTGCTTGGAGTAAACGTACTTGCAAAGTCAGGTACGTCTTCAATGCCGTGGGTGGATGTTTCTAGTGACTCCGTAAAGAATACGGGTTTTGGTGAATCTCAGTTGATCGAGAAGGATAATCGTGAAGGAAATTGGGTGGAAGTATGCAGGAACAAAGGAAAAAGAAAGTCCAGGGTAATTGTTGGAACAGCTGTTACCAATGGCCCATTACCTGGTATCCCGAGGAAAGCACATATTCATGTATGGAATTTCAGGGAGAACACTACTCCTCAGATGGTTAAGGACTATGTTCTTACGAAAATCCCAGGGAGGGTTGTCGAGATCGAGCGTTTAACAGTGACGAAAGGAGCATATGCGTCCTTTCGAGTGTCGGTTGATGATTGCCTCAAAGAAACTTTATCTACTCCATCCTTCTGGTCTGAAAATACCCTGGTGAAGCCATATTTTTTACGGAATTCTCGTGCGAATATTCCACCAGGTTAACGATCCCGGCGATGCGTGCATGTCACACTAACAGTGATCCTTCAATGGTAGCTATGCACTCAAATACTAGTGCATTTTCTGTTTTTCATGCCAATGTGAAGTGTATACGTAATAAGCTGTGTGAGCTAGAAATTCTATTAGCTGAAGTGGCCCCAAATGTTGTGTGCTTATGTGAACACTGGCTTAAGGATGACGAGTTATTTTATTTTAAGGTCCCTGGATTTGTGGTTGCTGATGCCTATTGTAGATTATCTATCAAAAATGGTGGTGTTATGATTCTGTTTAAAGAGGGCCTAAAAACTGCTTCCTCTAATTTATCCTACAGTCACTTATTGATTGAACGTGTATTTGAATGTTTTTGGCTAATGTTGATTTTGGTATTTATTCAGTTTGTATTTTATCACTATATAGGTCTCCTCATTGATGTTTTCAACTATTTTTAGAAAATCTCTACGCCATATTGGATCTAACATTTTATGCCAAACCTGAACAACTAATGATCATCACTGGTGATTTTAACGTGGATCTTTCTATTGACTATAATGATCAGAATGACTTTCATTGCATTTTAAAGTCCTTTAATCTATCTCTTCTCAATGTTCAACCCACCCGTGTGACAGACCATTCCTCTTCTTTACTAGATAATATCATTTCCAATTTTGATTCTAACTCCATTGTTTCAAAGGTTCTCAAGTCTGACCTGTCAGACCATTATCCCATTGTATCTACTTTTTCAATGCTAACTGGTTCGCCGGTCGTATTTCGCGTAGGTCGCTCCTGGTCTGCCTCAAACATAGCTACTTTCCTTAAATTACTTGATAATGAGACTTGGACTGATGTTTACTCCTCCACTGATCTTAACTCGGGCTTTGATTGTTTCTACAAAAAATTCTTAGCCTTCTTTGAATTCTCGTTTCATCTACATCATCTACATCTACATCTACATACTACCCCGCAAGCCGCCTCAAAAGGCGTGTGGCGGGGGGTGTTAGGACACCAGCCGTCAACAAAACAAAAAAAAATCAAAGTTCCGCCTAGCATTTATTAAAGTCCTTAATTGTTCGGGGGAAAAACGAATTCCCATACCTATCCGTTCGGCAAAATATCTCCCTTAATTTATCGATTCGGTCGGACCTGGAAATATAATGTGGTTCTAATATGATGTTCTCCGTGTCGCTCTGAAAGATATTCATTCTCAATTGCTCAAGCAATCTAAGCCTAGCGCGTAGCCTCCGAGTCTCTAGCGGCTCCCACCCTAAATCTTTCAAAATCTGTGTAACGCTTTCTGTACGGCCGTAGCAGTTTTTCACGAATCGCGCAGCTTTCCTTTGTATTTTATCAAGTTCATGGACTAGGTCTTTCTCCGCCGGATCCCATATGCTCGCTGCATATTCAAGGTGTGGCCGGACGAGTGCGAAATAGCACCTCTCTTTCACTTTATCATCCGATAATCTTCCCACAACACGCTTGACAAATCCTAACTTCTTCAGGGCTCTGCCACAAATATTTCTTATATGTGTCCCCCACGATAGGTTCGAAGTTATCGTAACTCCCAGGTATTTCACTTCATCTGTCGCATTTATGCTAACGCCATCCACAACATATACATGGGGATAGTTGGAAGACCTACGCAAGAAAGTTTCCTGTAACTAGAAGAAAGATTAAAGGTGCCCCTTCTAATCCCTGGATCACCAATGATATTTGCTACTTATCTGGCTCCTGAAAGATCTTGCATATACTTGCAAGCACTCAAACAACCCTGATCTTAAATATCAGTATAATGATCTTAAAAAGGAACACAGTAAAATGATATCTGATGCAAAGCATAACTATAATAATCAACGAATCGCAGTTGCTGATAATAAATCCAAAGTCATATGGAAGATTATAAATAACTCTAAATTGAAGCCAAAATTACTCATCTCCAGCTCAAAGACGATTCTGGTAATTTCATCAATGACCCTTCTCAATTAGCTTCAGCATTTAACGATCATTTCTCTCAGCCCTCAGGCGTAACTCCCTCCCTTGAACATCTGTCTCTCCAACCCCATCCTTCAGCAGCCTCACTTTTCCTTCATCCCTGCTCTCAATCTGAACTGACCTCTATTATTCTCAAGTCTGGCTCCAAGTATTGTGCAGGTACTGATGAAATTCCCTATTTTCTAATACGCTTGTCATATGACTACATTAAATCCCCTCTTCTTCTTCTAGTTAACACCTCATTATAACAAGGAGCCTTCCCTGAAACTCTAAAGGTGTCTAAAGTAATTCCCCTTTATAAGAAAAAGGGTTCTGTCCATGATTTTAACTCCTTTCATCCGATTTCAATAATTAATCAGGTTGGTAAGGTTTTGGAATTAATTTTTTACAAAAGGTTGACCTCTTACCTTGAGTCAAACAACTTCTTATCATCATTTCAATATGGTTTTCGCAAACAAAGGTCCACTAGCCTTGCTATCGCTAAAGTTGTTGACAAAATTTTAGCTGCACTAGACAGCAAAACTGAAGTACTTGGCTTGTTTTTTTAATCTCTCCAAGGCTTTTGACAGTGTCAACCACCATATCTTGCTAAATATGCTAACCTCTTTTGGTATAAGAGGGATTCCCTACCGCTGGTTAGAATCATATCTCACCAATAGAACTCAAGTAGTCTCTGTAGAGTCAAACAGTAAGAAATTTGTTTCACCTCCTAAAGTTCTGATACCAGGGGTCCCTCAAGGATCAGTTCTTGGCCCAATGCTGTTTTTAATGTATATAAATGACCTCACCAACTTTGTCTCCTCTGCAGCTGGTATTAACCCAGTTTTACATGCTGACGACGCCAATTTTGTCATAACCTCCTCTAATGTCACTGGTTTACATACTGCAGCTAACTTTGTCTCTCAACAAGTATATACATGGTGTATTACTAATGGTTTAAACCTTAATGTAAACAAATCTCAGCTTGTTTATTTCTCAAATACTCAGAAATATATGAGCTTGGTCAGTGTTGATCTGAATGGAGCATGTATTTCACAGGTCGACAATACTATGTTCCTAGGTTTGAATATTGATGCTCATCTCTCCTGGGATGGGCATGTTAAAAATTTAGCTGCTAAACTGAGCTCAGTGTGTTTCCTAATTAGGTCTACTAGGTCCACTGTATCCACGAAGGTTATGTTACATGTATACTATGGTGAATTTTATTCCAATTTACTTTATAGCATTCTCCTTTGGGGGTCCTCATCACTAGCATTGAAAATATTTAGAATTCAAAAGAGAGCCATTCGACTACTTGCAAATAAATCCTAGCGCACTCCCTGTCGCCCATTGTTTAAATGTCTTGGTATATTACCTGTCCCTTGTATTTATATCTTTGTTGTATTACTTCATGTCAAAGCTAACTAACAAGACTTTATTCAAAACTGTACAATGCATAGCCATGGTACTAGACAACATGGTCACTTGCACATCCCGTTCGTTCGCACTAAGAAAGTTGCCTGTGGCTTTAGGTCCATGAGCTTAGTGATATATAACAAGCTCCCTAAGGAGCTTAAAGCTCCTATGAGTACCATATTGTTCAAGCATAAGGTGAAAGATTTCTTACTGCCAAATTGCTTTTATTCTATTCAGGAATATTTGTCTATGTAATTGCCACTATTCTCTTGTATTTTCTTGGCATGCTTCATATTGACCTTGGTAGTTTTATTTTTCTTTTCTATATCATATATTGTAAACAATTTTATTGTTTAGCACCTAATTGATATGCCACATACAATGTATATAAAATGCTTATCGTCAGGGAAATAAATAAATAAATTCACTCTCACTTGTGTATTCTGTGTGTAGCCTTTTCCAAACCATATTAAAATATTTGAATGCTAATGCATGTTTGAATTCTTGTTCGATATTGCCATTTTCTCTGAATTTAAACATTGAAAATGAAAACTACCCATTAAGGCCTGGTTACATGATACATTAACTTGTACAAGTTAATGTCTAAATGCATGAACGCCAAAAATTCACCGTGTAACCATAAAAATTTACACAAATGCATGAATGCATGAACAGGAAAATAGAACCTCCTCTATTTGGTTCATGCATTCGTACATGAACTTGCACATGTACACATAAAGGTTAATGTATTGTGTAACCAGGCCTTTACTTATTGGATCAGAACATCCTATTGTAGTCAGCAGGCCTGCCATGGCAGGATTAGTGGGGTTAACAGTCATTGTTTCGTAATAGGGCCTGAAGGTGGCTCTGCTGTTAACATAAACTGCTTACACAACACTGGTTGCATTTCATACCAATTTTCATCTTACGTTGATACCACGTTGATGTAAATTTGATGTCAACGTCTGAAACCATTTATAAGATTGATGTCATTTTTACATCAAAATCAAATAAACTGCCACTTTTTGCTAGTAGGATATCCACCACCACTTCAAATAACACTCATTAATTAAACTTTGAGAGTTATGAATGGCATTTATCATCTATTTGCCAAAGAAGCATTTATGATTGAACTCTCTTCACTTGAGTTGAATAACGGGAAGAATATTAAAGCTTTAAAGGGTTTAGCAAATCCATAGTTGGCTGGATACTAATTAAATACTGGTATTATATTCTACCACACAGTATCCCATTGGGATGATGCCTTCCCAAGTAAAGGTACTGAAGTGTCTTAAGCTGTCATATTTGCCAGTTTTCAATAGGGACAAAGATGTTTGTTGTTGCGATGGACCATGAGTTGAACCATGCACTTGAAGGGGTAATGGCCATGAGTTCTAGCAGTAAAAATAATGGTATAAACTACTGAAAATGAGGGTCTATTCAATCATGTGGTGTTAAACACAGTAAATATAGACCTAATTCCACACTGTCAAAGACAAACTATATCCATAAATCTTTTCATCTATTCATTAAACAAACAATAATTAAGTAGTGATACTACCATATTCCCACACTTCTACAAATGGGATGCTGTAAACAAGAACCATAAAAATGACACTGAAACACCTTCTTACCGAGTAGCTTGTCTTCTTCCACCACTACCTCCTCCACCATCTTCCATTGTGGGCGCTCAAGGGCCTAAGCAGCCTGGCACCTTCGCGCCCTCAGATGAACAGGCCGCACTTCAAGAAACTACAGGAATAACAAAGAAAGAGCACATTCATACATCTGGCTTTCAACGGAGCTTTTCCAATATCACCCGATGCATGAATCAAATGATTACAACACAAATATTAGGAATCACCCGATAAGATAATATCTAACTAAACTAACCACTGGGCTGTTCTACAATCAATACTGATCTGAATCCACAATGTTGTAATGTTATCAGTCCTATACTGGCTAAAGTAAAATATATGTCACAAATAAAAAGCTGTTATGACGAAACAACTACATTCATTCCAACGCGAGCATATAAATGAAGTGGCCTTACTCTGCTTAATGGTAATCAACACTTCAACATCAAATAAACTGCCTAGTCGTCATCGACACATTTTTTACTTGGGTCTGTACTATGATTGAGTGCACACACAGCGCCGTGAAATATTGTTCAAGTTCATATTTCAAACTAAAACACTAAAAACAGGCTGGTTGGGAGGTACAATGACTTGTCCCACAACTACCTTACAGAAAACACCCCTCGCTGCCCTTGGCCATCATAAGGTACATCACATAAACATTACATGCTTCCAAGGAATACCCTCACTACTGACTCCGCCCCTCACTAATTTTCACCTCGACAATGGCTGAGTTGCCAATTGATTCATTCAATGTCCAAGCAATGATAAAAACAGTGACGTTCCCAAAGGTTTCTCCACGAAGTCCAAAGTCGTGGCACGAAACTAAATGGGTCCTTCCGGAAGCCGAAAAGTATCACAAAAGCCACCTTATACTAGTCACTAGATATCGCCAAGCCACCGGGATATAAACGGAAGAGATTCACCAAATTACACTTTTAGGCGCCTTCGACGCTCCAACCGCAGCTCTTAACATATCCGACGTCAATATTACCAATTTTAACGATAGAACCGGTTTAACCTTTAAACCACACAATCAATCACACACAAAAACAATACAAAAAGACAACTACCAAATTAAATCAATTGTAACGTAGATAGTTGAGAGCAATAGAACACATTTTACCTGAAGAGTGATACTGACAAACACGAAGCAATGATCCCAGGACCAATTTTGCTACCTACAATCAACACATATCTATTACAAACAAAGATTCACTTATATAAACCGAGAACACTTTGCTATTGCTCCTTGAAACTACGGAAGTCACGTGACTACTTCCGGAAAAGTCCCCTTTTTCCTCGTATTCTCGGTATTCTCGTAACACGCCCACCAAATTCAATCAACACTCAGGTTGACTCATGATTCTCTTCCCTTTGATGTAACTTGAGTCTGCATCAACGACTTCAGTACATTTTTCGCCTGAAATTAGAGCTTTTCCTCGCGATGGTGAGGAATTCTCATGATGTGAACAGCGCTGAAGTATAATATATAAATTTTCCGTAGCCAATGCGTCCAGCGGAAGCAAACGCTTGTAATGGATCTCAAAGGAAAGAACGCCATTTCCTCACGTAAATGAGCGGTATGTTTAAATTGTGTTACGACATGGCCACGATGAAACGAACTGTAAATCAATAAAAAAGAATGAATTTGTAAAATCAATTCGCCAGATTATAGGTGAGGAGAGCACACGCCAATCAGGAAAACGAATGTGAAGAATGACATAGTTGGGGAAATTCCGTGTGAAAATGACATCAAAAAATGAACTAAGTCAAGGAACGATTGTAGCCCGTTCCCCTAAGTTGCCAAAACATTTCGAGTTCACCTTAAGGAGATCGACACCTATTCTCCATTTACCCTGCAACATTATAATCAACGATGCATTTTGGCAAGATTAAAGGCATTGTTCATTTTAAAACTAATCGCCTACAACGCATGATTCACCCTGTGATATAAGTCCCTCTCTCCAAAGATGACCTCAGTGAGGAAGTGAAAATAATTATAAACACTTAGCTTCTGAGATAGATTATGCTTTACTCATTGAAACACTGACCAAGAAAGAAGCAAAAAAAGGCTATCAAAATATTAATCATCTTTCTAGATTTAGCAATTGATAAGAGAATTTATAAAGATTATATAAGAGTACCTCAAAAACACCAATTACAATTGA
Organism: Ceriagrion tenellum; assembly: GCA_963169105.1. NCBI lineage: Eukaryota > Metazoa > Arthropoda > Insecta > Odonata > Coenagrionidae > Ceriagrion > Ceriagrion tenellum. The sequence goes on along the minus strand of OY720633.1, from coordinate 146,507,982 downwards.
TACCTATACTCACTGTATTCTCTTCCTGTCTTGTGTGCAGTTTTCCTTCTTAACTGTCTTCCATCTTCCCCTTCCTCCTCCCCTCTGTTACCAGCACATTCGCATGATACTTACACATGAGAATTGCCACAAACCCACCTGAAGATAATAATAATAGCCTTTATTCATCATGAACAGTAACCATGTTACTATAGATGTCATCAAAATATACAGGCCACTTTACATTACACATTTTATTGTACTATAATATATATATGGTATCTTCTACTTTCCTCATGAAAGAATGTATTCATTTGTATGTACAATAAAATGTACCACATAAAGTAACCTTAACACCCAAACATTACACATAAAAATAATGACAAAAACACTAACTAAAAATTCACCTTATGAACGTCAAGTTCAAAATACTCCTCCAGTGAGTAAAAGGGGTTTGAAATTAGTCAATCCTCAATAGTATATCAAAATATGCTGAAGCTTGTTACCACAGCTGAATGTGAAACTTGAACAAGAATATTATGAAAATTGTGTCCGACTGATTGAACATTTTTGTAAGTCTACGTTGAGCAATATCCAGATTGTTTTTGCTCTGGTAGAGTGGTCATATACATGGGTTCTAAACGCAAATTCATGTAAATTATTTCTAACATGAATTGAATACTGAAAGATATGTAGACTAAATACTGCCACCAGTTTCAGTGGACAAAAAAGTACTTGGCAGTATGAACAGGGACCAGAGCTGGATATAACCCTGACTACTTTCTTTTGTGGCATAAACAGAGCTTTCATTTTACTTGCATGCCCCCAAAGTCTTAAGCCACACACTAGATGGATTTGAAAGAAAGAAAAGTTGTCAAGCCTCAATTATTCCTCAGGAACACAGTTTTTAAGTATCCTCACAAGGTACAATGCCCAAGACAGTTTCTTGCAAACAGTTGTAACAAGTCCATTCCTGATGGTGAACTCACTATCAATATTAATCCCAAGTAGCTTAGCTGAACTTGCTGGATTCACAGGAATAATGGAAATGGGTAGGTAATTTTTCCGATCATTTTTATATCCCTGTTCATAGATAGGTAAGACCTTTTGAGTATTTTTAAGCATCAAGAAATTATCCAGAATGAAAACATGAATTGATAACATGTAGGGTAAGATATTTGATAAGTGATGCCTTAGCAACATCAGTTAAGAGACCATAGATATCTCTACTTTTTGTTCTCATAAATATAAAAAATAACATTCTCTATTTCATATGGAGGAAACCACTTCCACCAAAATGTTTCAATAGGAGCAGGAGATTTAACAAGACAGTCTTTTATGTGAAGGCTGGTATTGGATACAGCAGATAGAATATAGGTGGTTTTAGCTGAAAATTTCAAATTGATACTTTAAAACTGTTGTAGAGCAGTAACTACTTCAAATCGAACATTTATTGGCTTTAAAAATTTAGTATGCAGCAACTTTACCAGTAATATAACCAGTGATTTTGTCTGTAAATCTTCAATCACTGGCTAAGACATAAGTTATGCCACTTAATATTAAACCTTCTTATTATGTCACTGCCTGGGTCACTGGATACTTTTCTCCACAGATATCCAACTTTAAAGTTTTCTGAGCTTACCTTAGCATTTACGTCACAGTGTGATGCTGTTGGAACAGTGCAAATGCGATTGGAAACATGCTGTAACCTTTCTGCAACTTTTAGTATTCATTCTGCCAGAAACTAATCAATTGCTTCTGAAGATGGAGAAACGATTTTTAAAGTCATAATTGAATGTATCGTCTGACTCAGCTATACCTAATATTTTATTTAGAAAATTTCCTGACTTCGCAAATACATTACAGTCCCAGGTAGCATCAGCTACCAGCCCGATGTTAGACCAATTCTTCCTCCACCAAACCTCCTCCTACTAAAGACTCCCGCATCCTTTCTATTTGCACATCTTATTTCCCTGGTGCTCAATCTATTAATTTCATTCTTGTAGATCTCTATCCTATTCTGAAAAAACACTCCTCCACTGCTAAAATTTTCTCCCAGCCTCCCTCAATCACATACAAGCATTCTCCGAACTTGTCAAATATATTCAAATCCACGAAGCCTCTTTCCAAAATCCATGTTGCATCAAAACCCACCTCCTCCCCTTGCAATCATCCCAGATGCAAATTATGTCTGATCTTCAGTTCCTCCCCTCCTCCTAACCCCTCCATCACCTCCCTCCCCAGCTATCTTCCCTCCTCTTGCATCACCAGCAATGTCGTTAACCACTTACAATGTAAACTATGCCCAGCTTTCTAAATCAGAAAGATCTCTACGCCGCTTAACATACATCAATAAACACCACACTAATTGTAAAAACCCATCCCAATCTGCTTCCCTTCCAGTAGCGATCCACGCCTCTCAACATAAGAAATCTTTCAATAATTGCTAATAACAATGTTTCAGTTCTTTACTCCCTTCCACCATCTGCTTCCACTCTAGAGCTTAATTTGGTAGAGCTCTCAATAATTTGGCTCTATCACGCATTCCTCCCCCTCGGCATCAATGTCCTTCACTAATAACCCTCTCCTCCCCTTCCCCTTTCTCCCCCCCACCTCTCCCTCCCTTCAATCCTTTACCCATCAATATCACCTAATATAATAATAGCAGGATCGAGAAGGAATGTGCTGCAATAGTGTGGGGAGTAAAAAAACTTCACGTCTATTTGGATGGCCCTCGTCCGTTTAAAGTACTGTCGGATCACAATCCCTTACGATGGTTAGACAGAGCAGCTGTAAGTAATCCAAGACTTATTAGATGGTCATTGCTGCTCCAACATTATGACTTTGAAATCATACACCGGCCAGGTTCCTCTCATGGAAATTCAGATTCACTGAGCAGAGGATTTGATCACGACATGTAGTCTGGAGGTCGAGAGCAGCGTTCGGGGTGTGGCGCTGTTGGGCGAGAGGTACTCTACCTACAAATGCTAGACCATATTTTGTCCAGCCTGCCGATTATGAATCAAATTGGGCGTTATACTTCATAAATGTTCCTTTTGTTAGCTATCATAAGGGTATTGAGCTTCAATGGGTCAGGTCGCATGAACGCATGAGTGAGGGGAAGGTGAAGGTAGGGGTCTGTTCAATGGTTTCCAGATGTCCACTATCCAGTAAGCGGAAGGGACGCAAGCCAGATTTTGGAGGAACAGCTTTTCTTGGAACCCTCAGTACCCTTCGGAAGACTTCAGAGTAAAGAGAGCCAGAATAGGGCATCGCAAGAGCAATTATTTTGACTGCCGCACTGGAAGTGATGCGTAATTTACTCCTAATGTTTGTCATCTCCTACGTCATCTGACTTTATATTTGGTAAGCCCATCATTTCTATTTTTGACAAATGTATCGATGATTCCTGTTTCAAGTAATTGCTGTATTTTCCATTCAGTCCCATCTCCGAATATCCTGGGTGCGCCCAAGCGTCTATTCAACAAACCTCTCCTCCTTAAGTTCTATAAACCGGTAATTGTTCAAATTCATTTATATCTATAACTTAGTTTTTATTTTAAATCCATTTACAACAGAAAATAATTTTTATAAACCTTTCAGTACCTTTAGGAACCAGTAAGTGGAAGAGACATGAGCCCATTCGGACCTGCTGCTTGTTTTCTTAACATAACCAAGGTAAGATCTGTAATTCTTAATTTCATTTTAAGCATTGTCAAATAATTGTCCATGAACTTAACTATGGCAAAATGACCTACAGTTAATATAGCCATGCAGAAATACACCGTCTTACTTGTTTTGTACACTTATTTAAGTGTGACCCATTATTGTATATGCAAAACATTGGAAAACGTTGAATTACACATGTCAGGTATAGGGTTTAAGTAGTAACTGTTCAAAATAATCTTTTAAGCAGACTATATTTTACAAAGCACATAAAATGCAAATAATTAATTGTAATCACAATCACATTCAAGCATATATCATATTAAGTGTCATTGCCCTTACATGCAGTTGTTGCTATAAATTTTAGATCTATATAAAACTACCAAGCTCCACTGATGAGAAGCAGTAGTCTCAGCAAAAATACCATCATGTAGCACAGATCCAATACCATGAAGGGCAGAATAAGTACCATGGGCATCAAGCAAGGAATAGCCTGAGCCAAAAAAGCATTCATGATGAAGAAGCAACTACTGTGATGATAGAAGATATGACTATCAACGAGGAAATGTAACTTGAAAACAATTATGTTGAAGGTGGCACTATGAATTGGAAACATGAACCTCTTTAAAAGCAGGCCAGAAAAGATTGGGAATATTTGTAGCTTCGTGTTGGAGGATGACACTGAAGATCAAATGGACAGGTAAAAAACCAAAGAAGTATATAGAAGATTAGAAGAGGAAAGGACTGCATATATGGAAAATCATACATAAAATATGAACCAGATGGATTGGGCACACCCTAAGGCACGATGAGTTGGTTGAGAATATAGTTGAATGAAAAGTCCCACGAGGTAGACAAAAGGATGAATACATCAACCGAATGAAGAAGTGAGTAGAAAAGAAGAATTATTAGGGAGATAAGGAAATAGCATGAGATGGAGAAGGATGGAGAGCTGCAGTCAACCAATCTAAAATATAGGATTGATTGACCAATGATGATGCATATGGAGATTTAAAGTCATCAATGATATGCCAGGCTATGAGGCAGCAGCACTGCCCATTATCACAAATGATATAATGTGACATGCATGCCAAGTAAACAGTTTGATAGGTGAATGAAGAACTATACAGGGAGCAATTTCTACTAGGGCTGATAACATTGGTGAGATTAGTTGTTCGGTTGAAGGTAGATATCACAGGAAATTTATTTGAGAATACGGAATGAAGACTATAGCTAGAAACCACAATTTACCACAACCAAGAAGGCCAGGATGATTGTAAAAAACCAAAAAGACACAAACTTGATCAAATGGAACAATTTTGGTTCCTGGTTTGAATTCTGGAGGCAATTCTGGGCATAATAAGAGGGATAGTCAGAGAAATGGATTGGTGAAAGAATCCCTCCCTAATACAAGAGATCTGGTACCTATCCCAGACCATATGAAATTATACTGATAACATAAAAGATAAGTGAAAAGTTTGTTAGTAACATATGTAATAAGCTCTTAGAGGCACATTTCTCAGTACTGACCTCCTTGAAGTGCACTCCCTTCAAGTAAAGCACATGCTGCTGCTTAACAGCAGGCAACCACATAGTCTCCGGATAAGCATACCGTCCGGAAAGAGCGATGCTGTTATAACGCACATAACTTCCAGGGGTGTGTATATCCTGGGATCCTTCCATCTTCTCAAACACATGACCAAACAGCAGGTTAACCATCTAATCATCAGTGGCAGATGTGATTACTGATCTGCATAACCTCTGCTGAGTCTCCTGCCATTATTACAATAATTGAATCAAATGCTAGATATTAAGAGGATGAAGTAATGTGTCTGACATTAGGGTATGGAACCCTGACCACCATCCTCTTCACAAATGACCCACAAATGGCTTTTGCTGGGCTTATGATGGGTGTCTTTGAGTGAGGCTAACCACCCTACAATAACTACCTATATAATGCAGTATTCCCAAATAGTAAAAATGAAATTAAAATTTTAAGTATCCTGGTTACAAAATATTGATGAGGGGCGATTCAAGTATTATGTAAGATGATTTTTGATGTTTGTAAGATAACATTAGATTTCATTGACTTGCACCCTCTTCCATTCCAATCTTACATAGTTTAATATACATTTTTGGGCAGATGCACAAAACATCTCAATGAAAGTTGTTCTGTTCAACATATTAAAAATATGCACAATTAGGAAATACAGAAAATATGCCAGGTAATACAGTAGGATATTGCTGGAGCTCACAACGTAAAACACATAACTGGAGTTTTTTGGCCTGGAGAGTTTAAACACTTAAATCACACATTATCTTGCCTGTCTTCATTTCAAGTTTGACCTCCATCCCATAACCACCTATTCATTTCAACTACCAGTACTTAAGCTGGATTTAGACTAATGCTTTTATAAGCCTTTCCCAAAGAAAATATTCTGATGCTACTAGTAATAAGATTTCATTTTTTCATCTAATGATTATAAAATTGTGATGTTAGTATGATGCCACAAGGAAATAAAATCTTACCTAAGATGTCCTTAGATTCCCACATCTCCCAATACAATACTGTATGCAAAGAGCCCTCCTCCCTTTTAATGTCCAACGTAATATTTGAGTTTCCCCTTACATACTCGTGGCTATCGTTAATATGGTAAGATTATATTGCCTGTACTTCTTAGCATTTGATATAAATAAATCAGCAAATTATTATTACAACCATATACAGACTTAGAACTTATTTTGTACCAGACAGTTGATTGTATCGACAGTATATCAACACATTACCTGCCCAAGTAAAAATATTTGGTATATAATGGCTCTGAATGACTAATATCTGATCTGGAAGTTACTAGCCTGGATTTTAAACATCTTAAACATCTCTAAAATCCAGACCAGTTACAGGGTACTTTCAGTCCAGATATTGATCTTACATACCACATATTTTTACTAGGGAGAGCCACTGTATGCTGAGCTGCCAACAGACTTGTTGCACAATCAGTTTTTCAATTACATAAATGGAGTTACCTCTACTTGCAATATTTCATTTTGGATACACAATCTAATGTCATTTTAGAGTCTCATTAAATTAATTCCCATAATACTGACCAATAAATTGTTTTTCCTACATAACATTGACCGTGCAAAAGCACCCTACATTTGGTTATATGATGAATGCATACTATTCAAAGGGAACAATAATTATTATAATGTAAATAAATTAGTTAATCATTCTACATAAAAGAAATGTTTTTGTTCAATGGTTGAACCTTCCGAAGTACTTCAGCTGCATTCAGTGAATATCATAAACATTTCTCGAAAAACATTCAAATTTGAGCAGTTTACATATTAGTTAGCTTTAGCAATATATATGGAAATAACATGCAATATCTAGAGGTGTAATTAATTTAGAGACACCATATGAAATTTCAGCTTCCAGTGTGAAAACTGGTACTAGTGCTTTTTTTAAATTTCAGCCTATAGTATGCAAGGCCACAATACTTGTGGGACGATATTAATATTATTCAGTGCAACATCAGAGCTCATAGGCCTAAGCAAATACCACTCAGCCAAGCACAAGGTGACTGTGCATCTATCTCAGGTTGCCATTAGCAGTTACCCAAGTCTTACAACTCAGGTCAGGTAATGGCACTGATAAATTTTGCCAAATTATTATGAAAGTGCAATGAAAGAAATTGATACTTTTTCATGAAATTCTCATAAAATGTGACTACAAAAGAATATTACTGAGAAAAACATGCCACCACCTGATACTTGAATGGATATATAGCAATCGATATATTTCCTTATACAATACTTGCAACAAATTCTAGTTGAAGTGGCATGACTTTGAGGGAAAGTCATAATTTTCATTCATGAAGAATAATTTTAGTTACTGTGCGACTCAACGATGTGGGACTCAACGTGACACAAGCAGCGAGCGCACATGTTTGCCGATTTTTTTTTCTAACTGCCGGAAGCCTTACCAAAACAGGCCCATTAATATGAAGAAATATGTTATATGACGGTTTAAATGGCCATATCCCCATTTATGTCAATTAGCAGACCTCCAAAGTTTTGAGCCCCATGAGGCCTTTCAAAAGCTTTACCTGAAAAGGCCTGGGGCAAATTCCGGGGGGGGGGGGGGCTTTCGGTCCCTCCTGCCCTCCATTTCCGACGCCGCAGTCCCAAATCAGATAGAAAAATCTTGCCCATGCAAACCTCATTAAGTAACCTTCCTCCAGTAAACTCCCAGTCAAAAATATCAATGAAAACTATCACACATCTAATGGTTAATATTACAAATAATCAAAAGATCTTGACATGTTTAGCTTTTAAGAATACCTCAAGGTAAAGTTTTTTTTCTGATTCCTTTCAAATATAACAACCAGCAGCCAAAAAAACAAAATTAAAGTAGGGTAATACAATAAAAGCAATGCTGAGGTCTACTTATATCAAAAATATCTTCAAGATGGTGATTTCCAATGTTGTAGTGTGATTTGCCAAATCCAAAGATGATTTTCATTATTTTAAAACAGATAAAGCCTACATAATTATTCATCAAATCTATCTTATCTCCCTAGCACCTGAGATGAAATATTCAGTGATGAAACTCATTGAAAATCCATATCTGAAGTACAGAAGTCATCCCATTCATAGGATGCACTTATTATCTACCTCATCAATTAATTGAAACAGAACTTTCATGAGTAATATCACTTGGAAGACTCATTTTTAGAAATAAAAGGACAATTCTCCATAAAAGCCATGTAAACATTCCTTACCTTCAAGAGATGAACAAGAGCTGGAGCAGCTTGAGAGCCTCTTTCTTCTTCCAATACTCACCACCCTGCAACCTCAATTGGTTGTGTTGGGTTCCAACTCTTCCAAAATTCACCCAAACACATCCATCCTGATCACTTCCTTTACACCATCATTTATTTGCATCACAATCCTTCGCCACCTCCTCTTCTACTGCATCCACTATTATCACCCATTGCCTAAATAACTCCAAGCTCACATAAAATCCTGTAAGGTACTTGCATGCTTGTCCTAACTACAGGAAAACCAGACATATATCCAACTAATTCAATAGAAAATTACCATGAAGGTACTTATTCATTTTAAGTGAATCCAGAAAATGCTTACATCAAAACATATATGCATTAATAAATTCATCCTTGATCTATATCGACCCTTAAATGAAAATCAAAGACATAAATATTTCATACTTAACAAATTCTTATTTAAAATGCAAAGGCAACTACAGGGAAATAATTCACATTTTTTTCGTCACCCCATGATAGTGAATGGTGAATTTTCGACAAAGAACCATTGGTCATAAGTTTCAGCCTTGAACAATGTTATCACAGTAATTCATTACAGTATGCAATATTTTCCTTTCCTTTCCTCAACACAGAATGCAATATTTTCTCCAGCATTAGCAAGCGGGAAGTGTATGGCATGTGCTTGAGAGAGCATTTTTAATAAAATTCAAAGTCTTAAGTATCTGCATAAAATGGGAAAATATCATGAGTATCAGCAAGTTTATTCCAGTTAAATTTTTGATTCTTCAGTTTGAGAGAATATAGATATGAAGGGACAAAAATAGAAGAAAGGTTCACGTAAATACAAATTTATCATAAAAGATAAATACTTCCACTACAGAATAAATAAAACCACATGACTTAGCACACACCAAAAACAGAAAGAACTGAGGAGAATTTTTGAACACATCAAAATGACAAAAAAATTGTAACACCAAGGACTGAAGAATAAACCAAAAAGCTTCCTAAGAAAAATCGTACACACAATTAATGGATCCTAGATTAAAGAGGTCATTTTAAGTAACAGCGTAGAAAGATATTTTCACTTTACCACGCATGAGCTCATTTTAGCTAAACCAACACAAGCAAAATTTCCTCAGCACTATGAATTTCACAGAAAGGATGACAGAAATTGGTTTAGAATAAGGATTTGTTGCATGAGATTATAAACTAATGCTTAGAGAATTATCTGAGAGTTCCCATATAATTCATATGAGTAGAACTGCATAGCAGGGGAAAAAATAACATTACATAATCCCACCTGGAAGCAGGGTTACATAAATCTGTTCATGAAATATTCACCCATGATAAAGCACACATGTGCTCTCCATGAAATAGAATTTAAAATTTTGACAGCAATGATGAGGAAAGTTTACCTTTTTTTAAAATTCATTCAGACATAATCCTTCAAAAAGTTTATTGGTACACATGTTTCAATGTTCCAGCAAGTATAGCCCATTTCACAAATATCCAGATTTTTAAGGCTATTGCACCAACTTCACACAAGATTCACATTCAAACCTAAATGTGAAGCTCCTTTTTGCCTTAATAACAATGAAAAATTATAACCAATATATTTCATTAACAGGTGTGACATAACATCTTAATTATAAATGCAAGAAATATCACGATTGTATTTTTTGATTTGAATACAATTATAATAATAAAAATGACATCCATGTAACATTGAAATCTACTCCCATATGTAAGCAGGCAAGGTTAGGAGGTGCAACAAGGATACTTGACTAGAAGTTACATATAGACTCACATTAACAATTTATATACATTAACTAGTCTACTGTGTCAATACTGCATTAGCTAAATTAGCTAAAGTATAACCATTCATGAATACATAATAGAAAAAGAATATGAACAACCTCTGACCAAATCATTACAGTTCATGATAACTCAAGTATCCTGCTGATGTACCCATCCTAACCCACTATGTCTTCACATTAACTATAAAATATTTGCTGCTAAGTTTAGAACATTCAATAAATATCTATGATATTTGCAGCAAAATCCAGTGGCAAATTATTATGATATAAAATATAACTTCTGCACTTCAAAACTGTAGTAAAAAGATTCCAACTACATCATACATGAAAAGTCAGAATAACTAGTTTCTCACATAAATTTTGACAGCTTTGGCTTAAAATTACAATAAGAAAAAGTCTGCTGCAAAATTACATATAGCTAAGATTGGTTTTTATTTGAACAAACTGTCATGAAATGAAATCCAATGAAGCATATTGTTAATAATGATCAACCATATTGATTTTTGACTAATGCTCAGCCCATCAACTAACATATCATGAAACTAGCTTTTCCTATGAAATTGCATATAATAACACCATTCAAAGCTATCCTTAGCTCAGGTATAAACTGTTCCATAGTAAGTGCATGGTTTGTGTAATATTTTTCTATTAAATAAAAACTGAAGCATTCCATAATTTGCTATAGAAAATTTAGCAAGATCAATTATGTTTTCTTAAGAAACACAATGATTATAAAAGATATTCCATAGGTCACTATTTAAGTTTATGAAATGCATTTGATAAAAAATGCTATGGCAACATTTATCCCTTAATACAGCAAATATATTTATGCAAACTGTGCCCAACACTGACAGGACTTTAAAAAAATTAGTATAGAATAGAAATAATTAATGAAATGGTGGTTAATGATTCCTCATTTGCCTTCCTCTGATGCATTACGAGTTTATTTCATAAGATACTCTCAGCTGCCTTGTGTAAATGTATATCCAACCCTTTGAGTCAATTACAGTATACTTGAATTAATTCCATTTACCATGATATAGAGACGCTAAATAATTTCTTCAGCCAAAACAGTGACATTTGTTCAGCTTGGGTTAATACAAAACTAACCGCAATCTTTACCCACAAAACAAGATGTAATACAGCTAGAATATATATAAAATTATAAATACATACACCAAATTGAACTCTTACAGCATTAAATGTAAAGTTACAATGAAAAACATGGGAATCTATCCTCAAATCCCAATGTAAAAGTGTAAATATAATACAAATAAATAGCATTTCCTCAATACCTCCATAAAACTCACCAAAATATTATTGCATGAAACTTAAAATTGAAAAATTTTAAGTTGTAAATTACAATTAGGAAATATACCAATGAAATCACAACATTCTAATACATCAACTGGACTATAATGTTTCTCTAATTAGCATGGCAGATAAACTATGGGCAGAAATCTTAGCATTCGAATGCTTCTATCATTGTTGAAATCAAATAAAAGAAAGAGGGAATTGATAGATAGATAAAACAGCATGAAAATATCATTGCAATACAAAAAGAATGCATGATAAGGAAATAATTAACAGACTGCACTTCATATAAAAATTAACTGATTTGTTCTGAACATAGAATAATTGTTTTTAAATAAATTTTGCTGTAGAACTATTTTGAACGTTTTTGAAAAAAAATATGATATGAGCAAAATTGTCACAAAATCCTAAGATAGTCACAAAATCAAATAAAATACAACTTGTGTTGGGCAGAATGTGCATTTCAAGACTAAGCATCTACGTTCAAGACCATAGAATTAATGCTGTTCGTAAAGCAAAAAATATCACCTTCATACTTTTAATAGAAATGCATGCTGAAACATTACTCTACATGAAAACCCATTGATTCATAAAAGCTTGTCAAAAAGGATGAACATCCTATGGTGCAAAAAGTTCCATCACAGACAATGTCAAGGAGACATAATATTTTCCAGAACCTGCCAGAAGCTTACTCCCTCGTAATTAGTACACATTGAGCCATGAGGAGTGGTGCTACATTAATTCCTGCCCCACAGTGGGCCAAGCTGGATGTTGAAATTACAACTGGAAATGCTCTTTAACTATCACACATCAGCTCCAAAGATAATTCCAAAAACCTTTCATGTCAACAATATTTTCAGCCAGTTCCACTAACTATGAGAAGAAAACATAATGGTCAAAGAAATCCAACTTGGTTCTATGCATCAATCTCCTTTCAACAAATAAATTCCTCTCGGTTAAGGATGCCATACCAATGAGGCTTCTTGACCAACTGCTGTCATGAAGGGATGTCACATTTGCAGAAGCAAGGATCAACGGCTGAAGAGGGGTGGGGTTGCCAATCAACTGTGGAGGGGAGACACAAACACCCTCCTGCTTCCTCGGCTTACCAACAGGACACAGCTCAGCACATACACCCTCCCTCTTGGTCCACAGCTTCTGTAGCTTGAGGAGTCCTGCTCTGCAAATCGACAGCTGTTTGTTTTGATGCAAGAAAAGATTGTAGAGAAGAAGTTGAAGAAAGCAGTGGGTCAAGGTAAATACTGACATCTGGTAATTACAGACAAGTTTAATGAATATTTTAAAATTTCAAGAAAACAACATAATCATGTACCTCAACAATTTCAATAATAAAACTTTTCATCATCCAATTGTTGCCTCCACTGAAAAAGAGCTAGCTTAATTTTACTCAATTAATAGCTCCACTTTCTACAGCACAAAGACATGGTCACAGTTTCTCAAGTAAGAGAGATGAGAAGATAGTGAAGCAATGACTGAAGGGTACAAGAAAGAATGATGAAGGAAATGGGAAAAAGTAATGACTGACGGTAAGATAAGAAAATCTGACAGTATGTGTACAACTGCTTAAGCTGAGTTAATACTGCTAACAGTTTGGCCAAGGCAAGACAGTCCTCAATCACAACCAGCAAAAAATAATGGTAATAAACCAACCATAAGTATGTGTATATTTAAGGGTGGCACATGTTGTGACACTGTGGATTCCAATTACATAGGAGTTATTCAAAAACTACTTATTACTAACACCAAGGTCAGAAAAACACCAGGGAGATACTGGCATACAAAACTTACTAATCAATAATATACCATGAATTCTTGATCTGAGAATTCCTTGTCCATAATGTGAGAAAATTAGGTGAGCAAATGGGCAAACTCACAATGTAGTAGGGTTCAGCTGGATAGAATGTATGGTTGTGATCTCCACAATGCTAGAATATGAGGCAAAGCAGCAGGTTCTTCAGAATAATCTCCAGCCTCCTTACACATATCGATGACTTTCAAAGTCTGCACTCACAAGTATACATGCACTCCCATTTCTATAAAAAGATATTGTAGTGAAGCCTGCCTTCTATCCAATAAGCGAAGTATACTAGTAATAATAAATTCCTAAATTCTCCAATGCCACACTAAAATACAGGGGAACCATAATGGTAGTTTGACAGGTGAGAGTAGGGCTCACCAGATGTGAAGACCCATTCATTGAGACGTTCACACATCAGGATTAGGAGATCAGTACCACTTCTGCTTTTTATGGTAGAACAAGTGACCAGAAATTTGCATGCTGCTGGGGTGTATTTGTGGTCTTTCAAAGGCATCACCTGGATTAGAATTCAAGTAGACTTCAGTTTAACATGCTTCAACAGATCAGTTCATTTCACATAAAGCCATTTTCAGACAGGGAAAAGCACTCAAGAACGAGTTGAAGTCACCCATCCAAATTGAAGCTGGCTCAATAATGCAGAGCGTTCGTGATCGAGCAGGAACAAGTAATTCCATTGTGGTAGGATGGGGCATTAGTTTAGATCAACATAACTAGCCTAATACCATCTCCACTGACCCACAATACCTTACAGATGGTCAAGCCCAATCATCTTGGGAACTCATTCACTAAGGAGTGGTCCTTCTTGGGAGCCATTCCTTTTTACTCGTTCAACCTTTCCTTTTTTTATCGGTAGTCATGCATTTTTATTATTATTGAGTTAAAAGTTTTAAAGAGAGTAAGATTTAAAAAAAACTATAAATACTTGGTATGATTATGTTGCAGCATTAAAGAACGTTTGAAAAAATAAAAGACATAATTATATCATAGCCTTCTAAATGATATCTCATAAAAAGGTTTTATTTAAGAACAACAAGGAATTTATTAATGCAACTTCAGCCGTCTAGATGAAAGAGTATAAAATAAGAAACCAGATGTGGTAGTGTTAAGATAATGCAGTTTAAAGCTATTTACAAATTGCAATATCTACACCAAAGGTCTAGAAGCAACTGATCCCATGTTTGATTCCATGCATAGAGCCACATTTTCTGCGCCATGAATGTAAAAAAATCATTTTAGCCATTTCTGCCAAGTGATATGCTTCACAGCGGCAGGAAGTTAATTCAGGCAAGACCTCCATAAGCTTCACAGCACTAAGGCCATAATGCACAGAGAGAATGAAATCACCAAATCACTTTGACCAAACTTGGTCCTAACAACTTTATGAGCTTATTCTGGCTAAGAACACCTAGGAATCTCAGTGGTTTCTTATGGCCTCAGCATCAACCATGGCCAAGAAGAGCAAACCAACTGGTACCACTATAAACAGAAAACTCATGATAAACATTTTTCCCAAGCCACCCTACTCTCCTGACTTGGCCTCTTCCAATTTTTTCTTAATTTCCCTTACACATCTTTAAATTTCCTCCAAAAGAGAAGTGATTTAATACATAAAAAGACCAAAATCTCTATCAAGAATATTCTACAGATATCTTTAAGGACCATTCTAAAACTGGAAAAGACTGCAATAAGTATTTTGCATATGGTGCATGCAGATAATAAGACAATGTCTTTCATCTGTCCAGGACATTTTTTAATAGAACTATCATATTACAAAAAGTCCATAAATTGCCTCTCAAAAGTAATGATATTTATCTCTGCCCTAATTAATACAAAAAGATTTTCAGTAACTCTTCTTCCTAAGGTTTAGTGTGGTGTAGTACCCATTTGCCAATAAAAATGAGCATTACCTCGGCTAGGAAGTACTCTCCAATAGGTATCAATGGCAGAAAAGAATTGTAAAGAGCATTTAAGGTTAAAGGAAAGTCTACGATAAAATAGTTTCTTTGAGAATTCTTTCAGAAAAATTGTTTTGGATAACCATGTTTTTCTTCAATAAGTCTTTTATATTGCCATGCTTATTCAAAGCAGATGAGGAGATTTATAGATTTATGGCAAACTATCAGGGTAATTTCTTTAAAAATTCAAATTTGATAAGTTAAAGTGCCATAATTACAAGCAATTTTATATATCAAAACACATCCCTTTCCCAGTATGTTCCCAGTTAGGTGCACCATTCCTAAGTTGATAAGCCAATCTCACTGAATAATTCCCAATAGATGATCAGTGCAATTTGCATTATACATTACTTCATGATTTAATATCACTCATTACCCTTTCTCAGGATAACTCACTGCTACCAGGTGTCTCCACCAAGTTGTGGATGGTGAATAAACCTTTAGATATAACAGTCGGCTATGAAATACGAGAGTTTGCTAAAAGAATAAGCAATCATGAACAACAAGCAGCAGTATCTGGAGGGTGTATGGGGCCTTACTTTGGTTAGTTCAAAAATGTAATGAAAACCAATGAAGATGCCATGACTTGATGAATGTATCCCACCAACTAATAGCCATGTCAAGGGGCCGCAGCTCTCCTCCAACATGAGTGAAGGTGAAGACCACGTTAGTAAGACCAGCGATACTCTTTGCACTACAGGCAGGGTAGGGTATTTGCTGCTGTAATAAGGTGAAGTAGACTGAAACATGAAACCACTACCTTACAATCCTGAAGAGACGCAGCTCTTCAACTATTTCTCCAATATATTTTACAATAAAAGATGTGATGGAGTTCTCCAGAGTAAAATGTTTCTAAAGGTAAAGTTGTTCCCCATACAGCTCTAGGTGGGGACTACTCAGGAGAGTACATCATTCGATAACAATAAGTAGCATTTTAAGATTGGTACCTGGAACATAAGATTGCTTCGCAGCTGCAGATGACTAGAAACCTGAAAATGGAGATGAAAAAACTGTGGGTGGTATAATAGACGATTTTGGGTTTTAGGTTAAAAATATGACACAGGCAGAAGGATACTTCTAGAGTAGCAGCTGCTGAATTATCCACTCTGGAATTATGCATGGAAACAAAGGTGTTGGTATAGCGTGTGGGAAAAGTTGTGGCATGAGTGAAAATCTATCTTCAATATAGTGAAAGATAATAACGCCAGATTCAAAACAAAACCTAATGATGTGGTACAATTCTTCAAAAATAAAAGGGGAACAAGAGAAGCTATTTTAACTCTGAGATATGCCATACATATGTAATAGGATTTTAAGGACAAGCCCATGTATATTTGCCTCATTGACCCAGAGAAAGCATCCGACAAATTGGATTTGAGCAGAGCCGATGACATTGAGAGCAAAGGAATGTTGACACTTAATGACAGTAGAGCAACATGCAGGTTGATAAGAACAGATGACAGTGATTAAATCAGGCAGTTATACAAAGTAAGCAGAAATGATGAAAGGATGCATGTTGTCAACCACAATCTTCCATATAGACATTGAAAATACCACAAATTAAAGTAAAATGTTAAAAAACAGGAATGCAAGAGCATGGAGTAAAAATCAACATGCTATGCTCAGCTGATGGTGTAACAATGCTAGCACAGAAGACAAAAGATCAGAGGAGAATGCTGAACTGTAAGTACAATATTATAAAGAAATATAACTTGAAGACTAGTTCCATGAAAACCAAGGTTATGTTTGGTGGATGAAATCAAGAAGGCACAATGTCAACCTTAGATGGAAAATACTTGTTCAGGTGGAAGGTGTGAATTTTGTCTACCAGGAAGCATGGTCACCAGTGATGGAAGAGGCAAGAGATATTTATGAACAAATAGTCCTAGCAAATAAGGCATTGTACCAGAAGAGAGTCTGCTCATAGCTAGTAACAGAAGCCTTTAAGTAAGGAGGCAATAAACAAAAACATATATTTTGAGTATGCACATGACAGTGAAACCAGGACAATACAGTAGTAGAGCAAGCAATATTGGAAGCAATGGAGATGTAGTGTTGTTGAAAAATGATTACTATTATATTGATGGAGAGAATTGCTTATGAACAAGTCCAGAAAAGAGTTGGAGAGAAAAGAAGCATACTGAAAACTTATTGGGCACAAGTATAACAGAACAGCCTATTAAAAACATTACGAAGGAATGGAAGACCAAGAATGGAATACATTCTGGGCAAATCACAAAGGATGTCACGGTGAAGAATTACGTAGAAATGAAGCCGTAGTCAGGAAGTAGAAAGTAGCGAAGAGCTGCAGTAAACATATCCTCTGATTAATGACTAATGATAATGACAATTAGTTTCAGATCAGCCCACTTAATTGTTTTTGGGAGATCATATTTTACAGACAAAAATTTGTAAAAACAGCAGAGATATTTTAGTTCTAAAAGATAAGGTTAAAAAATTAAAGAATAGCTGAAAGAAGTAATGTCAGCATTTTTCTGTCCAAATTGAGTATTTAATTCCTCTTTGTGCATTTCTAATCCGCATTTAATTCATTTACAGGGGTTAATGAAATTGTAGCAGAGTACAAATCATACTTTGTAATACTCCTTTCACTAAGTTTATTTAATATATATCTGTTTTGTAAGGAAGTTCTAACAAAGTTATTTACATGTTCACATTTCTCATGAAGGAAGTTGAATGGATGAAAATCAGCAGCTGATGCAGTTTGATTAACTTATCAGTGGTATTACTCAAATTGAAATCCTTCCCTACACAGGTTTTCATTGTGATTCCATTTTTGGAAACATCTATGTCATAGTAGAGACTAAAATGATGCTTGATCAAAAACCAATTACCCAACTGACTTTACCAGACAAAAACGAAATTTTATGTGGTAGAACATAATCAGCCTAAAAAGAATAATATTTTTCTAAATTTCACATTTTACTTCAGACCTAAAAACATATTGGGCTCAAATCCACGCACAATGAGAAACGGTGATATATGCCAGTTGAAAAAAATTGATTTGTACATTAAATTACTCTTCATGACTACAAGAGCAATGACATTGAATAAATACAAGGGCATATCATTGATAAAAATAAGAATCATGTATACTGGATACAATTAAAGCTTTTATTACAATAAATGCCAGGAAGGAGGTATGAAGGATTTCATGCCACAAAAAGCAAGCTTTCTACAGCACAGATAGGTACAGACAACTTCTAAAGAAACAACTTTACAGTACAAAGGTACTCCAATGAAATGTATATCTTTACATTGGTACATAAGATTATATATGAGGTAATGGCTAACTCGTAATCCACAAAAAATATCATTCCTGATTTAACTAGTGAATTAGAACCATAACCTCAAATAACCTTTTACACATTCCAATAATTGACCACCATGCGATCTTAAAGATCATTCACATCAACTTGTTCACAAACAAACTCTTCCATCTTTTACCACACATTTGAGTTCATAGCCATGAATCATAACAATAAGTGCACCAAAATTTATAAAGGGTAACTGACATACATGTAATCTGCCCCTACTTGTAGTACTAGACCGAGTACAAATACAATTTAGCAGGAATTCAGACTACACTTACTATAAGGCAAAAGTGAAAAGCAATTCTACAAAAATGACCAATGACTTGAGTTTTTCTAAGAAAATATATCATACAAACCCTAGTAGAACAGAGGACTACAAGAAATTTCAGTGCCCGGATAGATTTCATTTGAGTAATTGATATAACTTCCTTAACCTAAAGACACACCAGGGGACAGTTCATTTATCGGACAAATGTCCATTGGGAATGTTACAGTATCAACTGAATGGAAATTATATGACCAAAGAAAAACCTAGAATTTTACAGGAAGCCTTGAGAACACCAAAACATCATCGAAAATAATTAATAATAATAATATAAAAATCTCACTCAATCATTGGATATAAATAATTTGCATTGAAATGATAAATGCATAATAATATCATACATTAGTGCGGTGGTCCCACAGTTTCTCAGGGGAATTCACCATGTGACCATTTCATCTGAGTGAAAAAGATGCACATGGTAATTACGTTGGTAGCAGATTAAGATGATCAAGGATAGTAAAACTGATTTAGCCTTTCATTAAGTATTGATTGGGATATCTAAACAAATGGCAACTAAATTCAATGGCTAGAAAGTTAATTTGATCAAAAGCTAAACTGTTCCACAACAATCTTTCAAAACAAAAAAAAGCTATCGATACAAACAGCATGTTCTGCTTCTACATCAGACAAAGAGGTGTGATACAGGAATAAAAAGAATATTGGAGCAAATCCACCAAAGTTTGCATACATTTGATAAAAATAAAAGTATATTTAGATCTCACAAGTTCATTATTGTAGTGTGACAAACAATTTCTCGTTATATAATCATTATTAAGTATACCTACAGTGATAATAAATGAACAAGTTCTAGTAATAAAGATAAGCATTTTAATCACATTACTCTGGACAAACTTGTTTGATATCTTGCAAGATAATGTCAGCAAAAGAAAGGTTTTAGTAATATAAAATTTTTGAAAGTTAAAAATTATTTCAACATTCATATGGTTTCCATTACCGCAATTCTGCACAGCTAGTGCACTATGGAAGAAGGTTTTCTGTGTGAATACCATGAACAGAATAAATGCAGGAAAATTAACAGAAAATAATTCAAAGTAAAATAAGGTATACTAAAAGCAAATATCTTATATTTTTTTACACAAACAACAAAAGGGGCTAAGTTGAAATATAAGAAATTAAAATTTCACGATATGCAGTTGATTTTCTACTGCTTGAACCATGAAGTGAGAGGTCATAGTTCTATGAATTAACTAATATGCTTACTCTTTAATATGCTCCAATATATGAAAATTCTCACCAAGCAATAATTTAAAATGGATATTTTTTTGTATGCTTAAGCACCACATGAAAATTAATCAACTTAGAGAGGCATAGGTAATATTTAGGTTTAAAAGTGAAGATAAAAATTCATTTTAGCCTACCCTAAGAAACATGTAAACTAAGTAAGTTAAAATCATTTCTCTAGCAATCCTTGAGCAAATATGTACAAAGTGAACAGTTTTTCAAGAGACTAAGTAAGCAAAGAAATGAAAAAGTACACACATCTAAGCAATATACCATACATCAATACAGTGACAATTCCTTTCTTAAAATTAATACAGCTTTGAGAAAAATTATTAAAGTAAGTAATGACATTACCTTCAACGTTAATCCAGGAGAACATGACCAAGCAGCAACTACTTGAACAGTGCAACCATTTTTGCATTCCAGGCATACCCCCTCAAATAAAAATCTACACATGCATACCAACAATGTTTGCAGACTTTAAAGTTGTGCATAGACAGCAAGGTCAAAAGAAGTCAGATTTTCCATGAAAATTATTTGAATAACAAGCTTTTAAACTAAAACAAGACTAAAAATAACATATTGTATTTGCCTTCAGTGAATAAAAAAATTATTATTATTATAATTATCATTCAAGGTTTAAGAAGCATGCCCTGGATATCTTAAATTCAATTCCAAAAGAGAAGTATCCCTTCAAGCCTAATTCATGGAGCATATACTCCCTTATTTGAGTGAGTTTGAATCAACGACATGGAACTCCAACGTGAGAGAATACTTCTATGTATACAGTAAATAATGAATGAATGAGATACTTTGAAGAAATATAGATATTTGAAAAAGGGATCGCTCAATTCAGAAATAATGATAACCTTCCAGGGTTGTATGAAGCTGAATGCCAAAACATGGCCCAAGTCAGACATAAAATATTAGCCTCATTTCACACTGATGCATCAATATGTATTCTTTGCAAAACACTCCTCCTCCCTACCCCCCCAATACCTTGAAAAGTACATCTTTACAAACTGTTGGCCCAAAATGACTGACCCTCAAAAAGACACCTGCAACCTTCGCATCATGATAAGGAACTCAACCCAATATGTAGGCCCAACTCTAGAGGACACCCTCAAATCCAGCCTGATACAAGGAAACCCAACTTGATTCAGCCCGATGCTCAGAGGCTCAATGCATCACAGCCCCATACAACATCATCAAACCCAATGTCCTCATTAGATCAAAAATACTATTGCTCCTGATGTAATTTTACAGTATAGAATCACACAAAATGCAAATTATGTGGAGCATAAACTCATGCCATGAATTTTCTTATGACATAATGAGCAACGAAATTCTAGGCCATCGAATAGGTGTTAAGTAAATAAGGCACTTGTTTTCGACCCTGGTTTTCACAAGATTATTAGATAGCAATGGCATACAGAACAGAAATCCATCAAGTAAACCAGCAGAGAAAATTTTGAAAGAATGCAACAATGGGGTTCTTGGATTTCTTAAGAGAGAACATCTTATACATCTCAACTGCAAGTACCACTAACTTATTAACCTTAGCAATGATAATACTTCGCCACCAAAAACAATGTAAAATATAATAATTACTCACATAGAAAGTGGTAGAATAATTTAGATGAATACTTCAGAAGAATAAGATGGTAATACAGAATAAAAGAACTGTCTAAAACAATTGATGTATTGAATTTGTCATGTTTTGAGAGGCATGCAAGAAACTGGAAAATATTTACTTATCCTGCATTACACTTTTTCTATCTTTATGAAGCTTTTTTACAACCCACTGCAAAATATGAATAGATGTAAAAATCATGTTCATTAATTTCAGGTGATCAACATTCAACCTAAGTGATTTACGACCAATCAAATGACTTGAGTGATTAGTTAATTGGCCACCAATTAAAATTGCTATCAGAAAAAAATTAGAAAACTTGGAATCCAGAATAAATAAGTTTTGCCATCTTCCTCATGATGTAGACCCTCATTAATACATTCAACACTGAAGGACATTCTGGAACATCCCGTGGGTGCTATTAGGTGACAGATGATGTTCCTGAACATCCATGCTCAAGCCATTCTCTACAGCCAGCCAGCAGACTTCAGTTACTAGTAAGGCAATTACGGTTTTACTGGCATCATAGCTTAGGCTTCTATCTTTTCTGATGTGCATCATTCTAAAATGCATCAAGTTATACATGCAATGGCAATGTTTTAAACTTCTTGAATTTTAAAGGTTGGAATCACTTTATTAGAAGTGTATCTTGTGGTTTTCATAATTTTTTCTTTAGTTTTCGTACACTAAACTTGATTTTACAATATCGATATGCCAAATGCAGAATTCAGGTTAATAAAATGTAGGCCTTGAAGACCACAGGCTGTGGGTTTGAATCCCATTGTGAGTGTAAATATTGTTGTTGTCATGTTATCCTTAGGTGGCATAGTACAATGTAACTTAAATCGTTACTGCATTTAAATCAAGCTATACAATTAAGATATTTTGTTTCTGCAACTAAATCTAAAACACTCAAGAGCCACTGAATGGCAGGGGGTGCTATGTCACCTGCTCATGTTAGTATTTCTCTATGGTCACATTTTTTATTCAATCAATTTATACATATATATGTTCCCTATTAACAGAAAACAATAGAGTTATGAAGCAAAATAAATAACCATGTAATGAATGATATATGTATTACAAATAACAGAATAAAAAGTAAAAAATCTATCTTTTGACACTTGATTGCCAAATGCCCCGTGTGCCCATCGTATTACAATTCAGTTTTCAAGTACCTATTATAATTAATTAGCTTCCCAGGAGGTTTAAAGTTTTATATTTATAATGCAGATATCACAGTTAAATTCTATTAAATTTTGACTTTTTCTCTTCCATATATAATAATTCCTTCATCTTTACAACTATAAAGCACTTTTTCACAATAGTCTCGTAGCAGATCGGCGAGCCATTTGTCAATGTATACAAACAAAAGTGTGTGGTCTCTTTGATATCCATGTTATCAAGGTATTTAGGTGTAAAGGGAAAATCAACCATGTTTTCCTACAAGGAGGTTTTTTTTCTCAGATCATTACTTTCATATTGGTAGGTACAATGTCCTTCGAAACAGATTTATGACCCTTTGGGTAACCAGGGAGGGAAAGAGTCATCAGCAAGTTTTCACAGTTTTTCATTGTATTTTGCTCTTCTCTTATCAAAAAAATGTGCATTGGTGATTGGAGGCAACTCTGGTTCCAGTGTTCCTGCTGTGTATTTTCAAGATTAGGGAATTGAAGATTTCTGGGAGTTTTCTACTCAACTATTACAAATCCTCTGAGACTGGTTTTTTTCTTCATGCAACACTTCTTAGAATACAAGGTGGATACTACATGCATATAAAATGTTAAATTGTAAAATTTAATGTTGTTGTCTACCAGATGATTCAAATTTGTATGAATGACATTTAGGACTGTATCCAGGGTTTTTTTTAGACAAGGAGCTACAGAAATTGCTGACTAAAGTGCTTACTAATATATTTTGCTTACTCTTATCTCGAATTACAGGGCAATATTGTCTGGGGAAAGGAGGGTTAAAAATTTTTTGATGAAGAGGGTCAAGTTTGAATTAATTACTAGAACTTTCATTGAGAATTTTGTTGCTCTTCTAAAATTTTGACACTTCGATTCAAAAAACTTCTTAGTAGTGCGCCTCTGATTGCAAAACCTCTATAAATGCTGTGCAGGCTAGATTAGCAGCCGTTCATTAGAATTAAAATGCAAACGAACTATAATGGAGAGAGAAAACTTTTTGAAACAAATAAATAAATGCAGATGGTACTTTATACCTTTCATTTTAAGTTACCAAAATATCAAAAACAGGGAAAACCCTTCCCTGAGAGTGTGAATATTTTATAGTCAACATTACTTCCTCTGTCTGCATCATTTTTTTTTAATTTTCATATAATTGTAGCACTGCCATTATAAGTAATTTGAAAAACATGCCCTCCCTCAGATAGTTCCAAGTTTTCATTGTTATTTTTTTAACAAAATATCAGGGCTTACTTTAAGGGAAAACTTTAAGTTCGCTTTTATATGCATGAATGCATCTCTGCATTCAAAATTTCTCTCCTTAATAGTACAGTTCATGCCCTACAACAGATGATAAGCACAATTCATGTGTGTGTCGGAATGCATATCTATGCCATTAGTATTTTTTCCAAAACCATTCACCCCTCTGTCACCTCCTGTCTTCTGAGCTAGATGCCTTCCCCCTCCCCTATAACCATGGCATTGATTGTTCTCAAATGCACCTTCCATCTAGATACCTTATTCACCCCTCACCAAGGGATCTCCACCTTCTAGCCCCACACAAGCCTTTCGCTGATGCCTGCCATTTGTCCACACCAAGTCTTTCTTCTGGCCAGCCCAAGTGATTCAGTCACTGCAAAACCAGCCCTAAGGCCTCTCCTGAGCTAATCCCTCCTCTCAATCCACCATTTACGAAGACCCAAAATTCACCCCCCCCCCCATCAGCCATTTGACTTCTCTCTTTGACCAGTGATTGGTCAATGCACGGAGCCCTAACCCCCATCCCAATGAGGAGTATCACAAAATCACTGGCATCCTTAAGCCCTTCAAACCCAACTTCTCTCTCCCACTTACATCTCCTTTCTTCTACATTTCCTTTCTACCCAAAAATACTTTGCCAACCACCCCTAAACGGATATATCCATGGATCTGACGATTTAGCGCAATAGAGGAAGGGTTAAGGGAGGAAGGGAATAGGTAGACATTGACGAAATTAGAGCAATAATAAATAGACAACACAAGATGCAAAAGGAAGAATCAAAAAGGCCGAGTACTCCAAGTGAAGGATTAAGATGGACACTTCTACAAGAGGCTTGCGAGGGGAACCCATTATTATGCATTTTCCCTTGCTTCAAAAATTATCACAGGAACATCAAATGTTGAAATTTATATCACTGCAACTCATATTTATGGATTGAGACTTAAATCTGAGTAATAATATGAGATGAATAACTTCTATTAATTGACCAATAAAGAATTTTTTACTACTTCAAATAAAATAAATTGACCATATGACACACCAAACTATTACTCAAGGTAGATATTAATGTTGCGAAATTGAAGCCAAATATAGCTTTATGCATAGAAATAAATTTTTATTCAATGTGTAAACTCTTAAAAGGTACTGCAGCTCCATGAATCCCATAGTTTTCCAGGAAAGTCACAGGCAAATGTTTTTGCAGAACTTGCTCAAATATGGTTTGTTTCAATTGGTTTACATATGACAACCATGTAAAATAACATGTTGCACACAGCAATCAATCAAGAGTGACTATGCAAAAATTCATCTTCTACACTGAGAAAAGCAGTTCTGCTTTTAAACTATATTTTTTTGTTTCAGCCTTAAGAGTGCTGGACAAAATTAAAGAGTACAATAAGCCAGAGCAAATCCTACTCAGCCAAGTTCATAGCAGCAGCTTATCAATTGCAGGTCACTCCAAGAAGTTTCCCCTGTCCCACAACTCAGATCAAGTAATGGAACTTAGTGATATTGTCTAGTAATTATTAAAACACACTGGAAAACATTTAATGTTGCTGAAATGCAGTCTTTTCAAATAGGATGACTAATGAATCAAAAAGTGAAAAAATCATGCGATGCTTATGGTGAAGTAGCAAACAATGGTTTGGTTGGCTTTCAATGACAAAAAATAAGGATTTTGTCCAGTTTCAAGGTTTCATTTCAGGGGATTTCAGAGAAAGGCCAACCATATCAGCCAAAAATACGGTTTATGAATTAATTTTGGAATAAGAGATAGTGATACAATGTCAACATCTCTTATAAATCAACAGCATCTCATGCTGGAGGCCTGTCCAGGATTACGTAAGGGTTTGATTACTGATGGCCAACAGCACTTCAAATTTCCATGGTTCAAATTTTTAAGACAAATAAAAGCACTAAGTTAGAATTACAAAGTTCTACTTAGTAATTAAGATGGTTAATTATATGAAAGAAGTGCATTAAGTAATGAAAATATAAACAGAAAAGATATTACATGAGAGCTAGATTGAGGAGGTTGAATTAAAGATAATATTAACAAATACCCCCATGTACATTCCCAGCTACAAACAATGACAAAGCAAGTTACCTCATGGGAAACTTCCAATCAGCTGCAAGTCAAAGGGTAATGGAATGCAATGGTGCTCATACTTGGAAGCCAATAAAGCAAATCTCAGGATGTGCATCTGTGATGTTGTGAGTATTAGTGTAACACAGAACTGCCTGGGAATCTCACATCTGTGCTACAGTACATAGATAACTGCCTCAGACTCAAGTAAATGATCCACAAACATTAGCATGATAGCAGAGCACCCAAATACTGTCAATACCTTAAACAAGGGTTGCCTACCAGGTTCCATTCCAGGACATTGGAGTAGAGAACCAAGTGTACAGCAAGACAGCTCTAGTGTTGATCTCTAAGGTTTTACAGCCTAATAATTTAATGATAACCATGTAGAAAGACAAATATTTGAGAAAAAAATTGAAACTTGTACTTTAAGCCATATAAAAGACAAACAGGAAATAAAATTTATATTTTTACATACAGTAATCCTCAACTTCCCATTCTGCAATACTATTGGAAGACTATTAAATAGCAAAAAGAATTATCAACTAGTGAAGCAAAAATTATATTGAGAATAGGTTTTGAATATAGAGGTGATTGCAGAAAATTTAAAAGAAAAAATGTAAAATTTATAAAGCATTTAAAATCCACTAATTGATTGGAGCAGCCAGGAAAATGTTGACCACAATATCACTTTCAGTAAGTCCAAGTCCAATAAACCAATTCCACAACAAAAACAAGCATGAAGATATTTGAAATAAAATCAACAAATACAACCCTATCGTTCGTATGCGTGAAACTTTCAAGGAGGAAATTTTTCTCACTTATTTTTAAATATCTACAAGAGCTCTCCATCATGGCTAGTCCCAGCATCTTCATAACCTGTATGATTCATATGTTGATGAGTCTAACAATGAACTGAGGAAAAACGACCACAAAACTATGATTTTGATGTAAAAACAATTTAGAGCTGTCACTTTCCTGACATGAACATTTTTATCTATTTCATACTTGCATAAAAAAGATAGCAATCATATTTAGAGCAGGTGACTTAATGATGACACTAGTATCAATAGATAATGATCACCATTAGATAAGCTCTTGCCCTAAGTTTCCTCCATTACCACTAACTCAGAATGGAACAAAATAAAATTTTTCAATAATTTTCAAATCTCAAAAGAAAGACATCTCTACTTCATTACTGAAAAATGTGGAAACATTTACACATATCCATTTTCAGACTGAATTTACCATTGATTGATGAACTGATAGAAAAACCAGTTCTATAAGACTAAATTCCCTAAACGGAATTTATAGTTTTCCTCATTTTTACTTCACAGAATTCCAGGTAAAAATTAGCTTACACTTAACATATTAGATCAGCAACAATTTTGAGGCTCATAAATTTTAATTTTATTGACTTTTTATTAACAATCAAGCAATAGATTAAATATTCACAGGTGTTTTTTCACAGTAAAAAACAAGAGAGAAAAAATTAAAAACTTACCAAGCTTAAACTGCGGCCTCAAAAGAAATTGGTGGTAACTGTTACAATCAAACAACAAATGGAAAGATAAACGCATTTCACAGACAGCCATCAAGGTTACAAGAGAATAAGCTGTAAATTTGACTTCACATTACAAAAGCAAGAATGAAATCATGCATTTAATGAACACATGCTTTAAGCAACCAAAACCAATGCAGACACATTGGTATCTATTATATATGTAGATACAATTTACTCAACAAATTTAGCTTA
Organism: Ceriagrion tenellum; assembly: GCA_963169105.1. Lineage (NCBI taxonomy): Eukaryota > Metazoa > Arthropoda > Insecta > Odonata > Coenagrionidae > Ceriagrion > Ceriagrion tenellum. Next base: position 146,479,802 of record OY720633.1, on the reverse strand, counting down.
CCATTAAATGGTACAAGAATTAAATATTTTAGAATGGATAGTAAACAAATGCATATTCCAACTGAATCAGTCATTATTTAACTGAGCATGTGAATTAGAGGCAAGTGGTTAACTGGAGCTGCCAATTACTTAACTTGAGGCCACTGTTATTGTTCTAAAACCACATTTATGAATAGAATGTATACACATGAGTTGTGTTATCAAAGATATGCTCAAAAAGAAATCAAAGAAATATTTAGCTCAAATGTTTCTTCTACGGACAGAAGGAAAGGAAGAAAAAAGACAAAGTCAGAGTAAAACAATCACCAATACAATGTAAGTTGATTTGGAATGCTGCGTCTATTCATTAAAAATCCTTGATCATCAAATCAAATTTAGTTTTACTTAATTAACAAAAGAGATGGGTTCAAACTTCAACAAAATTGGTTTTTGTGCAGCTCTAGGATGTCTCACAATATCAATTACTCAATTATTCTACAATATTTACAATGTATAAATAACCATGACACCAGGTCACGAAGCAAATAAATTCAAATTCATTATTCAAATGGGTATAATTCACCACACATTGCAATTCCAGAGACCAGAGACAACGATATCACCTCCCAAAAGCTGCAACACTGAATGCCCACCAGCAATGTTTCCGTGGAATGCACCATGAAACCACTTCATTTTATTCACTAAGATCACATGCCTCTTTTCAAGCCTTCAAAAACCATTTCCGAGAGAACTAGTGTAAATCCATGCTTAATGGGATGGCTCCTGACATGGTGTTGTGTATCACTCAAGTCCTTGGGTCTGGAGCAAGTACAACAAAAATACAAGGCAGGAGAGCCTCGATGGTTCCCCTCAGGGACAATACGATGTAAAAGGAACACTTGAAGACACATGGGTGAATAGGAATCTGCTTAGTTTCAAATTATTATTCTCCAAGTTCCCATGTGCTTTAAAGTGTTCTTCAGCATGCACAATTCCCATTTTGGTTTGTCACATCGTTGGGAGTGTCCTTGAGAACAACTTCCTGCACTAAGAATGCATTAAGGAAAATAAAAACAAAATAAAAATGAAATGACGCAGTTCAGTGTATAACCAAAATCAATATTTAACACAAATGCTCTCTCCAAAACGTGACTCAAATAAGATCAGAGAGAAAAAAACAATGATCCCCGATAATGGCAATGTTATCATCTAATGAGAAACACCCCTTCTCAAAAATGTATCACTTATGCAGAATCATAAAATAAATCAATTTATAATTTTAGCATAAAAATATTACAAGTACAGAAAAGAAAAAAAGAAAGAAGGTGAACTAAAGTATACTTAGCATGATGTAACAATTAATATATGATTTTCAGCATAAAACAATAAAATCTAATATTTTTATTAAAGGTACACTGTCTCATTCGAGAGAAATTTCCAAGAAACTTTGAAGCTGCAAGTAAGCACAAATGGAACTAGAAGACCTGTTGAATTGTCCAGTAACATGTGCAAAGAAAATATTCTTTAGTTACTTTATTCAAGTATGATTGAACAGAATGCCGAGAAAAGTGAAATTTTATTCTATCTAGAAATAAGCAATGTGTTGTTGCTGATTGAAACAGTAACTCCTGATACAGTAGGAGTACCATATGTTTTAGTGTTAGACGTAGTTTCCATGAGCAATGCTATTGTTCAATACTACATGCTCATCAAGTTCCATGTCTTCAGAAGCAGAGAGATCCTACAAGTACATAAGTACCTATTCATAAACCAGATAACTAAGAGACAAAAATTGAAAAGAGCAAAGAATTTTAGATAGAAATAGTATAGACCACAGTCAACAACAGAGGCAGAAATTATTGTTCAAATTAAAAAAGCAGAACAAAATATCACCCTATAAGTGGAATAGAATGAGCTAGAAATATAAACTTTACTCCTATGATATGTAGACAAATAAGCATTCATAGGATACCTATATTATAAGGATATTAACCTACCTTCACTTCTTTCATATTGAGGGAAAAAAAGATGTTTCTCCCCAAAATCTAATAGCGTCATTTTATTTCAATGGTGGTTCAATGGACAAAAAGGGAGCCCAGTAAGTATTCTCTTTTGCCTTAAGGTGTTTAGATCCAATAGAAAAGAACATAAGTAGATGAATAAGAACACAAAAAAAGGTATCAAAAATTAGTTTGTAGTATATCTTGTGTAGTTGTGGTCTGTTATGAAGATGGACTAAATTAAAATCATACTAAAAGCAAGAATCGTAGCAATTACTTTCTGAAGGATAAAAGAATATAAGTTGAGTTTCCTACATACACAAAGAACATTGACTTCCATTGAGATACTAAGTTTAGGGCTTTTTAACCAAATTTGAGACAACTACATTTACAAGAAGGTTCCCACAGTGAGGATGCTTTTTGGAATCTTCAACTTTTGAGAAATTCCCAAAGTAAAAAAACCTAATGCTAGCCAAGAAGTTTAAGAAAGGAATAGAGAATATCCTTGCTAATCTGGACTATATGACACAAGGGGTTGGCTGGAATAGGATGATTTCAAAAGGAACACGATTGGAGTTTATTGAGTGAACCCTCTGTTACCAATTACTTTAATAACAATGATCCTCAAGGATTCAATCGGCCAATAGGTGCCAGGAAAATACCACAGTGAGGCAAAGCCATGCTAGCATATCTAACACCAAAATACTCTGCCGAACAAATGAGAACTACAACAGGATAAATAAAGGCTACTGAAATCCACATTGTATCCAAAAATATCAATATAGACAAAGGCTATAGCCTAAGTAAGACATGGAATCCAGTCCTGAAATTGGCAAGAAAATGACCAAAGCAGCAGTTAATGGTGAAAATATAAATTTCTGAAATCCTAGACATCTGTTATCAAAACAAAAACAGATTATACCAAAAGACACCCCTGAAATGTTGACAGACAAGGAAAAAATTTTCTAGTGAAAAGCCTATGATAAGTTTACATTCATAATTAACTGGGAAAGCATTAAGTTTTTCAATGTTTTCCCAAGTAATAACTGCCAATTTGTGTGGCTCACACACATTGAAAGAATGATGGAATTTTGCACCACAAACAGTTTTCTTCGGAAATCATCTAAACCACTGCGATCATATCCTCACTAGAGCGTGTAATCGTAATAATTATTGCTTTGCTAGGACTACCAATGCTATTCATTGCAAATTCCCCCATATACCAGTCGTATCTCTTGCGAGTCATTGGAGACTTGAACTATTACAAAAATATGAGAAAAATAAGAAAATCAATTTCTAGGCAAATAGCTTCAGTAACAGGTCAACCACAAAAAATGTTTCCAATAGTGTTAGAATATGATCTTGGTGAACTTATAAGGAAACACCTATGGATCCCTTCCAACCATCCCTTACTACAAAAGATACACTCAAAATTAATTTAAATTTCTTATAGCATGAGAAACTGTCTTTTTGCCTCGGACACTTCCTGCCGATGAATCACCAATGGCTAAGGGGTACAAGCAGCCAAGTTTAAGCCCTCCAATCCCTCGGCTTGCAAATCAGTTGATCAGTTTCTAGAAGTCACCACATTTTTTACAAAAAATTAAGACAGTGGCCTCTTAAATGTAGTATGAGTCACAAATTTAAGGTATAGTGGTTCACTCAACCAATTGCACCAGCAGGTATGCCAGTGGTAATCTTCCTCACTCCATTCTCTTCAAGATTTCCCCTCTAGAGCACGATGACTTTCAACTAATGGAAAACCCCTCACATTTGATCCACAAAGGACAACACTCCCATGCTCTCCCTATTCGCAGACTACCAAAAAGATCTCACAGCAACTTACATCTAATAGACTCAGTTCAAGAACGCACCAAATCATATGATGGAATTTGCCTAAGGTCAAGATGTCCTTTTGTAATCTTTCCTTTAATGCAATATATATTCCAGTATGTGAGATATCATCCAGTTCAAAGACATTGTCTATGATTATTTAATTGCAGTCAACCCTGCCCCACCTGGTCTTGCCAGTTCAATTCAGTGACTACCAATTCAGAGTAGTGCTTCACAAGTATCATCTTCATTAACCCTCGAGTACAGTCGCCTCGGCATTGAACACCTAGAGAGATTTAAAATGCTATACTTTTTCTTACATGCATTATCAAGTCCATACCTTAAGCAGCTGAGTTTTAACTCCTGTCTACTTTACCGAGCAAAATTATAGTTTGATGTAATTCATTTTTGTGGTAAAAAGTAACAGTTGTAGCAGATCTGGGTGTCTGGTACCCACTGACAACAATGGTGTTACGAACTGTGCGCCTCATTTAGCCATGGTCTCCTCTGAGTGCCTAAATGCAACAAATATCTTGCCTTGTGTAATGGCTCTTGCCGGGAGATGAGGGGACCTTAACATACTCACTGCCTTTTTCAGCATGAAAACAAAGTATGCCCCAGGGTTTGAGGCTTTCCAAAAGCCAGCCTCTGCAGGAATGAAAAGTGAAAAAATAGTTGAACCTCACAGCAGATTTATAGTTCCAAGGCAACTGGCATCTTTCCGGCATGTGACATGTGCGACTGTTTCATTTTGACTCACAGACATCAATTTTAGCTGGTTGCATGTTTTGGAGAAGTAAATGACATGAATGATTGCCTGATAAACTAAATACAATACGAATATCAGTATTTCACCACAATATGAACTTAAGACTGCGAGAAGGCACGGCACTGTAAGCAAGACCACAAATACCACACAATTGAATATGAATGAATTATCCATCGCTTTTGATTATCCAATTGGGCTTCCCCCTCCATTAGCACACATAACCAATACTCTCCTGTACTCCAATTAACAGAGCAAAGAACTTAGAGACCTATAACTATTGAAATGGCATGATTCCAAATTACATGAGCTCGTGAACTTTTTTTATCAATGCGGTAAGTAAACATTTGAGCAAATACCGAAGTACAGCTATAATTCTTTGTCTCACTTTTTTTACATACTTTGGTAGAGTAACCACTGCCAGCAATTCAATGACACTTAGCTGCACAACAAGATAATCTATTCATTAACAATATCAATGGGAATGAACATTGGCACACATCAGTGATTTTGATTGAACATGCTGCTTTGCACTTCAAGATCATTATTCCATCATTTGAAAACATTCTATTACATGATACACTGAAAACAATGAGACTGAGAGTAAGTAATGATACAGGAGCTGCAAATCACCTGAATCAAATCTTAAATTAGCTCTCTCATTAAGTCACAAAGAAGTCAAATGCTGATATTCGATTAAAAAATTCAATGATGGAAGTATTTTCTACCTTTTACTTATGATTAGTAGTTATTTTTAATTGTTCAAGTGAATGTTAGTTGCGGCTGTTCCCACAAAGGAAGAGCAAACATTTGATTTACTGCAGCATTTTTTGTTCCAGTTACTCACAAATATGACATATTTTGAACATGAATCTACTCATCATAATATTTATGATGCCACCAAATAATTGAATGAAGTGATGGATAAAGACACAAGCTAAGAGGAAGGTCATTAATAGGGAAAATCAAATACACAAATAAAAATGGGTAATTGTTAATTTACTGAGAAGAAAGCCCATTTTTTTATTGAAGGCTGACTACGATGAAAAAATCACACCAAAATTACTCCATGAAAAGCCATTTATCTCTTCAAATGTAACTTAAACAAACTTGATCTAAAACACAACTAGACCACAGTTCTCCAAAGCAGAACCGGGTTGTTATTGAGACAAGGTTATGAAAGAAACATGTATCATGCCATAAACTGATTTACTTACCTCTAGACGGAATGAATAACATTAACCAGGTCCTTTGAATGTTACCAATTGAAAACACACACATGCAACACAGTTGCTTTAATGAAGTATCTTTGGCATAATTAAATCAAGTGAATATCCTCTCATAATGCAAAAAGTCAAACTTATTTTATAACCCACTTTTTGGGTCTCAATTAAGCAATATCTTTTAAATTTTAACCTTATTGCTGAGTGGTATGGTATTCATATCACCAATTACTACTATATGAAATATCCATTTTTTCCTCGAATGAACCCATTTTGCAGAGTAGGGCAAGGGCATAAGCCACCTAAAAGCATTTCCCTTCACTAGGAAACAAATGAAGCAAAGTTGCGAGCAGCTATAGGTTGCACATTAAATAGATTCTATCATTCTTAAGGAAACTCTAACTATTTAAGGGGCAGGAACAAGAATATAATAACCATATATTCCAAAATTGAAAAGATGATGGGTTCCATCTGACAGAAAGATTCTCTTTTCTTCTTTGTTATGACGCTGACAATGGGCCTGTCAACATAAATTGATCATCAGCTCTGTTATACATACAACATAATTTCTCTAATTATTGTGCTAGTAAAGTATCTCATCGAATGTCTCCTTGCTCAGCTAGTAATGTGAAATTCTTCTTATAACACCAGCAATGGGGTAGTAGAAGTAGTTACATCCTGACGAATTATGCAACCCACACAACTCCTCTGCGCTGCATATTGAATAGCTCAGATGGAAAAACATACTGAGCCCCATAAAATACTGTTGAGCAATGGATATAAAAGAAGGGACATTGAGAGAAACATAATAAGAGAAATAAGGAAGCAACGAGAGACAGAGAGGAAAAATTGCCGAAATAAATGCATCACCAAAAGATTTGTGAAAGTGCCAAAAATATGAAATAATGCCTGCATTTACACTGAAGTTACAGAAAGGGTCTTGATAATGTATGCCTAAGCAAGGGATCATTTGAATGGCTAAGGAGCATCCAAGGCTTCTCGTGTAAACACAGCTATATTACATGTAAAACATGTAAACACAGCTATATTACAAAGGATAAACCAGTAGTAGTCAAAACCAGGATTGAAGAGCATAAAAGTGCTGTAAGAGAGAGACACCTTGAATGCTTCAACATTCTTGAATGTCACCAATAGGCACAAATAAACATGGAGGACACAAGGATCCTGATGAAAGAAAGATTATTCAGAAACCAGCTTACAAGAGAGGCCATTGGTATATGTGAACACCCCAATCACTTTAACCAGGACTAAGGACAGTAGATCAGTAAATCATGGAATCCAGTCATTTGTAGAAGAATTCAAACCACTCGACCGACACCTATGACCCTCTCTCCTCATATGTCATAATAAGGATTTAAAGAAATCTTGTTAGAGTAAAATCACCACACCTTATAAGAAACCTCCAGTATCTGGGGGGAAGGGGTTTTTTAATCAACTTTTTTATTTTCAAGAAGGGGTTTACCACTATATTTATGTTTAGTTCTGCCCACCACAATATTTCTCATGAATGTAACCCCTGCAGAGGAATCTCTGCAAAGCAAAATAAAATTTATCATTGAAAAATCAGGTGACCTTTGAAAAGAAAATCAACCAAGTAGAAAAAATGGTAATGGCCTTCACAGGATTACGTAGTTGTCTTTTAAACGGCCAAAGTTGCTTTTTTATTGAATATACAAAGGAAAAATGTCTAGAAGAGCAAATACCTACATGAAAACTTCAGTACAAATCCAAAATGTCACAGAAACTACCAGGAGTGGAGAAATTTGCAAGGCTCGACCATCTGAAAACCTCTTATCAAATAGGTGAATTGAAATGAAAAATAATCACAATTGTCACAATACATGATGATCTGTTAAATATTGTATATGCCTAAGCAAAGGTAAAGATATCACACTGAGCAGAAAAGCTGTTTCATCTCTGATAGAGAAACGGGGTGCTTACTTGGACTAGGCAATTGTGCATGGCAAAAAGCTAGAGAAACCTCACTTTGAAGAGAAGTGGAAGGATAATGACAGATACAATACAAAGAAGATCAAGGAATGAGCAGAATCCCTTCCTATTTGTTTACATAAACCTGGTATTTCTCAATAAATATTTTATGCTCCTCAATCAAAATGAAAAAATGCACAACTGTAAAACAGAGATCATAATTTACTCTAATATTAAAGACAAACAGAGATAGAAAACAATTATCCATTAAACTCAGGAAAAAAATTGTAGTACAAAAATCACGTGGACTTGTAACATTTGAGTCACCAACTTCTTTGATGCTAATAACCTATGAGTAGAATTTAATGAAAAATGAATTATAACAGAGACCAGGAAGTTAGAGGTAGAAGCTATGTAATCACGCATTTGTTATTATTTCAGAATGTAACACAAAAATGATTTTACTTCTAAAAAGATATGGTGTGTTTCACCAACAAGGTAATACAAGACCTATTTTCTCATTCAAGTCATTCATGAATCAGAAGGCAGAAGAAGAATACAAGAAAAAAATTATAACTAGTAAAAAGTAGGTATCAAACAATCTGTATCAATGGTCTACTCCGACAACCAATTTAAATTTCCATTTTGGAAAATAGCAATTAACCAGAAGATTTTAGAGTAAATAAAAAGTTTGTCTCAAGCCATCAAAATTACTTGACACATGTCATCAAAACTGCTAGAGGTCAAGACGACATGATGAGACATGTGGCAATGATTGTTTAAGATTCAAGAGTTGGCATAATAACAACAGCAACTTTGGCAGCATATACTCTCTCAGCCTTTTTCGTGACCTTTCTCAACAAATAAAAAAAATACAAACGAACATCCAATCACTTCAGACAAGCAATGCTGATCCCTAATGCACCAGGGTATTCCTAATTTGACAGCAAATTGAATAGATTTGTCCAACTTCACATACTTAGAGTAGTTTCCTGAATGGTTTTAAAGTGTAAGAAAATTTCCAGGGGAGAATTTGAAAATGTACAAGCAATGAAACCAGTTTCAGTAAATCATAAATTTGCAAAGAATAATAAAGAGTTATTTCTTTGACTGTGACTGATATCTGATATATACTGGGTACAGCCTTAAGTGGTTGAAATTACCTTACTTGATCTATCTTCCTTTCAGTTAGCTAGTAGCACTACTATGTATTGAAATGAATATGCTTATAATAGTATTGAGCAATTTCAATTCACTGCCACACTATTTCAGAGAACAGAAAAACAACATTCTTTAATTACGTACATCAATAAGCTAAAATAGAGCTCATGTTATGTCCTCATATTTTGTTACTACCTACCACTCCATGAATTTTGGAACTTTTTATCCATTCAAATAAATATTCATCTCAAATGGGCATCTGAGAGATAATACAGATCCCAGTATTCTCGATTTGATTAATATGCTAAGTTTCTTTCCCTGCGATGACATAAAGCTAATATTCTGACCATGGCATGACTTTGCACTTAAACTATGAAATTTTTTCAATCCCAAAGTGGCCTAGTATATGTACTGACATAGGGCATAAACTATTTTCTACATGGGGTTGCCTGGGATAGACAGTTGGCTCATAAAATGGTAGGAGGTAGAAGGGAGGGATAGGGGCCAAAGGTCTTGCCTGCAGCAGAGTTGGGAGATCATATTAAGCGGAACTCATGTCAGTGCCATAGCCTGAGGAGGGATAATGGGCAATGGTTGGAGGGTGGGGATGCATGACTATGGTGTCCAGGAAGTGCTAGCGAAAGAGGAAAGGCAATAGGATAGAGAATAGAGAGTTTCAGAAGAAGAGATCTCCCAGGTTGGGATATGAGGTGGTTGACTAGGTCTGAGGGAAGTTTTTGGCCAGAGTTGATTCCCCTTGTTTCTTTGTGGTTCATCCATCGTTATAACAGCCCCCCAGGGACATGACTATTAATTAGAGATAGAGACTAAGTCAGGTGATCCTATCCTATTTTCCATTATTTTATCAGATTAATTCTGATTATTTACTGGGGATTGGGCCCAGTTAGTAATTTTTTAAATTTCATATTTTCAAATAGCACCATGTTTTCACTATAGGCTTTAGGCAGGACTGATAGTTTTGCCTCTTAATAGACTTCATAATACATATCAAGTTTCAGATGTAATTGCCTATGACATTAAATTTTCTATCAAACACTTGGCCATGAGAAAAATGCAGTAACATTGTAAATTAGATTTCTTGTTTTTAACCCCATTAACGAAATACGTAAACATCAGCTCAAATATAACCTAACAGCACACTACAAATTGTAACCAATTATATATAAAACAACACTCAATAAGTGATGATAAACATGTATGACATACCACCTTCATGTATTTTAAATTAGAAAGGGAAAAAAAGTCAGTGGTCCATCTGTTAATTAATGCCACAATGCTCAATACTTAAAATGATACTTTTTTAAAAACATTAACACAAAAGCAAAAAGGACTTATTTCCAAAATGAGAGAGGTCCCTTCATTTCCTCCATCTATTTGTTCGATTTGAATAGGTCACATAACAATAAGTTATGTCCCTTAAAAGGAATTTTTAACTCAAGATATTAGTGAGGGAGACTCATTAAAACACTTCCCAAAAAGATTATCATACAGGGGAATAAAGATTACAAAAACAGCAAACCTTAGAAAATTCACCCATAGAATGAGAGATGTTCTCCACAGTCCAGGATTCAATATGAAAGCTACAAATCTTTGGCGGATGACCTTGGATCCCTATAATTTGCCATGCTTCAAGTAATCAGAAATCTTAAGTGGATAATGCCATTAATAAACATATCCAAAAGACATTAACTGATAGGCTAAATAACATGTGACAAATAATTCATAAATAAAGGTGAAAGACTTTGCATAGCCTACAAAAAATAGCAATTTCTATTATGGCTTAGCAGTAAATCAAGGAGTAATATGCATAAACTTAATTTTCAGAAAAAAACAAAGCAACAATTCTGAAAACAGTGTGTCACATTATTTGTCATAATGGCTAGGCTTCCAATGGAAACTAAGGCCTCTTGATGCTGAACAACTGAAATTAGGTGAAGCAATTTGAAGTTGGGAGAAAAGTAAACCTAGAGTTTTCAGGAAATAAATGAAGAATAAATAGTATATGAATTAAAGTCTTAGACTGATAACATACATAATTTATACAGCATTTTGTCAACACCCAGGTTTTTTATCATAAAAAATGCAATCAAATTCAACATTAACCACTAATGTGCACCAGTCATTTCTTGGCCTCTTTTAAACGGCTAAAAATTTGAAATTATGAAGAAATATTAATATAAGGAAGCATTACCACTCCAACAAGAAATTCGTATGTGAATAAGGAAGCTGGAATGATTATTTAATGAAGTTTTCAGGAGGGCACAAAAGAAATGATGTATAGCATTCCTGAGCTCATACTTAACATTTGAATGTTCAGCAGGCAACTTAACAGGAAATAAATTTAAGGAGAGGAAGGCAAACAAAGTCATTTTCCTGAAACTCACATGAGGTGCCCCCATGTGTTGGCAAGCAATCTGCATTATTCTTATTATTAATTATTTTAAGATAAAAAAAGTTGTTAACCAAATTAGAAGCTAATAAGACAGAAATTTCAATGACATACTGAGCCACATTCAAGAGAAAGCATTTGTGTACAACCGATTGATCCACGGACTATTTCATAAGACATACTTTCCCAAAGAATATCCCAAAGCTAAGCTGTAATTCTTACATTGTAATATCACCTCAGTGAGATAACCATTTGCTGCGAAGTTATAAATTACAGAAGCTATATTTACAAGGAGCCAAAGAATTCACAACATGATAAACTACACTACTATGGTACAAGGTGCTGAAAGCTTTAATTTACAAAATAGGGATGTTCATGATAGTAATTCCTTACTATACAATAATATAAAATAAACTATACAAGGAATAGCCTCAAAAACTCTATGGTAACTTAATAATTATCAAAAAAATCTACGAATTAGTAGTGAAATCATTTAAGCTACACTGGATATTAAATAAGTTTTGCCGTCTGGGCAGTAACAATTATTGATTGATAAAAATGTTCCAACACAAAAAGTTTGAGGTTTTCACTTCTATACAATGTATGTATACTTTTCCCAGGTTGCACCACTTGCAGGCATAAGAAAATTCAGTTACGCTATCTGACAAAAACTAACAGGAAATCAACCCTCCAGTTACAAGTCCAGAATTTCTCTCCCATTCTAATCCCTCTATTCTGAAATATAAACTGTACTTTCCATCATCTGCCTATTCAAATTAGACAAAACACTGCTAATTTCAGTATGCTGTTCCCCAAATTATTAAGTAAGTATATTTTTTTCCGACAGCAGGACACAGGATTGATAAAATTTTACTAACACATTACCTACCTACAAAAACATGTTCCCATATTTGCATTGTGAGAAATGTGAATATTTTCTTATTACCACATATAAAAACCTCATATTATGGATATGGTGCTCCATGTTTTCATGTAATATTAAAGTTTTCATGGCTGAAAAAAATTTTTAAGGACAGCCATCCCACTTGTGCTTATTAATAACCCCCAGGTTTTACACCCTACCTTGTCATGGTGACAGTTTACCCCAACTTTTCCTCCCCTGCAAACTTTTGGAGATATTTCTGAACCAAAAATTAGATTTTTACATAGAAGCAAAATATACATTTCTCTTTTCTCCATGTTCACCATTGGACAACTTCTTCTTCATGTCCACCATTGGAAGATTTAATCATTTATACAAGCTGCAAGATAATGCCTTAATTACCTCCAGCAGAAACATTACCAAATGACTCCTGGAGGAAAAACTGGCTGCCAAGGGTACAGTAGAAAAAGCATCATGTATAGAAGAAAAATATTAGTTTGCAAAACACATGGATGGAAATGCATGTAATGCATTAACATTTTCAATGAATATTGACTCAAAGAAGATTTACAGAGATAAAGATTGATAGCGAGCTAAAATAGTATGTTATTTTACTTCCCTTCCTGTATATTACTTCAGATATCATCAAGAACAAAACTACTTGATGCATGGATCTAAGATATATGACATCATCAAGAGATTTAATATTATTGGTATAGGTGGTCTACTAGTTAAAATATAGATGGAGAAAGGGCTATCTTAACTGATCTTTTACAGCCACAGGCCCTAATCTTACTAGATTTCCTTTTTCAGTTCAGCATATGTCCAAACTCTCTTCATCCCATCAAATGAGCATATTCTTTATCTTTCCATACCCAGCTTCCCTAACATCCTTCTCTCTTCATACACTTCCCCTCCCACTCAACTTTTCTATCAATGTCAGTACAGACCACTTACTTTGCTTCCTCCTCATCTCCTAAGTATTCTCTCCTGATCCACCATGTGCTTATGAACACTCTCCCAGTAATCTTTCTTTTCATCCATCAATAGTTCTCAATTTTCACAACTATCGATTGCTTGTAGCCTCGTATCACCCTCTTTCATCTAGAGGCCAGGTTTCAGCACCACAGAAGACTCCACTCCGTAATACATTCTTATCCAGTCTTTTCTTGATATTCTTATCCAATTTATGTGACATAAGCTCTCTTGTAATAGGAAACACCTCTTCCATTCATACACTTTTCTTCTGATACCCTGATTACGCCCATTTTCCTCCTATATTCCAAAGCCAAGAAATTTAATTTTTCCACTGGGTCCTTCATATATGATCAGCTTTGTCCAAGAAAATCTCATAATTTATCTTTATAGTATTCATACATTGCAAAGCATTTTTATTTTGTTTTACTCATTTGGCTTTAACAATGGATCTCTGACGCTTTTGAAGATTGAATGATTAACTAAAACCATATTGTTAGCAGCCTGGTTAACAGTAGTCTCCTCCCTTTAATTCCTACATCTTGCTCTTCCCATGCCACTTGTACCACTCATACATTCCTTTAGCATAATTTTCAATAAATATATGATAATTCCTTTAAATCTGAAACCATTTGTTCAATACAAAAACTACTTATAAGACAAGTTTTAGTCTGGTAGAATGCACAGAACTATAGTAGTTGCCCTTTGCCTATAGAGCTAAGTATTCACAAGGCTAATATTAAGCATGATATCAGATACATTAAAAGCTTTGGATGACTTAAGTTGAATAGATGTTGAGGAGTATTAAAAGAATCACATAATATTTGCCCTGAAAAAAAGCTTCCCATTTAAGTCTAAAAAGGTAGTACGAGAGTAGTCAATAATGCTGGAAAATTTGAGCACAGATGGATTATGTAAATAATGATGAGTAATTACAAAAAAACAGATGACTGAGGTATACATTACAAGAGCCTCCACTTCTGTTCAGTTCACTGGGTCTTACAAGGATCCAACTCTAACAATTTCAAGTCAAAAACTGGTTTCTTCGGTAGTTGGCAAAAGCACACAAATTATCAGTATGACCAAACATCCCCAAAACCTTTTCTTTAGAAACTAGGTTCCATTAACCTGCACAGACAGCCTCCTTGAAAAAAACTCATACTACTCATGTTCACTGAAAAGAGCAAGGTACAATTATTGCCACAGATTGTGTCATTAGTCCACGGTTTATAAAAAAATAATTAGATGAAAATAACCAGCAACACTTGCAGCCACCAGCCATATTCAACTAATAGCAGTCACAATCAGAGATATTGGCATTTTCCATCCAAACATCATTTATATGCATATACAAATATCCTGAGAAATATTAAGATATCCTGACAAATTACCATAAATAAAACATAGCTCCTTGAGTTTCCATTTTTCTGATAGTCTTCTCCATCAGCATCATCATAATAAAAACAATAAATAATGCTAATTTCTATATTAGGCAAAAGGATACTGTCTTCTGGTGGTTTGTTTTCAGTAGAGTCCATTCCTGGAAGGGCAGCAGCAACACGCCTGAATAACTGTAGGGTAAAAATGATGGTTTATAAAGGCCAATGAAACTGGAGAAATGTTAACAAATACTTGATTCTCTCATTTTGAAGAAATATGAGCAAGAATAACATGAAATCATCTCTTACAAGTTACAAATATTTTTAGATAACATTTACATCACAGGTTAACAATTATCAACTGAGCAAACAATGTTTAGAGGTCCAATAGAAAATTGAATATATGCTTTTAACATGAATGGGTCAACAATACATTTTAAGTATTTATGGTAAAACAAAATATTTGGTACTTTTCCACAGAATTAACTCTCTATGGCAGTCATAGTCCACAGGATTCCCATGAACTTAGCCTTAAATGTTTAAATTAAAAAGATATAAAACAAATAACATTACAACAATTAGAGAATATGTTTTACCTGTTTCACATTGTAGCCTGCCTTAGCACTTGTTTCTATAAACATAACATTTAACTCTTTGGCCTTACGTTCTCCTTCTTCCGTTGCAACTTGTCTCTTGTCAGAAAGATCTGTCTTGTTGCCAACAAGCATAATAATAACATCACTCCCTCTCTCAGTACGGACATCATCTATCCATTTTGAAGTTTGATGAAAGGAGTTTGCATCTGGAAGAAACATAGTGACTGACTGAGAAGCCATTACGGACAAGGTTTCTAGAGTTTGATAAAATTAAATTGTCATTTCAAACCACTAACAACTTTTCACTTTAAAAACACTGTAACCAAAAAGTTAATACACCAAAAACTCAGGTGATTGTCAAAATCTGGTATTAATAAGTTTTTTGCAGGTTGCCTGTTTCTAGTTTAAGCTACAATAGTTACATGAGGCTTTGTGTGTTTTTCATACCCCAAGCTTCACACAACACAGCAATTCCAATGATTCTTGGATATCTTTGGAATAGCACAACCAGGAACATGCTAAGTAAGCATTCAAAGCAAACACTTTTGAGGTAGGAAAAAGCCTCGCCACTACTTTTGCTTTTTTAGGTAACACTAACTCAAGAGCTGAAAATATATATGGGTGGAACCCCTGATTGCAGTTCACTAGGCTTGGAATAAAAAAATGGTTAATTTCAAAAATATTCACCTGTTGACTCAAACGTGCAACATTTGGGGGGGATAAGCCATGTTCCCATGCCTCTAGGCTGATATTTTAAATGAAAATGCAACTCTTCTATTTCCAGTAGCTATATTTGGGATTATTACAACCTAGTAGCAAATGGCCATTCTAAAAGTCCAAAACAATACTCTAAGTTGGTATTGAAATGGCCAGGTCCCTAAACATGATTCTGGAGGTAGCCGAGCCTTTCTCACATAAAATATACAATAATGAGGAGAATGAGCCAAAGAAAACTTATTAAGAAATTAGCAGAGAGGAGTTAAAATCCCAGTTCCACCATTATGTACCTTATGCATCCAAACATTACAGTGGCACCATCATGGAGACAAAAATATGACAACTACTTATGGCAACACCAAACAATGCAGTAAATAACATTTTTCAATCAAATATACTGATTTGGAAATGAAATTAATGGAAAGTACACAATGTATTGACAACCATATGATGTAAACAAATGACACTATCTTGACTTTATTCAATCATGTGATTCATCCCATCAGCCAGCACTGAGTGTGTTCACTGTTTGGCTGCATTTCTAAGTCCACTTCATTATCTTGAACCCACTCTATGACACCACAATGAAAGGGGAAGGAATAGGGCAAGGGGGAGAGAGGAGGACAGAGGTGAATTGCAAGTTAACATAAATATTCTTAGGGCATTACAAAATAGCAGCATTAGAAATAATTCATCCTCAATTGGGCAATTCCATGAACAAGTAGACAGGAGAGCTGTTTTTTAAAATTTTGATCGAACTTCTAATATTTTAATGCTTGACATACATGATGCCTTATCTATATTTCCAACAATGTTTACACTTTCAACTATTTTTAAAGTAAGAAAACAGTCATAAATCATGGAATCTTTGAATGATGAAGTTTCAAGTAAAATTTCTATGAATAGATAATTTTTTACTCTTTTTAAAATGTTTCTGCAATTTTTATATACAGTGGAACATCTACCTTACCAACTTTTGCTGAACAAAAATCTCAGCTGCACATACATACACCACGGGTCCCACCAAATTCCTATGTAAAAGCATTAGTAAATTCCTATAAAGTATGAATTTCTGCTTAAAGAAAACTCCTGACAAACGAGACAAAAGATTGGCCTGGTCTTGCATAATTTACCTCATAACATATTTTACTAAAAAAAAAGGTTAATATTGTCTATTTTGCAGAACATTAGAGATTTAATAAGTAAAGAGGGCCAATAAGACACTGAATGAACTAACCAATCAGAAAGCACTTTCTTATTCATTGCAATTCAGGTACTTGAGTCAGTGATCCTGAAATCAGGAATATACATCGGTAATTGCTGGTCAACTCTGTTCAACCTCAATTGGATGTCATTGCAGCTGATACTTTCAAGCGACCCATGTGACCGAGTGCCACAATCCATGCATTTATTTATTCTTTACGAATGAGATAGAACATGGACAAGTATTAACAGTTCTCAATAGCTGCGATTACTGTTGTAGAGTGGTAAGTGGTAGTCCTGCCAGCCTGGCCCAGCGGAAGTCAACAGTAGTTCAGCCTGCATACTTTGCTGCCTCAATGTCACAAATTACTTAAACGGAATTCCTGAACAATAACCTAATAATAACTTATGCTGCTTATTTCAGGCAGAGCAATAGGACTGCCAGAAGGTTCTATGTGAGCATGGAGGTATTACCTCCATGGTAGTGTGGTGAAGTGGAAAGCAGTGGGCAAATGAGAAACTGCATATACACTGGCATCAAACAGTCAACCGTGAACGTTAAAGTTGAGATTGGTAGAAATTTCACATTCTGGGTTGAAGTAAGCAGTTGATGCTTTTACAAAGTGTGTACCAACTTGAATTCTCCTGGGGAAAATCCTACATTGGGGCAGACAAGAAGATCTGTAGATTACAGCATAGGAGAGCACGAACGGACTACCAATAAGAAGCAGTTCCGATCCTCCGCTGTTGCGTAACACGTTTAGTCAGAACCCGGCCACAAGGTCGACTTTGATAATCCGAGGATTCTATCTAAGGAAAGTCATTACTACCCCAGATTAATCCAGGAAGCCATTGAAATCGCAAAGCATCCTAAAAACTTCAACCGGGAGGACAGTTACAATCTCCGTAGCACCTGGAAGAGGACATTCAAAAAAAGAAATACAGGAAACCAGCAACATGCCAATCGAAGAAATTTCCACCAATCAGACATAAGACAGACCAGAACAATGCATCGCCAAGACCTGAAGATGCCAGCAGGATGGCTGGAGAAACAGTTGTCAATCATGGACATCATGCTGAGGAACGCCCAAAAGCAGCTCCCTTTTGATACTATCATTGACTGCTGACTTGGACAATTGATCTTTTAAATGCCTCAAAGCCTAAAGGGCCTCAGCACCCAAAAATGGGCCCCATAAACATTTGATTTAGTAGAAAGGTTTCCTATTTTGCTTTTTAAAATAACTTGCAATTAAGATATTACATTAGTATATGCTTATAAATTATGTTTTCAATTCCAAAAATATAACTTTTTCTCTGATTTCAACAATAGAATATTTCTTTGGCAACCTGAGCAATGGCTATGAATGGGAAATTTAGCACTGGCCTTGAATGAGTTACATTAATTTAAATGGTCACAATTAGAAATTTCAGAGAGATTTCAAGTAGAGTATTTTGTATTCTATACTCTCCAATTGCCGTAAATGGCTTATATATACCCACTGCATTTAGCACATCACATTGATCTTTATAATTTGGGATTATCAATATGCGTATTATATTGCTTACCACTAAAAATGTTGCAAACGGCAAGAGTTCCAGGGCACTTCATAATGAAAGAGGTTACTTTATACTATTCCACACTTGACTGAAACAAGTGTGGAATCAGATGAATTTTCCATTGTCATTATGACGTATATAACCAATGTCCACCATGTAATGCCAGAATTTGGGTCATACCTCTGTTAAACATTATTTCACACCTAGATAATAAAGAGCAATGGCTTGGGTTCCACAGGGCTCAGCAAGGGCCTACCTACACCGCCATACCTACACCGTGGGTGGAGTAAACATAAAATTTTCAAGTACAGTAAAATATCTTGGAATTGCCTTAACTTCAGATATATCGTGGGGAACACACATACAAAACATATGCAACACAGCATTCAAGAAACTATGTTTTGTTAAGCGTATAATAGGAAGTTCCTCGGATGAAAAAGTCAAAGAGAGATGCTACTTCGCTCTGGTTAGGCCACACCTCGAATACACCGCAAGCATTAGGGACCCTGGTCATCAATATTTAACCAAAAAATTAACAAAATACAATGAAAAGTTGCACGCTTCATTAAAAACTGCTACGAACGAACATATAGTGTTACACAACTGTTAGAGGGATTAAGGAGGGAGCCCATAAAGACTCAGAGGCTGCACGCTAGGCTTAGGCTGCTTCAGATATTCAGAACTGATGTGTTTCAGACCAACACAGAGATTATAATCATGGCGCCTCACTACATTTTGAGGTCTAACAGAAGCGATAAAATAGGAGAGATACTCTGCCGAACGGATAGATACAAGAACTCGTTCTTTCCGCATACAATAAGCAACCACAATAAAAACTGAGCTCCTCTGAATACACACCCATAGTACATGTCACCATTTCACGTCCAAAAATTTTACATATTTACACAGCTGGTGACCTACCACCCTCTGCCACACGCCCATGCGGTGGCTCGAGGGGTAGAATGTAGATGTACTGCCCATGTTCCTCCTCCTCGTAATAAAATAGATAAAAGTAACAAAAATTAACGTGCTCCTAAGCCTCTAAGAGAGCAGAATTTGAATGTTCCGAGAAAGCCAGGCGTTTCATAAGGATATTTAACATAAGTGACCATCCAACAAACATTTTCCTAAGCTGAGTTATAACATTTAGCATCCATGTCTGTCATACCAAGATAAGAGGCAGCCCAACCAAGATTACTTATATAGAATATTTTACTCGATCCCTTGGCAATCTTTTAACAGAACTTCATTTTAGAGATTCAGAGTCATTTAGTAACGAAAGTGGCCATGGAATTATACAATTGCTAAAGTATCCTCAGCTATTGGAAAAAACTTGACAAAAACAAAAGCAATTATTCACAAGTAACATACTTGTTATGTCATACACCACTACAGCTACCGTTGAATCCCGAATGTAGGATGGTATGAGACTACGGAACCGCTCCTGTCCAGCTGTGTCCCATAATTGAAGCCGAACCTATTTCAATTCAAAACAGGACTAACATGATTAATTAGGCACAGCAATAAACAGAAAAAGAAATCACACTCAAAGCACACTAGGTTATTATTGTTATACATTCATTATTATATATTTTGACTTTTATTGAAAATATAAATACTTGCCAGGATGTCAAGACATTTCCCAAATAATAGATAATTAAGATTAATATTCCTTCTCAATTTCAAATTGATAACCAGAATAGCCTATAACTTAGGGGATATAAAAGTGCCAAAAATAATGTTTTTTTGCATTTTAAAGTCAAGAGTGAATTGAATGGTTCATACAATAAATAATTATTGAAGTGTCAATAATTAAAATCCCTCCCCTTATCATAACCACGGGCATCCCCACAAGGGCAGTCATACATAATTTGTGCAAGGGATTTTTTCCTACAAGCGACTGTGCAATTCAAATTTGGGCAAATTAACAGCATTTTAACATAAAGGAGAGATGGATGCATACCATTTATCTAGAAAATATAGCAGTGAAAGCCATAAATGTTAAGTATACCATGCGAAAGTTACTGAAAATATTTTAATTTAAGACACTTCATGTCAACAGCTTCTTCAACGAGGGCTATAATTGCATATTCCAAAACCTTTAATTTCACATTTGAGAGTCAAATTTCCCCTGACCTACGTCAGAGACTGCCAGCTATGCATAAATTACCCACATGAGAGGAAAGTTATAAGAAGATAAAAAGTATCACTGAGTAATCAAAAGAATCTACTTCTCCCAGTGAAAAAGACCATTTCTATCCATGTTACAGAAGGACAGTTGCACTTCAAACATAACTCATTTCAAGAAAGAGGAACAGCCATTAGGCTGCAAACTTATGAACTGAAAACACACTTGATATCACTCACATTTGCTCAGCAATATCTTAAAAAGGAAAACTCACCTCTATGGGACAAGACCCAAAACATATTGAAATAGACACGGTAGCAGCTACTCTATTTCCTGGACCATAAGATAAACTTAAATAATTTGTGTAAGATTGAAAAATAAATTATAGATATGCCCTCGCACCACAAGAGAATGGCCAATTTTATACCACACATTTGAGTCAAAAAGAGCATCTCAATGGCCAAGAAATACAGTAATTTAATACAATAGGTTATCTAATTTTGAAATCTATGACAACAAGAATACTATTGCAAAGTAAATCTCGCTAACTTACCGTTCTGTCTTCAAGGTACATTGTTTTAGACAGGAAATCAATACCAATAGTAGCCTGAAAAGAAATGATACC
This sequence comes from Ceriagrion tenellum, assembly GCA_963169105.1. NCBI lineage: Eukaryota > Metazoa > Arthropoda > Insecta > Odonata > Coenagrionidae > Ceriagrion > Ceriagrion tenellum. Next base: position 146,458,417 of record OY720633.1, on the reverse strand, counting down.
ATCATTACTAACAGTCAAATGTATGCAATTTGAGGTATACAGACTTAAAATCACAACATCTAAGTTACCATGCACCCAGTGAATGCTTTCCACGTGTACCAAATAAGGAATGTGTGATGCCAGGGAGAATTTGCAAGGAATAATTATAGAATGTGTTGAGAGTGAATGTTGATAAGCGGTGGAAGGAAAAAATGGGCAATTCGTGGAATGAATAAATAAAACCCACAGTGATTGAAAAGAAAGTACAGTAGAACCACAGTATTGTTCTCGCATTGATCGTTTTCCCGCTTCTATCGTTCGCCGTCTTTGGTCCCGAATGTAGTTCCATGCTGATAACGTTAATAATTCCCACATCCATCGTTCCCCGAAGTATCGTTTTCCCGCTTCGATCATTTCCAAATCACAGACCCCACATCGCAATTCCCGCATTCATTGTTTGAAAAATACGAAACCAAAAATTTACAACGAAGTAAGATTTTAGGATTTTTGTGGCGCTCCGCAGCGGGAAAGGAGGGGGGAGGGAGTTAGGTGACGAGCCGTGCAGGACGGACGGGTAGCCCTTGCCGTCCAAGTCCCTTCTTATCTTTATGGCCCAAACTCCTTTCTAGAGGGCAATTGGCATTCCTCCTTTCCTACCCAAACGAGTCCCTACCTCGCTCTTCAGCGGCCGCATTCCTTCGCCATGAACTTCTAACCTTTCTTCCTATTATCCTCTCAATGCTGTCTTACCAGTAGTTGTCATACACTCGCTCTCGGCACCATATCGAGATCTGATATAACCCATGTGGATAAATATCAACGGATTTCCTTGGTGTTTGGTATCAAATGCAACAGAAAATAACGGACAAACTTCATATAATACTTGTTCTGTAGATTTATGCTGATTAAAAACTTTAGCCAAATTAACTGACGTTCCACTAATGCGCCCCTCAGTGGGTGGGGCCCTTTCCGTGGAAAGGTTCGGGAGGATCAAAGGTCTTCCACCTGCCCTGTCCCTCCCGGCAGAAAACAGGGTCCCCCAATTACCTGTCTCACCCAATTCTTGTATGTAACCAGAGCATTATTTCAAATGACGTGGGCCACAAGGGCTTAAACGAGGGAGTGGCTGAGCGAAGGGAGGGAGGTGGGGTTTCTCATCATGTGACTCTCGCGGAACCAACAAGAGGGCAGCGGGCGTAGCTTGTAACCTCGGCAATTCAGTCACTCCCTGACCTGTCCTGATCTTCGTCATGGTCACTTCCACAGTCCGGGCACTCCCATTTCCCGAATGTAAACAGTGTCCCTTTAAATCAGTGTGCCTGCACGGTGATGTAAGCATACTAGAGTATGCCATTTGGAAGAGTAATAAATAAAGTTATGTGTTTTTTAGGACTCAAAAAAATAATTGATGATTTTTAAGGTAACTAACTTTCTTAGTTAACAACATTCAATTTTCATATATCTATCTCTCTCTAACAACTATTTCACTACCGCTCTCTCAGTGAAAGGGACCAATCACAGTGCGCCGTCATGGGCCAATGAAATCACGCAGCATTGCTTTGAATTATTCGAATATAAACTGATATCAACAAAAACATTGCTCTGAATGTGCAACGTAACTTTTTATGTAAGTTTTTTGTTAATGCGTTGTAAAGGAATCACTTTGTTTATTATATCGCTGTGAAAGTGTTCTACATTCCGGTGTTAAACTCGCCTCTAAAGTCTTCAAGATGACCCCCGATATCAATTGGAATCTTCAACATAAAAGTTTGGATGCGCGGTGCCCGTCTTGATTTTGTGTATGCATGTGAATGTCAGAGAACGTACACCACAAATGTTGTCTGAATTAAAATTAATGGAAATACCATTCGCGACTGAGTGTGTACATAATTTTGTCACCTTAGCCAGTAAATTGTGATGCTTTGGAAGAAATGTATGGCATTCCGCGATGGCTGTGAATGGACGATGAGCCAAAAGCCAGCTATTCTGTTGCACCTGAGCCAGAGGTCAGTGAGCATTGTTACTTCAATGCCAAGATATTTCTAATAATCTGGTCGGAAACCAGGAAACTTAATGTATCACTAGTTAAATCTCAGCCTCAATTAAATTATCGCACTCGTTGCCTTGCAGGCATTGAAAATATGTCGGAAGTGAGATCTATGTCAGGTTCTTCTTGGATGGCAACTCAAGAGGGGAGGCGTGCAGTACTTCTGGTGGGTAAATCTGTCAGTCTCCTGTTATTTCCATCGATTGCCGATGGATTTTCACCAGTAGCCAAGATGTCTTGAATTTAGGATGAAAGTTACTCTTGGTGAATAAAATGATCACGCTTTACTTTTGATTAATAAAGCAAAATTCTGAAGATCACAGTTTATATGTCTAATTCCGACAGCAAAGTTGTAATCTTATCAATTTTTAAGTGAATACCCATGATCATTTGTAAAGTTAGTTCCACAGCATTTGTTCTTCACTAATGTTAAATGCTCATGTTATAATATAATGGTCGTGACCAAATAAATTGGGAGTACTGTGAAAAGTTACCATAAAATTCTCACATTTTCAACTCCTTTTTGGCTCCCGGGAAATCTTTTCCCACATTGTTCATTTTCCCGCATCCACCGTTTTTTTTGCCCATCCCCTTGAAAATCGATAGATCGAGGTACTACTGTATTCAAGTAGATTGACTGCAGCAAAATGAATATACAACAGGAAGAGGAAAAGAAGACACGTATAATGAATACACAGAGAAAAGGAATGTATACAAAGATGTTCAGAGGAATGGGTGTACATGAGGCTGAAAAAATGCAGAGTTGACTACGTACTAAAAGTCTCCTTCCAAGTCAGGATCTTCACATAACTTTGGAAGGATCACAGGATTCAGGAGATTTTTCTCAATGTTAATTTAAGGGGTGCCCTATAGGCATTATTAAGGCTCATCACTACAATCTTAGCATTACTTCTATCATGGAAAGGGAAAAGCATGGGAAACTGAAGACAGACAATAATACAAGTTACTTATGATTTTGTTCCAAAATACATTATTAACATTAGGCTGATACATATTAGAGTTATGATAGTAATTTTATAATATTATTGCTGTATTTTGGAAGCTGCTCCTAAATATCCATAACTATGAAATATAAATGAGATTACCAATATTACACACTTAGTGCTACTATCGTATTCCAGGTTCAAAACCCATGTGGCCATGGTCAGGATTACAATTATTCTCTTCTAGTAACTGTAGCTATCATGGTATTTCATAAATACAGATGTAGCCAACCAACTTCACGAAAATAGGGTGGTATACTTATACCACTGACGATTATGACAAGATATTGAAACCACAGACAGAATACTATTGTGTGAGTGGAAGATTTCAAAATATGGAAGTTTGCAAGAAATGCAAGACATCATACAGCTGTGGAGGTGTGACAAGATATCTTTCAATGCATCACATTTCTTCAAACACAAATTTGAGCAGGAATTATGCCCTCTTCAAAATAAAAAAAATGTTGGTAAATACAAATGCATTCTCAAACAGAGTTTCCAAATACATGCATGCAATATCTTTCACAGCATGAGATATCATTTTGGCAACTCTGCATTGACTTCTACTCTTAAATTAAACGAAAATATAACGATAAAACCAGTTTCTCAGGTTTTACATAGTAACACTAATAGTCAGCAACAAGGTAGCATTTTAGGAGGCTATTTAATTTTTCAGAGTTGTCTGAAGCATTCTTTCCTTCGACAGAACAACCTCATTGTTCTGGGCCCTTATGACCCCAAGAGATGGAGTAACAAAAACAATAATGATATCTCCCAGTAGGTCCACCCATGACAAATAGATCAAAGGGTAGAAGACTGATGACAGGTATCATTGCCTAAAAATGGAAGTAATTTAAGAAGAATTAAATTCCCACCACAACTGGATGCTGCCTATTAGGGCAGGTGTCGTGGTTAGCAGTGGAGGAGGCAAGGCCTCCATCATCACACGAAATCCTTGAGCAACCACGGCATCAGAATATACAAGGACTACAGGAGGAAAGAAGAGGGCTTTTGTACCAGTAAAAAGTTGAAAAGAAGGACACTGATGAGGGCTGGGAAGCCATAAGTTTTGACCAGGTAATGGAGAAAGGGAAAACATATGCCTTTGGATTGTGCTAAGTGAGATAGAGGGATAGCAGGGACTATTGGAGTGTTAGTTACAGCGTAACATACAGTGGGCAAGATTTGAGTGAACATGAGCTAGCTGCTGTATTGAGAGCCTAACAGGGGTAAAGGGGTGGTAAACATTAAACAAGAGAGCAACAGGAAACTAATGGTTGATATAAATGCCCACCAGATGGGTTTTGTAGTGGTCCAGGCATACATTCCTACAAGTAACCAAAAGGAAGAAGATATGGTTGGGGAGAATGAGCAACAAAAAGCAATAAAGAGTAGTGATGGAATAGAAAAACCCGATCATGATGGGTAGCTGGAATGCACTGGTGGGAAATCAGATGTTAGGAACACGAAAAGACCATGGTAAAAAAGCATTATATGAAGAAATAAACTGGTAGTAGCAAACACTGGGTTAAAACATCACCTAAGGCATTGGTACAGATGGAAAGTACCAGGGGATATAGGGAAAAATCAAACTGATTACATCATGGTGATGAAGTTAAGGAAAAAACTTGCACAGCTATCTGGAGGACGATGCCAGCTCAAATCATAATTTAGTCCTGATGAAATGTATTGTTAGATTGAAAAGGCCTTCTAAAAGAAAGAGAGTAAATAGTTGAAATGTGGCAACATTGAAAGGGATAAAAAGGAGAGAATGCCCAAGCTAGTAGAATGGATATAGGAGAAGCAGAGGAAAAGGGAACAATCAAAGAAAAATTGTGAAGAGTAAAAACAGGAATACTAATTGCTGGGGAAAAAACAATAGGGACAATGGAAACCAGAAGGATAAAGTAAAGGGTAACAGAAGAAATGATTAAGAAAATAGGGGAGAGAGGGATATGGAAAAATGTCGACACTTATCTAGGCAAGTGTAAAAATTGAATTTTAAACTCCAGTGAGTAACCAATTGAGCAAGGGAAAACTGGTGGAAAGGATATTGTAAATAAATAGAAAAGCAACAAAAAGAGGGGGAAGTAAGAGCAATATACAGTAAAGTGAAAATGTAATAAGAAAGTAAAAGAGGGAAAAGTATACAAAAGATCAAGGACAAAGTAGGAAAGACATCAAATGGATCAGGAGGAAATCCAGAATAGGAAGAGAGAATATGTGGCAGAACTATAAGACTGCAGCAAGAGACCAGTGAACCTAAACATAGAGGATGAGAGAACAATAGATAAGGTTAATCTCAGACCAGAGATACTTGACAACAAAATATAGCAGGCATTACAAAAGAAAGATGAAGGCAAGGAAAGCTGTTGGAGCAGATAACATACCTTCTGAGTTCCTAGAAAATTTAAGGTTTATTACGGGTAGAAAATCATTTCTTGATATAATTCATTGGTACTATGAGGAAGGAGTATGGGCAGAGGATTTTGTAAAAATGATGATACTTATCCCGAGGAATAAGGAACCATTAAAATGTGAGGAGTAAATTTCTGAGTTTGATATCACGTAAAGAAAATGTATTGCTAACAACAATTTAAAGCTGGAGAGTAGGACAAATTACAACTTGGGTGACAACCAGTTCAGGTTCCAGAAGGGATAGACACCTTTCGATGTAATAGCAGGGATGAGAGCACTCATAGATAGAAATATAAAATATAAATCAGCACCTTTTTGCTTGCTTAGTGTATTTTGAGAAGTGATTTGGCATGGTCTGCCTACATTGTCCCTCCAACATCCACTCGGGACTTTTTCAGCTTTGGGGAGGTAAGATCCTTTTGGACAGGACTATACTAACACCTATATCTGTTAGTCCACTCATGATAATAATTTGGAAAATTCCAAAGCCTTTACTCTTAAAATTAGCATCTCTTTCTGCAATTCAAACCTTGTTACAGAAATACAGAGCTACACCTAAGGCACATAGTCATTTGAATTACTCAACCTAAATTCAAGACCAAGTATGGGCAGATCATGGAGAGAATCTAGTAATGACAGGTCATGCAGGAAGATGGAGGGTATAATGCACAAATAAGACAGAGAAAGCATGCCTCAAGAGCAACACTTTCCGATAGATTTTTTCTATTGCATTACCAACAACTAATTCTATTAAACATGTATAATCCTATCCCAAGTAAAATGATACTACTGAGTAATTAATGTTTAAAAATTTTAATGGCATCTTTTCTTAACCATAACTATAGATTCTGCCATCGGAATAAACATTTACCATAAAAAAATTCTGGAATACATTATATAATCCATGAAAGTGGATGTGTGTCAAAAGGGCTCTAAACAACATAACCCAAATATCCTAAGTATGGAACCTAGAATTTTCAAAATATTTTCCCCATGACCAGCAAGACACAGTGTAACAGAAACAACTTAAATTTTCCAGCTTAGCAAAATAAAATGTTTTCATAAATGGGGGTCAAGACCCGAGGGAGTGTTGTCTGTCCTCACCACACTATACCTGACCAGAAATATTTTTCTTTTAACATTATACCTAAGGTGCACTCAATCTCACTAAAAACCATTAAATGTACTCCTAAACTCAGACTCATTGATGAAAACACAATCATACCTTACATTTGGACAACAACAAAAGGCCATGATTGCATTAGTGTTACTGCCTACTTCATTGACTTCAACATAAATTAGATCCAGTAAGAAGGTATAGTATGTATTGATGGGATAATAGTCAATGACAGATGAACCTATTATACAACTGAAAGTTTCATCTACCAACTCATATTTGTAAAAAAGAAAGTAAAACATGTACATGAAAAGATAAGAGGGCATATAGAAAGAAAGCTCTAGAGCCAAAATTCCAGAGGAAAAACTTAGGTCTAGACCAGGACTGTAACCCAGATCCCTTGAATTTCCAGCCAAGTGCTTCAGCCAGTTAAGCCATCAAAGTGCCCTTCTCCCCTCCCATCACTTAGTTAAGGTAACACAGGGGCTAGTCCCAGTACCCACACAATTCGTTTAGAAGAAAACTCTGTAGATTGTGATGAATGCACAACTAATGAAAGACAATTACTAAGTACTGTTGTTACTTATATGACTCTAACATGGAGTTTATGACCATTCAGTTTTGTTACAGGAATAAAAATTTTATAATGAGTAATATCAGTAACTTTTAAATCTTGGGCAAGCATGACATCAGCCTAAGCCTTGTTATTTTTATCTACAAACTGAAACTTAGGTTTTCCAATTATATACATAGCTTTAACTACAAGAGATTCCTAGAATACTCTGACTTTACAGAGGATGATATTATTTTTTAAAAACAAACAATCTGAAAACCTCATCTCATCTATTCTGGATAAACTATTTTTAAATTTTCTCTGATGACTGCATTGGATGATAAATTGAATTCGGAAGATGACAAAATTACCCCACAAAATACAGCATGTAATTCAATTTCTAATCCCCATTATGTAAAAATATGTGTGGCACAGTAAATACAAAGAGTGGGAAACTTGAAAAGTATATTATAAATGGTAACTTTTACAAAATAAAAAATAACATACATGACTAGGGTTCCAATGCCATAGAGTCATCAATAGGTGATTTAGGAAGTTTTCGAGCTAATATATATACAAGACAGTAGAACACATAGGGGCAGGGGTGAGAAAGGGACTGATGGGAGGGAGGATAAGTGGTATTTAGGGTGGTGGTATGGATGGAGGTTGAAGGTCAGATTCTCACCCTCTCTCTTCCTATAAGCATGTCCATATAAGGGATTGAAAACAGACAAAAATGCCTAATGATGACACTTAAGTGATGAAACCCAGGTCCTATGAGTAACTTTATTCAAGAAATTGTAGAAGTTACCTTACCAAATACTTTTCACAATGAAATATCACCAATTTACAATTTACTCTCATTTACATTAAATGGAACTTGGAATACTAAAGCACCAGAGAATAGTCAATTCACAAAAAAACAGAGAAATATTGATTGCCAGGCCATCCAGTTCACTGTAACCATTCAATCTCATCTGCAGGTACTCTCAATGCTTATCAGATTGTGATTACCGACACTGAGACAAAATAATCACTAAGCCATTAAATTAAAATTACTATCATTTGATAGAAAGAGTCAAGTGCTGCAAAAAATTAATCTTAGATACCTACTCTGCAAAAGTCTGTCCAATTAATTATGAAAGATAAGACATGATTTATCATTCAAATCACTTAAAAAAAGACTAAGTTTCAAACAAAACAAGCTCTGACAATCATAAATCTAACCACAGAAAACCTCCACCTCCTTAAGCTTACTTTTGATCAAAGGTTGATAGCTATTTTATTTATAAAGAGATGGCTGTTTAACCAAGAATTTTTCCTTTTTAATATTATGCCAAAAGGTTGTAACGAACTATAAACATTTGCACTGATATTACTAATCATTGGCTTCAATGATTTTAGGCTTTAAATCCGAAATACCCATCTTTAATTGGGTATTTTCCATGTATTTCAATCTTTGATGTTCCGATTCTATTACTAAAACTTATTCCATTGGCTAACATAAGAGTTGTCTCATCAGATCATATTAACTTCGTTTTTAGAGGCTAAAGAGATCTGAAGGTTATGAATGTTCACGAGCATGCTCTGAAAACAACCAAATAACCTGTGATCATTTTTACTGTATCCATGCAGACCAAAATAGTCTCTCATACTTACGGTGGAATCAAGCATGGTAAAATTCCTTTAGGATATTTTCCTGTTATTTGATGTGCTTTGGCAATGAGATATAAGGGATTGTGTTTTGTGCCACAATGTTCAAATACATTGGTAGAACTACCGAATAAGAAATTTATTCAGCTTCCAAATGACGATAGAAGAAATAAATTATGGTTTCGAGTGGCACGCTTGGATTTCGTCAGCAGCAAAACAAAATTCTGTTGTGAAGACCATTTTAATGTATGTACCAAGTTATGACGAACTATGGAATTACATATGAATAAATTAATCTTTTTAAGTAAATTTGTGCAATATCGTTACCAGAAGACTTGACAAATTTCATATACCCTAAATTCCCAAGTATAATGCACACTCACGCATAACACGCAGGTCAACCTTTGGCTGTAATCCACATGTCTCCAAAATGTCAAGTATAACGCACACTCATATATTACGAGCAGGACACCCGCAGAACCTTGACTACTGAAATTCAAATTTTCGGAACCATTGAAATCTGTATTTTTTCAATAAGGCAGAGGAAAATCCAAAGCAATTACACTAGGGAAAAAGTAACATATTGTAGTAGCTTTTGTATTAATTACACTTCCAGTACAGAAAAAAATCAAATCCGAGAAATAATTACATTATCACCATGTGTTAAACCTATACAAAGTTTTAAACAGATCCAATTTCCCACCTACCTCAAGCAGAAAGCCTACACAAAACAGTGTATCAAAAAAAGAATTGCAGTAAAAATGTTCTCGTTTAGAGTGTCCCAGCAGGATAAGGTTACATGGATACATTGTACATAACGCTGTGAGTCTCAGCAGAACAAAGTTAGGCTTGGAACAAAAAGAAGGAAGTTTTGATAGGTTTCAGCAATATCATCATTTCACTGATTTAATATTTGAATGCTTAAAGATATTTTTTATAAAGTACCTACCTAGTAATTCTTATGCATAACGGGCAATCGTTCACCTTATGTATAACGCACATCAAATAACTTCGAGAATTTTGCAAAAAAAAACAATGTATAACACGTGCGTTATACTTGAGAATTTAGGGTACGTGTCAATGATGGGAAATCCAACTTAATTGAAACCTGAAGCCTTGATATTCACTTGCACTAAGTATGCTTTACTGCTCACTTTGTGTTCTATGTATATTTTTGCAATGGCTGTGCACAGTGGTCCTTCTCTCTTCACTTGGACATATCCTATAACATTATCACAATAATTCTCATGAGAAACTCAATTTTTAAAAAAATATAATTATCCTTGAAAATCCTTTCGTTCGCAGTTCCTTGGCAGAGAATACACTTAAAAACCTCTCCTACTGCTGTCTCATTTATTCCTTAAGTGAACAACATATCACTAAGAATTGAGGATATTCAAGTATGTATTAAGTTATTGTGAATATTTATTTAGATTTGATGCCATTGCTGACAATTCTGATGAACTTCAGATATGTGCTTTATTAACAAGGGCTGAATTTACCATGAATATAACTTAAAATACGGAGGTAAAGTAATACTAATAAATATGAGATATTTAACTGGACAATTTAGATTCACATTCACATAAAATGAACTTTGTAATCATAAAAGCAATACAACAGACAATTGAAGGAAGTTTGCATAATTTTGGAATATCTTCAGAACCTCACCACTTAGATTTTCACATTATCCTTAAGCTGCCATCCATGAATCAAGGATAACTATTTTTATCCGGATATATTTCTTCAAAAATGGATTACATATCTCATTTGGAAATAGGCTAGTTTTGTTTACCATATGGCTATGTTATATATTTGCTTAAGTAAATTGTTTCCTGTTATGGTAGCCCATTAAGTTGGTATGGTAGAATGTTGTATTTAAAATATTTCATACATCATTTACTCAGGTCGTTAAGCCACAAACAGCCAGTTCTTTGGAGCAGTCTGAACATAAATTCTAGGCAAGGATTGCAAGAAATCATATTTCTATCATTTCAGAGCATTGCTTCATATTCTATCATACAAAATGGACAGGGATAAATTATATCACTGTTCCTCTAAATTCAGCAGTAATTCCTACAATTTTTCACAGCCTGAGCTTTTATGCACCAAATGCAATAAAGTTGAAATAAAGTATAAGCATTTTTTTTAAGTCAATATGGTACCATAATTAGGGTCTCTCATGGAATTGCTTCTCATACATCATAGAACTAAAAATGGTTTATCTAAGTTTTGCCAGAGCAAAACCATTGAATGTTTAGAGCAAAGTTTTCCCAGAAATAGGCTGAGGAAAATGTACGAGGCAAAGTAATCCAAAATACCACACAAACCTGGGTCTTGAAAAAACTATCTGTGAATATCTGTCATGGGGGAAAATTGATAATGGAAAAGTAATTCTTCAGACCACCAGGGATTTAGGACAAGCCAGACACTCATTAATTGGTTGTTAACACCTAAGAGCCAAAAATAACTAAATGCACATTATCCTCTCAGTGTACATATGAAATAAAACTAATATCACTCACCTGATACGTGTTATCGAAACTGTCATACATAAATCTAGTGATTAGAGATGTCTTGCCAACTGAAACAATGAGAATATTACTTCAGAATGATTTTTAGTAAAGATGCACATATTATAACCATAATAAAGGGTTAAACGGTGCAAAAAAAGGGGAAACACCATTCTAATCAAGCTTCACTTGATAGAGTTGCTCCAAACATTAGGCCCAGCCAATGAGTCATAAACCTCACCATATTATACTAAAGGAGTTCCAAAAGTTCAATACCAGCTGTCCATTGAATAGATCATTCTGAACATTGTTAATTGAGCAATCTAGTCATTATTTTAAATTGATTGAAAATATAAACCCATTATTTGAAACTTTCAGGAGGCCATTCGCATTAGCACTGAACACAAAAATCATCCTTGCTGCGCTAACCCTATAATATGGAATTTCAGTTCACTTATACCATACATCATCATTATTGGTGGACTGCTGTTTAGCAGGTCCTCAGCAGCCTCTCCTTCCGATAAGTCTGTCTTGTGCCTTACTCTTCATTTCCATGTAGCCTGTCTTCTCTTCTAAATTATCTGTCATTTTCTTTCTCATTCTTCCATGTTTACCCTTTCCTTCCACCATCCCTTTTAATACATCCTTCATCAAACAATCTCTTCATAATATATGTGGACCCCAGAAGTCAAGGGGTCTAAGTGACATTAAAAAAAACAAGTTATGTACAGAAATGGGACGTGAAAATATAAATCTTTTAGGTGGTAAAGGGATCCAAGTGATTTTCTTGACAGGTGATGCTATCTAGGGTAATGCCTCTTAACTATTTAGTGGGTTGTACCAAACATTTTCAACTTTGACTTAAGTTTTCTCAAAACAACGATTTTGTTACTTAGACCCCTTGACTTCTGGGGTCCTCATATGTCCCAGCCAGTTTAGCTTTCTTGTTTTAATTGTCTTTATCAGTCCTCTATTTTCCCCCACTCAGGTCAATACCTCTTCATTTCTCACTCTGCCCAATTAATATTCAACATTCTTCTCCATATCCACATCTCCAATGCCTCAATCCTCAATCATTATTATATATTATATCCTTTTTCAAAGCTGTCCATGTCTCACAACCATGCAGTAAGATGCTCCGAACATAACACTTTGCCAACCTTTTCCTAAGCCCAATATCCATTGCTACACAACTTTTTCTTTTTGATAAAAGCGTCTCTGGCCATTGCATTTCTACCTTTAATCTCCTCAGTCACATTTCCAGCCCTGAGTAATTTCCATCCCAATATACTTATATCTTGTCACTTGTCCCAGTCTTTCCCCTCCAATGGTAACCATACCATACACAGGAGGTTAACTGACCTAGGCTGCAAGCATGCCATGGAAGGAGGGAAAACCTCTCCATAGTGGAACTAAATTTGAGTAAAACGTGTTTGGCTTAGTTTTCCAAAGCTTTAAATGTTCCTTCGAGTACACCGTCCTCATTCAACAACACCAACTTTCACTGATCTATGAGTTCAGGTTGGCTTTGCCAAAATTTGAGGTCATCCATATGCAAGGTTGTTGCTACCACTGAGTGAGCTCTGGTAATGGAAAACGAGCTGATTATTATCAGATTACAACCCAGAATGCTATATTACATCCGAATATCAAAATATCTGCAATTTGACATATTTTCGACTTAGTCACTGACCACTTAGGTCCCCTAAAAAACCAGCATAGATTTAATCATTAATTAAGCTTTATCAATTTATTTGAAATGTTGAATAATTTATCTGAAATGTTGGAGGACATACAATCGACCACTAAAGTTAAAGTAAGTAAAGTAGGAGTTAGTGGACCCCTCTGAGCCACAGGCGCTGATCCTAGCGTTTCATTAAGATTTTCGAGTAAAAGAGAGAATATATAATTAACTCTTCAACACTAAACTGTCACAGAAGAAGTGCCATCACATCCTGTAAAAATAATACGATGACCGAAAGTCTGGGAATTGTTAGCAAATTATCCATGAATACAATGGTATACCATGTCATCCACAGCACTAACGACGATCAATTTAGGGTTTCACGCTTTCGACGACACTGCCTCATGCACAAAAATTTAAGTACAATGTGATACGACAGAATTTCGCATTCTTGGACGGTTATGTACAAATAATTTCCAACAAAGGAATGATAACGGGTAATTATTTAAATATGCTTAAGAAAAGATTCCACCATAAATTCAAATGTAATGGTTTTCGAGTTGTGGTTCCACATCATATCGTATTCCGACCGACTTACCCCCCTTATTCACTTCATTCCATCACCGAGACACGTATTACAGTATGATACGGAAAGTAGGCAATGAAATATTCAACGCCGTTAGTACAATCAAAATGTCGTTATCACACATTTGAAAGTAATAAATTCTACTATTCGCCTACAAAATTGCAGAGGACTTCAAACCTATTTTCACAAATACTGAACATTGGGCGTTTTCAGGTCAACACAGCGGAATAAAATCACTACTAATATGCGGCGTACAGAAGTCAATTAAACAAAATTAATACCATATATACTAAAATCCTAAAACAAAAACGCTTAAACTCCTTAATAATACCACAATAAGTCTAGCTTCATCTCCCGTTCACCAGCTGAGGTAAGCACACATCACAGAATACAATTATCTACACCAAAACACAGTACCACATTTTAAAACCGTTCCAGTAATAAATAATAACGCTAAATCATTTTAAATGACATGATGAGACCTAGGATATCGTAAGCTTTCGACGAAATTTGTTAACCTCAAAAGATTACGTTGGTATCACCTGCGGTGAATAATAAAGGTTTAGTCCACCATCAAAAGCCATATTGATATTTCAGCCGAGAATGTCTACACTTCAAAAAGATGGATATTCGCCGTCTTAAAATTATCAGATCACGACCCAGGATGCTGTATTACATACGATCCTTAAAATATCTCAAATTTGACAGATGCTTCAACATTTAGTCACTCACCACTTTGCTCCCCTAAGAAAACCAGCTTAAATTTTCGCAGAGGATTGCCAAAATCTCCAGATGACGACATCTTAACCACAAAATAACCCTGTTTCCACGGGCAGGAACAGCTCACACTTAAAACAAGTATACACCTATAGTTTACACAGTGACATCCGCTGAGCCCAGCCCCGAAGACGACGGTCCGCCACGTTACAGGACCTCTTCACTCCTACACAATGGTGACGTCATTGAATCCATGATTGAATCTAGTTCGATCTAGTTCCGCCATTGGCCGCCTCACTGAGGCAGGTTCTGAATTAGATAACTTCAATTCCCAGGGAAATAATCCACCCCAATTTTCAGGGCAGGATTCGAAATGTGTCTTGAAAAAATTTTTAGAGCCACAAAATATCAAGCTGAAAGAAAAACGATTCTTACTTCTTAATATTTTTTCGTGCATCTGAAAAACGATCCTAACCTAAAAAATTTCCCTCGAATATCTAAGATGCAATAGAAATATATTTCTCTTCTATTTTCACCGGTAATCTGATAAAATATCATCGAAAAATTTCAAATTCTACAGCAAAACTACATCCACATCGCCACTTCGTATGTTAGTTAATGAACTTATTCCGCTTCAAAACTCGCGCGTCTATTCTCCATACCCGACTTTCGGCAACAGTAATTCCATTACCCTACCATATTCTTAATACAGCAGTAAGTAGTGTTGGGTATAGATACATCTTGAAAAATGGCTGTTTGATACGGCTTGTAATAAGGTCAATTCCAAAACATTCCCGCCCTCCGTAAAGGGTCATGGTTTCCCTCGTTCCCATGGCACCCGTGCGTCTTCAAAGCAGCGCCGTTACCCTAGTACCCGTAGCCCCGGGTTGCTGCCCGTTGCATTCGAAGTTGGTCACGTTGGTCACTACGCTACTCTGACTACACCCATCCTGTTGCTGTCGCCCAGCAACCTAAAACCTTAATAAATAAAGGGTTGAAAGCACGATTTCCTTTTGGATGCGTGTAACACCATCAGCCGCCTCAGCTGCGAATCCGACTTCCGGAATAATTAGGCAATCCAACAGGCAGCCACGAAAATAACGAATGAGATGTTCTGGAATTATTATTTTTCAGTTGCTAAACTGAAAACTGAACCCAGCTTAATTTCATCCAAATACATACGGTGGCGGTAAAAATGCGGTTGAAGAGAATATTTTTACGCTACTACCCCCCAGGTGACGATAAAAATATTTACTATCCTGAAATGAAAGAGAAAATGGAGGACAAAATTTAATGATATATTTGAATGTTTACAGGGATATGCCTGGAATATATTCAACAGGGAATCGTCAAAACAAAAATGTTAGATCTTAAGGATTTATCTGAAAAGTAAGAATATAAGTCAGTTATCAGAGATGTAAAATTTAAAATATAGGCTCCAGTACTTCCAAATATGTTATGCAACAAATATGTAACACGAATTTCATTTTCCTCAAAGCACAGACATAACAGAACTTGCTGAAAAACTGATCAAAGAAGAACTCCTTTTTAGCCATAGTGTAAAAACTCAATTAGTGCACTCATTGACCACATTAAAAGATGTGAACTGCAAAAAAAACCAACATATTTTCCATAAGGTGGCAACATTTCAGACACACTTTTTACCTGTCACTAACGTTGCACTCAACAACCAAGCAGATAAGTAAGCTATTTTCTTGAGAGTTTTTTTATACTATATGCCTCTAATACTGACAATACATAATGTTTTAAGGACAGATTTATTTCAGGAAGTTATGACAGAACATGCAAAGTTTGGAGCATTGAAAATGAAAAGGAGGCTGTTTCTCTTGATGACCACAAAAATGTTGTATGCTCACTAGCATTTAATAATCCATATGGGTAAAGTATACACTCATTTCCCTGAAAGATGCATATATATTATAAGTAAATCAGGGCTGAGAGAACAAAGTATTGGGATTGAATGAAGTATAGTTTATGCATGCTAACATTTTGAAATATACCAGGCAAAAAGATAGCACTCACTAATGTCTTGAGAAAAAATTGAGAAACCCTTGAATATAAAAGAAGTACTCGCATATGCTCATGAAAAGCTTGCTAGCATTAAAAAATCTGGTGCTTTCCCAGGATTTTGTTGAATGAATAGTCCTTGGATTTCCATCCGGATGATTTGTTCCAATTTGCCAATGTTTTGAGCTCTGACATGGCCCTCATCATCAGGGAATCTCAAGGCCGACTTGGACCTCGAAATATTACCATAATGGAACAAATCACTTGGAAGAAAACCCAAGAACTATTCATTGCTAGCATTTGCTTCTAGTAGAAGAATTTTGTAGTCCCCAGTATATGCTTGAGTGATTCCTAATTGGGCCTTAAATAAGGCTCAAGTAGGAAGTGTTATCTAATACCTTAGCAAGCACTTGTAAATAACTGTGGCTTACTTCTGGACAAAAACCTGCACCATTGTTAACAGCAACAACTTATTCCCAACCTTTCCTTGATGTACTGGCATAGCTCATCATTTCTCACACCTAGCCAATTATTCCCAACCTCATCCTCATCTCTCCTTTCATTAGCTACCTACCTTGATCCTGTTCTGCAGAGTAACTGAATGTTAATATCAAGATTGGCTCCATATTATTTCCTTCAGCTGATCCAATGAACTATCTAACTCATCCCATCTATGATTAAAAGTTACCTTGTACATCTGGAGTATAACTAAATTCTTTGGGTCTGCCGTAATCTCTTCTTGTGGAATTCTCTCACATACCTACTCAAAGTTGACAGCCACTATGTGTAGGTAGGTACATAGTTTTCTATTAATCACTAAGGCTACACACTGCCTTTCATCCGGCACACAAAAAATCATTCTATAACTATTATTCCAATGGTTGCCATTGTTTTTTTCCATAGGTACTTCAAACAAAAAAATATGAGTGCATGAAGTACGATAATAAGTCAGTAAAACTCCATTTTTAGTTTGACATTTCCATAATTTCCCCCTCTTAGATGCTTTTAACACTCCCTATTCTCATTCTTTCTTTTTCTTTTTTTCTTTTTTTCTTTTCTTTTTTTGGAAACTTTTCATGGCTCACCACCTCTTCATCTTTTCCTCATTATTTTTCGCTACTGCTGTAGTGCAAGAATTTCACATGAGGCATTTTTCCTCTGGGATAGGCTACAACAGGGTCTCAAGGTTACCAGGATTCATTACCTTAATAACTCTCCCTATAACCATAGGATAAGTAGACAAGATAGTTTCTCAGTGCCTTCCCCAATAATGTTCCTAATAATTTGTCATTAAATAAGAGGCCCTCAATGGGGTCAGATGCCTTGAAAGCTGCCTGACTGAAGATGAGATTATTACATTCTGATCATTTTCCTCTGCTCCAATTTTGCAACTCTCTATAATGGGTGGCTGCATAAGAGGCAGTATTACTGCTCTTGCCAGTTCAAATTCAGGGATCATTTATTGGAACACACAAGCCCCTCCTTACACGAAGGCTGAAGTCCATGGACAGGCTTAATGTACATGCCTCATGAAAAAAATAAAAAGAATTGCAAGAATAAAGAATTACAAATAAAACATTTTATCCGACAAATATGGATGGGATGCAAATGGAATATATATATATATATATATATATATATATATATATATATATATATATATATATATATATATATATATATGTTGTTGGATAAGTGGAGTGGATATATATATATATATCCACTTGGCGAAAAACACTTGTAGTGCACAGATATAAAAAAAGGTCACAGGCGTGACTAGCAGTTACATATAGAGCACAAAAAAAAAAAAGAAAAACTCACAAAAATTTTTATATATTTCGGCGGACACAACCGCCTTCGTCAGAATGTTAGAAGGTAGTGACGGGTAAAGGATAGAAGGGAGGGAGAGGTGGGGGAAGGGGAAGGGAAGGAGAGGGGGATTAGTGAGAGACAAGAGATTAGTGAGTCAATGTCTCTCACTAATCCCCCTCTCCTTCCCTTCCCCTTCCCCCACCTCTCCCTCCCTTCTATCCTTTACCCGTCACTACCTTCTAACATTCTGACGAAGGCGGTTGTGTCCGCCGAAATATATAAAAAAATTTTTGTGAGTTTTTCTTTTTTTTTTTGTGCTCTATATGTAACTGCTAGTCACGCCTGTGACCTTTTTATATATATATATATATATATATATATATATATATATATATATATATATATATATATATACATACACACACACACACACACACACACACACACACACACACACACTTGAATGCATGATGCCTATGCTTAAGAGAGAGTCGATTGTGGTAACTCTACATGCATATAAAATCTTGAATGAAGTATGCAAATCAATGCATTGTTACTCATGCTAGCTTCAGGGAAATTCATTACAAGGAAAGTACATATACTTATGATAAACCACTGTTCAGAACTCCAGGGAGTCTTACCTTTCTTGTCCATCTACATTGTGCAGATGTAACTTAAAACTAGACCTAACCTCATGGCAGTAACCATGACATCAAAAATTCACGACACAGAAACACAAAGGACAAAATATGAAATTTTGCTGCCTGAAGTCAAGCTTGAAAATTCTTCAATTATAGAGTGGCTGTATTACACAATTAACTACCAGACTCAGCAAAGACCGCCTTCTCCTCATCAGGATGTTGCATTTTCTGCTGGGAAATGCAAATACATAATTGTATTTCAGTGATACTTCATTCAAGCAATGTTTCAATTTTTGTTTTTCCTTCTTTCTTTACTTGGTACAGGTTCTGAGATGCTATCATGCACCAGTAATAGTTGTATTACCTACTCTTATTTTTTTTCATTCTTTAGGAATCAATTCAAATAATACATAAGAGTTATTAATACACCTTATTCTTTACTCGATGTCATTGGAAAAACCTCATGCATGTAAGGAGTAACTGAAAGTTGAATAAATTATGCATTATAATCAGACATACCACCACGATTTGTATGTACTAATATTGGCCTCTCCCTGAAAAAGTAGGCTCATTGATATGCATTTTGATTTAAATTTATGCTAAGAACCTGCTGCCTTTCAATCAAACTCACGTCATAAAGGAATCATATTTGATGGCATATAAGCCACATATTTTCCCCCTAAAGAATCAGTTAAAAATCATTCCCAGATCTTATGTGCAAAGGTGACTCATTATTCTGTCTACACCTAAGTCAACCGTCAACCATTACCACAGTGGATAATATTTACTATCCAGCCCTTCCCCATATATTTTTATTTACTTAAACTGTGCTGAGTTTATTTTTATTGTTATAACCGGCCTTATTGTCATGAGCTATGCCAGGATCGATATATTCCCTATGCATCCAAATATAGCTCCCTCCCCAAATTTTCATCTATGCATATCGTGGGAAATACCTAATGCAATCCCAAATATACTCTCTAATCACAAAGTTCCATCGTCGTAATCTTTATTGGATAGTAACTGAAGGCATTTGTCTCTTTTCTCTGGAACCCTATACCGAATGTGTAAAAAAATATTTTTGGCACACTTGTATGGCTGGCTGCATATATGGACTTAACTGCTGCTTTGCAGTGCTATAATAACCTCGCCACGACGGAAATTAACGAGATTATATGAATGGTCAACAAATCCGTTGCATGATAAAAACTATAAGTACCAAGTTGCTCTTCTTCTTTCGACGGTTACCTCATTTCGAGCGGAAAAGGTTTATGGCTCAAATGCATCGTGGGTTGCATAAGCGCATTACGTACCATATTGTCATGTAGCAATAACATCCTCATGAAGGAAAAAATTTGAAATAAACTTTTCACTGATTATTTTGAACATAGCGTTCGTTGTTTACCAAAATGAACAGTATTAGCTCACTATAACCTATAAATATTCTCCCTCCCTCTACTGAGAACCGATATTTGGCCAAAAACGGTGAGCTTATACGCGTAAGTATGCGGCATACATTTTTTTCATTGCTCTATATCGAAAAGCAATATATTGAGCGTCATATCGTCACCATATTTGAAATACCATGTCCCGTAAGGGTGATTAATTACCTTGGCAAAGCCTGACAAAACGAACAGAACAACCTCCAAATGGTATATTATTTAAGCGCGGATTCTGTCGTATTTGTGACAAATGTGCCAAAAATGTGTAATTTATTCCGGTAATGTTACGAAAATATCTTCCCACCGGTTTTTGAACCTTAAAAATCTGGCAATTAAATTCTCATCGACTCTCCTGCAGGTTGGAATTCAGTACATAACTGAAATTAACGTAAGATTTTGTTTTAACTCTATTTACTTTTAATTTTAGTTGATGGGAAGATAATTAATGCAAACACTAATAAATGGTCCTTCAGGTTCCATTTGTTAAACAGAACTATTTTTAGTGGGAATAACCAAAGTTCTCCTTAGGGCAGATGGAGGTAAAATATACCCTCCCTTTTCCGGAGAAAAGAAAACTTCTGAATGAAATTCGAGATCGGCAGAGTAGGTGGTTGGAGGATGAAATGGGTTGCTCAAGAATGTGATAGAGGGAAGGATGATGAACAAGCGGGGAAGGGGAAGAAATAGGTTTCATGGACAGGATGACGAAGGGTAGATCGTATGCTGAGGCGAAAAAGGATACACTAGAGGGAATTTTGGCACTGAAAGTGTCGAAAACTGGAAGGAGATTTTCTAACAATCAACAATACATTTTTAATACACTTTTTAATACATTTTTCAGATATTCAAGAATACATTTTTTAATACCCTTCTGATTCCAAAATAATCCATAGCCGTGTTCACAGTGGTGTTCTTTCGCCTAGCCTGTGAAACCATTTTTCGTGATGAAGCGTCACGGGGGAGGAAATATGTCTCGCCGAAAACGCCTGTCTAACCACAAACTCTTTTTAAGCTCAGTTGAGAAAAAATGAGTACATCAGTGTGAAACAACTAATATCGATGTGCAACTAATAAAAGAAGGTATATTTTACTTCAGCAACCAAATTACCAACCAATAATTAAGATTCAGTCAGTCGTTTTATGACTTCCATTCCAGAATCAATCTCAAATTTATACAAGTGCGAGCGGTCAGCTTACCTAAGTTAAAACTAACCGAGTGCCGGAAGCGATGTCAATCCTTACCGCCAAGTCAGAAACAGTAGGTGAGTTTGGCGTGAATTGCCTACCGGAAGGGGATTTTCTACAAGCTCGTGGTGGAGTGGGTAAAACATGATATTGAGGCAATTGTTAGCCTTGGACGGGAGGAAATAGTGGAATGAGTAGATATGTGGGTTGGAAGTCTTCAATCGGAGTTCCAAGACATCTGGTCCCGTCTTCGTCCGTGGTATAAGGAGCGATAGCCTTTGTGCCCTTGTCAGTAGTCCCAGGAGTGCCCGAATATCTCCTGCTCCGACTTCTATACAAACGATGGCTGCCGGACAACGGAAAGATCTCTGCTGAAGTCGCTGGCAGGAAGTAGTCACTAGCTAGGAATAGTCTCTGCAGGTTAGAGTCGCAGCATTGTTGGGGTCGTCGCTATGTTGATAACAAGTCGGGACACGCCTCGGGCAAGTCCTTCGGCTAGAGGCGGGGTTCATGCATCCGGTTGTGTCGTACGACATGGAGCGGCATCAGACAATTCACGGCACTCGATTCCAGGCAAAAAACGTAGGATTTCAAGTCGTGCGTTTTAAGCACTGCCAGCACAGCACGATCCACTCCGTATCCATTCGTAGAAAGTAAGAGTCCGTGCGTGCTGTACGCCTATTATTTAATATTGAGAAAAGAGAAGGAGATGGGGCGTCCATTATTGACAAATAAACACGTCAGGTGGCGCTGCCTGTACTCGGCCGTAAGTGAAGGTGAAGCCGGGTAGTGGTAACCGTCCGCCATATTGAGTGTCCCTGATACACTATTAGCGTAATAGGCGTAATCCTAGCTATTTACACCTTTTTTGTCCATAAATGTTGAATTATGAGAAATGGGGATAGTATCGGTTTGGTTGATAATACAGAATATATTGTCAACTCCTCCAACGTATCTCATGGAGAAACAGGCAGGTAGGAGCAATGAAAAGCATGTCGTATGCTCTTGATGGTATGTGTTTAGTGTATTCCAAATAAAATAGAATGAAACACCGGAAGATGTAAGGAAATATATCCAAAATAATAATTTATGCAAATAGTTTTTAATATGAACTTCACTGGCCGTTGGGGAAAAACGCGTAAATTACGGCTTTTTAGTTACCTATCAACTGGCTAAAGAGGCAGACTTACGAAGGATTCTCGTAATTTTGGACAGCTAAAAAGTAAATAATAGCAATAAACGTTAATGAGTGATGATTTATAGTTCATAATAGGGTTAATGACGCATCGTTATGCGCATAGAGCTTCCATTCAAATAGCCATTCCGTTTGTCGTTATGTATTTGAAATCAAATGTTCATTAACTTTTGGCTTGGTAAAAGGACATTGAAAATGGCTAAACAGCCGAAACTTGTCGTGTCTTTATAATATTGTAGAAGTCACAAAGTATCTCTTTGTTATCAATCAGCTCCCAGAGTGCATGCAAGTATGCTGAAAGTTTGCTTTCAAAGTCTGATGCAAGTTTGTTGTGCAAGCGTAAATCATATTTGTTCCGTTACTTTAGCTACTTTATACAGGGGAGACGAGGGCAAAATGATCCCTCTAAAATATATTTAGCATTTATAGTGCGATAAAAGTTAAATACGAGGAAGAAAATCTTATGTGTTTTGTATTGTTTTTAAGGTTCTTTTAGCTGATATTGACAATTTTTTGAATTTTTAATACCGTTATCAACAGTGAATTAATCCATTTATTCATGTCATACAAAGGATCATTTTGCCCCGGGTATATGGGGTATAATGATCCCTTTTCAGGTATGCATGGAAAATTTCAACTCTGTTTAAAAAGTGCATTTTATGAGCAACAAAAAAAATTAGAACAATAATTTCTGCAATACATTGTCATTAAATTCTATTAATTATAAAATAAGAAAAAACTGCAAACTACACGGGAAAAACAGTTTTTTTATCTTTGTTTACAATTTTTTTTAACTAATAGAAATGAAATAAACTGCTGAAATAAACAGCTGAAAATTTCGTTGGGGCATTATGATCGCTTGTGGTCTCATCGAAGTATTACGATCCCTCCGAGGGAACATTTTGTCCAATATGACGTGACTTCAGACATCTGAACATAAAAACGGAACGCCATTTTGAATTATGAAAATAAAGGCGATATTAGGTTCACTGATTAATACTTCAAATGCTTACCTATATTTATGAAAAATTACAGGGGTATAGTTTGGAACCAAGAATTTACAAACTGCCACACACCCTAGATGAAGAGAGCTAGAAATTGCCTTTTCTTCTCTAAATTTTCACCGGAAGCCACAGTGTCCGCTGCAATTGCCCATGTGGCACCAACGGTTGGGCCAACGTTGGGGAACTGTTTCGTGCAACGGTTGGTCAACCGTTATTCATGGCCGTTTTGCCAACCGTTATCCAACTGTGATGGCCCAACGGTTCCCCAACCGTTGGCTCAATAATTCCCCAACTGTTGGCCCAACAGTTCCCCCACCATATACCAGCAATCATAAAACCATTTTTTCTATTAATGTGTATTGCCATTAGGCATAAAATTGGTTGGTATATGCAAGTGCCGAACTGATTACCTTCCCCTTTCTCTAAGCCACCCACCTACTTGGTGATAACTCGATTCCATTCACGCCATTGCGGTCGACATGATATATAGGTCTCACTCAGGCATACGCTCCTGGGGGTCAAGTTTGATTTACGTCAGAACTAGGTAATTTAAAACTCGAAGGTAATGCTATTCCTAGAAACTGACTGTTAAGGAGAAGATGATGCAAAAAGCCACGATTTCGATTCGCCTTCGCCAATGAATGTTCTCCACCTAATAATGCCCTTTCGTTTTTCAACCCCAATGAAAACTGCCGATCCACCTACTTGCTGATAACTCGATATCTCGATGCCAAATCGATATCTCGATTGCATTTCCTCCTTTCGCTTGCGACTTCCGCCATCTCCCAACGTTGGCCCAACGGATGAGAAATAACCGTGAAAATGGCACTGTTGGTCCAACGGATAAGAAATAACAGTGCAAATGGCACCGTTTCCCAACGTTGACCCAACGGCCTAAAGGTAACCGAACCATTCCCCAACCGTGGCACCGTTTCCCAACGTTGGCCCAACCGTCTGTGCTACATGGGTGAGGACGTAGTTTGACTGTTCTCAACAAAATGGCATGATTAATTACGCAGAAATTGAGGGTGATCATTTTGCCCCGGGGGATCGTTATGCCCTGGTCTCCCCTAGTTATTATTTATTTATATTGTATTATTTTTTAAAGCAAACCGTTCATGGCCACATAAAGTAGGTAGAGTGGTGAGGTATAAAGGTAACTTACCTATCTTTGTGGTATTTATTCAGTAAAATGCAAATGAGAAGAATCAGTTGTAATGACTTAATGAATCCATTCATGTCATGGTAATCTATATTGAAATTTAATTTGTTAATTTGTTTTTGCAATATTTCCCACCATAAAGTGCATCTATAATTGATTTAATATTAACTATTCGACATTGATTTACATATGTTGAGATTGAAACCTATTTCGAATAACTATTACAAAGCAAGTTATAGTTCATTTCTATGTAGATATTTCATTTTATAGCCTCAACCATATTACCAATAACATATATGCTAATGCATTTGTTAAAGTGGCCGTGTTACCACCGCGCTTAACTTCGTCCCAGAGGGCACGGGTTGATCCCCGCACGGGATCTTCTTTCTCATTTTGTTTTAGTTTTCCATTTACGGCATCCTACAATGTGCTCAAGAGTTTTTGATTTTCACTGGAAATATTATTTTTGTGCGAGGCAAGTTTTTCATTTGCATAAACAACGTCAGGCTTATTCTCTTTTTTCTTCGGCCAAAGGCAGCCTTCTAATTATGTCACTTCCTTTTCTTTCACGACACATTTTCGTTACTCTTTCATGCACATGATTTCCATTTTTATCATGATTTTATAATATTGTCTCCATATTTTTACAATTCAAGCATAATTGTTAAAAATGTTAAAAATCTTCAAATTTCTCGTGGCTAGGTCATAAACGAATAGTAATTATTTTACACCAACGTTTCGGAATTTAATCTTTCCATCATCAGGGCTGTTACAATGAATCCAATTACATTGAAGGTCAATAACATTGACGGTTAATAGTAATAATAGTTCTTAAAAAAATACGAAAATACGTTTCATTTTATCTTGATGGTTGTTACAGCCATAGGCAGCGCAGGGGACCATCTAAAATAAAGTATTTTTTTCCCAATTTATTGTACACATTGCCGTGAATAATGCATAGTAAAATTCATTTAAAAAGAAACATTAATCTTTTAATTACCTCAGATATTTCCCTTGAAAGCAGGAAACACAATAACTCGTCTTCAGAATAATCTTCCCGTCTCACGTTCTCTTACGGATTTCAGCGTTCTTACGGTCACCCAATATGGCGGAAAACTTTCAGCGTGGCTTCACCTGAAATTCGTCACGCCACCTCTGTTGAACTAAATACTCTAAGAGCCAGACAGCGGAGTGCAGTCAAGGATCATGCCAATTACATGCCGGAAGGTACACGTGGCAGGTGTGCCCAACCAGAACGGACGTTTCGCAAATTCGCCCGTTTGCATAAACTGATCCACTTCGTGCAATGTTAATAGACAGCTCTAACGACTTTCAACGTCGCGCGATTCCTAGGAGAATATGAGATGACTGATAGCGCACGACACATAAAATCGGAAGTTTTCAAATTGCATCCGCCTATGTAACCATTTAATAAATTTTGCAAATGAACTGAAATAATTATTTCAGTTCATTTGCAAAATTTATTAAACAAATTATTCATCTCCGGATCAAGATTTAAACCAACAATAAGACTTGACCTTCTAGTTTGGCACCCCATTAGGCGCCTGAAATACTCATTATGATTGAAGTCTTTTAATCCTATCATAGATTTCTTCATTAGCAGTCATTTATCTAGCTTTTTCTCTATATAAATTTACTCCTCCGCCATCCCAGATAGCAAAACAAGCCTGCTGCAAGTCTGCAGCAAGGTTGTCAGGACAAGGCTGAAAGCTTGCAGCAAGCTTGCAGTGAAAGCTTAAACCTTGCTGCAAGCCTGCTGCAAGCTCACTAATACCCATGAATTAAGCTTGCTGCAAGGTTGCACTGCAAGTTTCATGCAAGCTCTGTGCAAGTTTCCTGCAAGGTTGAACTTTGCAGAAAGCTTGCCTAAACTTGTCATGACAATATTGAAACTTGCTTCCAGATAGGAAAACAAGCCTGCCGCAGGCTTGTCCTGCACCGTGTATGTTGCACCGAGTTGCACAGCTATTGCCAATGTTGGTATGGTAACAGCAAGATTACTGTAAGATTGGTAATATTGGCAAGCTTATGCAACAGTTATGCATTATTGCAGCAACCTTGCATGCTATGTGGGTATATACATATTATAGTGGTGTGAATTTGCATAAACACATTTATCACGAATTACAATATAATTGAGATTTCTGTTAATGTACTCTATGATTTCAGGGACAAA
This sequence comes from Ceriagrion tenellum, assembly GCA_963169105.1. Taxonomy (NCBI): domain Eukaryota; kingdom Metazoa; phylum Arthropoda; class Insecta; order Odonata; family Coenagrionidae; genus Ceriagrion; species Ceriagrion tenellum. The sequence goes on along the minus strand of OY720633.1, from coordinate 146,431,480 downwards.
ATTTTGACTGGATCATTTGACAAGACTGCACGTCTATGGTCGGCTGAAAGTGGTGAGTGCTATCATACTTTGTGGGGTCACACTGCTGAAGTCATTACAGTACAATTTAACCACCAAAGCACTGTAATTGGAACGACATCAATGGATGGCACTGCAAGGCTCTATGACTTACTAACAGGTACTTGATACATGCTGATAACTTTTATGTCTGTGAAGTAAATTGACTTCACTGACTCAATTGCATGAGTTGACATTAAAACATACGATTTATGGTGTAGTTCTCATGTGATGTACTTGCCAAACCAAAAAATGAACTCTCAATCTCCTCTTTACAATGGAAGATAAGATATTCCTTTTCAAAGTTAAGCTTTCTCTCAATTTTGCTTTGTACGTCTTATTTCCATATTTTGCTACCTTTTACCTACTTCACCCGCCTGTTTTACCAAATGACGTGCTTATTAGGGTGTCCCTACTTTTATGATGCCTGTATTTTCTGACTCATATCCCCCAATAATGTTCTCGTAAACCCAAATTGTATTTTATGAGTAATTATATTCGCGGATGGGGAGAGTTATGCCGAATAAACCTTAAAAGACAACAGCTAATTGTAATGCAAACCTCGCCCACTTAAAGCTTCTCTTGGCAATTGCAGAATTATAGTCCTGATATGGGGCTAACCATTCTCAATATTTACCCATAATTAAATTGCTGCTGATACGTGAAGGTGGGACGAATCCTGTAGTTTTTTTAGTCTAATCCCGTATCCTAAAAGGTTCTGTAGTGATTATGATATAATAGTTTTATTCATACAGATGAGGATCTGACGTATTCCTTTTTCATCTAAGTATTTTCACATAGCGGAGTATGCCCGTTTTGTCGCTTATTGATACGTAGTAGGAAGCTGTTGTATTTGAAAAGATGTTTTGTTTTTCATACAGGAAAACTAAAATAGTGTTCTAGTTTCGCGAGGGGGGCGTGGAGAAGATCGCCATAAAATTCATGCTTAATTTTATTTGAGTGGGATTGAGGCGAGATTTTTTTCAGAATCAGTAGAGATCATGATCGAATTTTTATTAGAGATTACTACTCGGTATCACTGAACTACGCGCAGAATTTCAAGATAAACGGCTCATTATTTCATTCATTCCGAAGCTAAATAGAAAGCATACGAGTCCATTGAAGTCCTACCAACCATTCCTCTTAAGCTCTAAGACAGTAACTGTTAGTAGACAGTATACTAATATATTAAGGTTCAATGGGAGTATAACTTGGTCTCTTCTTCTACTTTGATGGAATTGTCTGCGTACGTTTTATCGAAATTCTACCATTCATGCCGCTCAATCCTATCTTGCCTCCCTCAGCTCTTCAGCACTTGGTTTCCTGCCCATCATTATGTCCGTTATTATGGTATATATTCTTCTTCCTCCCCATCTCTTTCCCTCAATCTTTTCTTTTGATATTCTTTTTAAAAAGCCTCATCTCAGGAAACCTCATCTCATCCTATCTATATCGATTTCCTCATCCTTATTCCTCACATGATGTTTCTTTTTCCAACCATTCTTTGCGGCACTTTCTTATTTCTCACGTTATCATTTCATTGGACTATTTCCATTCTTCACCTTAGGCACATTTCAAAACCCGATAGATATATCTCCTCTTTTATCATGACTTTCATAGCTTCAGCACTTCATCCTGAGTAGCATTAATTAAACAAAGCAAAACACAAAACTGCTGGAAAAACTCCAGTGCCCTACTTATGGGGGTATATACAAAGGCCCGTCCTGTGACCATTGAGGCCCGAGACCCTTATATAGGCTTATATAGCTAGCATATACGCTAGAAACATGCAATGTTTCAGGTGAATCGGTTCTGCAGTTTTCAAAGAAAATAGTTACGAATATACAGACACCACTCCATTTTAATTCATAGTACAGGTAACCCATCGAAGGCCCGGGCGAAGTTTCTCGAAATTTTGAGAATTTTCGCCCATAAGCGAAATTTTTAAGCAAATACACAGCGTACAACAAAATGAATCGCAAAAATTAAATTCTACGATTCTTCAAGCATCCAATATCTGAAATTTGGGCCAGATATCTAGAATGAAAGTTATTTGATAATTCTAAAAAAAACTCAGCACTGATTTCAAGGATGAAAAAAAGTCCTTTTTGTGATCCTAGGGCCCTTGAGCCTCATAAACACCAGAATAATGCATTATTTCAGATCAATTTGTTCCGTAGTTTTCGAGGAGAATTGTTGAAAACACACAAAGCCACTCCATCTTTATACATAGTGTAGATAAGCCGTAAAAGATCCGGGCGAAATATATCAAAAAGTTGAGACTTATCATCAAAAAACCGTAATTAATTAAGCGAGTGCGAATTGTACTAGAAAATCGATGGCAATAATTAAATTCTACTCTCTTCCACCCATCCGATAGTTAAAATTGTATCCATATCTTGACCGCAAGTATTTTTAAAAAAGCAGTTGAAATTCTTTGTAAAAAAAACTTAATTTTTGGCAAGTAAAACAAATTTGATGGCAAGAATTCTATTTTACATTCTTTAAGCTATTCGATAGTGAAGATTTTTATCCGATATTTGATTTAAAGTCATTCAAAAACCAAAAAAGTAACCTCTACGCTGATTTCAGGGGTCTGTTTTGGGTCCCTGTGGCCCATGAGGCCCGTGGTTTTTTAAATATAGCTTCTACCTCAATCGGAAATACAAGTTAGAATCATGCAAAATTTAATGTCAGTCGTTTCAATGGTTTTCGAGAGGAAGAATTACGAACATATACACACCACTCAATTAGTAAAGAAAATAATGGTACAAAACGCCAAATAGAGTTATCGATTTAATTTTGGTGACTGTTCCATCTTCCAAAACTGCACGTAGAGCCACTGAGAATCACTAGCGGAGCCCCAAGGGCTACGCGGGGTACAGTCCGGGAAACACTGCTCTGCTAATAGTGCTAATAAAGACGAGCCTCGGGAGGTTGAGGCCACGATCGTCGACGAAAACTAAGGTTGGCCCATCAAGAAGCGGACATGGCAAAACAAACTGAACTGTTTGTAATTGCAATGTAAGAGGCGTGCAAGGAAAAGAAAAAGAGACGAAGAGGTATCCATTGGTATCCGCTTCGTACAGGTTACAGAATATTTCGATCGGAGTCAGCTTGGACATGCGACGGAGCCATTTTTATACTTGATTCTTGCTTTCGACTTTGATCACTTTATTGGGTTCACCATTCCCTACTCCATCAAGCCTAACATTGACTTTCACCAATCAATAACCTTCTTCCACTCCTTAATCTTTATCCCCGATGAAAGTAACTTCATGAGGTCGTAAGCCTATTTTTCGACTCCGTACCCTGCTTTTATCTAATTTTACAATGTTTTGTGAGGTGCTCTTTTCAGACAATGTGGGTAGCAGTTTCTAAAAATGTTTTATGTTAGAATAAAATTTACCTTTTTATAGATGGAATCCCGAATTCCTTTAAAGGCATGCTATTAGAGTATTTTCCCGTTTTAGGGCAGCAGCTAGCCGTTCTTCACAGTGATGGAAGTCAGTTCATCGCCTTAAATTTTGATCATTTCGGAAACGACATGACAACTGCATCTTTTGATGGGACCATCTCAGTGTGGGATTCCAAAAGTTACAGGTGATTACGGCATGTTTAACTTAATTTCATTAAATGACAATTAATAAATAAAGTAAGAAATAAAAAGTAGACAAGATACCTCAGTTAAACTCGACACATGGTTTTGGATCCCTCAACGTGTCTCATAACTACTGTTCTGTAAGAATATTACGACGTCTTGAGCGAGCGTATTGAACCTTCATTGGATCGTAAGTTCTGCAGCGCTATTTTGAATATCGGTCGCAATTACAGCTCAGACTATTTCACGCTCGAGAATAACGTGGCGAGCGATTTGTGAATGGGTGCGGGAAATGAACGCCTTGGGAAAAATTGAGATCCGGATCATGTTAACTTTACCTGATTCTTACGGTATGAAAATTTTTTACTCCAATCCAAATCAATAGCGAATGAGAAGCAAGCCGCAGGCGTAGTTCTTTCGAGTTATATGCTAAAATATCTCCTTTTCAGAATATAATGTACGACTTATTTCACCTCGTTAGTAAAACTATAAATATATGATATCGAAGGACCGTAATTCCTTCATCAACGATGCTTGTTACTTATAATGAACTATAATATGTAATTTACATGCAAAAAGCGATACAAAAAATGCGAAAGCATAATCAAAAAAATAAAACCCGAAAATAATATGCCGGAGCTAGGAATGTGAACGTGAGTCTTCTGATGTAATAATACTAGGCATCACCTTTTAAAAGTTATTCTTCCCCAAGGCGATCCCAAAAAAGTAAAAATTGAGTCTTTGGAGTTTAATTTTTCCCTCTATAAATTTTGTAAAAATAAAACCGTTACTACCATTCTACCGTTTAAACCAACCCTCGTACATTAAAAAACTTTATTGCGGCATGCTTCAGTTTGCGGAAGTATTAAATGTTCTCACTCATTATAAAGTAAAATACTTTGGACTTACCTATTATAATTATATATAAATGTACATAATTCTACTAAATGCTTATTTACTAAGAGTTGTATAAAGGTACGAAGTAATAGTATTCGTTGTACATGCATATATTCTCGGAAATATCTAAGATACTGTCAAGATAACAGAAGTTTTCGTATTTATATACTAAGGAAGGATAGCGAGGGGAAACGTACCATTGTGCAAGCGAATTGGTTCACGTAGAATGAAATCATTGCATTGTATATTATTGTCATCGTATGGCAAGTAGCAAATTATGTTCTGTTAATTTTGGGACATAAACCGCAACTGAATGGTATTTCGACTTTCGTTCTCTCAATTTAATGGCTTTGTGTAATTAGTGACTTTTAGTGAATGGTTAATTTTGGATTCACTATCATCATTGGTCGTTCAATCCTAGGATTGGTTGAATGCCGCCCTCCGCCTTTCCCTATCTAATGCTACTTCCTTTACATCCTGGTATCTCTTTCTATGTAATTTCCTCTTTATTTGGTCCATGAACTTATTCCTTGGTCTTCCTCTGGGGGCTTTTCCCTCTATTTGCCTTAAATTATGTTCTTCACGAATCGATTGTCTCTCGGGGTGTTCCCTATCCATCTTGTTCTTCTTTTCTGTATGGTGTTCCTCATGGTCCTTTCCTCTTCTACTCTTCTGTACACTTTATCATTCCTTATTTTTCCGTCCATCTGATCTTCAGCATCCTACTCCAGCACCAGGTATCGAAGGCTTCTATTCTTTTCTGGTCAGCTTTTCCATTGGTTCATGCTTCCGATCCATAGAGTGCTACGCTCCACACGAATGTTTTCACACACTGTTTCCTGGTTTTTAGTCCTAACTTCTTTGAGCACAGCAGTTGTATTTTTCCCTTATCTTAGCTTGGGCTATTCTCCGCTTGGATATTTTGGATTAAATATCGCTAAATCAAATGGAAACATTTCTATATACTGTACTGTGTGCGTGAGAAAGAGACGTCGCTTTTCCGGAGAGCCCGATCTCGAAGACCGGGCACAAATTTTGCGACCCCGACCAATAATATTAACCTTTCAGAATAGCAAATTGTGATATAGCAAATGTACGTCATAGCCACTTTCGGTGGTTATTTAAGCATTAGGGATAGTTAATAGCGACTGGATAGCAATAATAGCTCCTTGAGTCGAAGTTCTGCAGTATAGCCCGGTCGATATTTCATTTAGAATAGCATGGTAAGTTAAGAATTACCATGGGGCCTTACTACATCTCTAGGTCTTGTAGAAGCGATGAAATAAGAGATATACACTGCCGAGCAGAGAGGTACAAAAACTCGTTCTTTCCACGCACAATAAGCGATCACAATAAAAATTGAACTCCGCATAATACATTCCCATTAAACATGTCACCATTTCACCTCCAAAAACCTTACATCTTTACACGGCTGGTATAAATGTAGAAAACATTTTCATGCTGAGCATACAACAACAATTCCACGCAAATTCAACCTTGGTCGCGGGTCGACCATCTTCGATTCTCACGATTTTTGGTACGTAAGATGACAAAAAGGCATCTTTACACGATGCATGTACCCGCGAAATTACGTGGCTGGGCAGATACAGGAACATATTTTCCAAATTAGATCAGGGGTTAATTTATGGCCGAGTGTTCACGCATTGGCGGGTTTACTCGATGCTATTTTGATAGGGAATGTATTCACGAATCTACTTGCGCGGGTACATACATTGTGTTCGCATGGTTTAACCCTCTTAGCTCGGCGGGCCGATATATCGGCTCCTACGCCAAAATTGTTCAACTTTAGTTCACTAATATAATATCAATTATTTTTAGACGATTAAAAAGTACTTTATGATTATTAGCTAATTCGTGAGCAATGAAGAAAAACTATAAGGAAATTTTGAACAATAACCCCATAACATATTTTTCCTAAAATGATACATTTCATTAAATTACCCTTCGCATTTCTCGCCATAGTACCGCCGGCAGGACTCAGCACATGGCTAAATTTTTGAAGTAAAGGTAATTTTATTTTCGGCCGGCTCTAAATTTAAAGTGTTTCCTTAATGCAAAGAAATGCCTACAGATGAACGTTATTTTACATTACGCCAGCAAGGGGTTACCTTAATACCCGGAAACGCGAACGGGAATACGTATTTGTGCCTCTCACAGTGATAAATTCGCGTAAGCATCCGTTTTCTTATAACTTATAATTGTCTTCTAAGCACTAGATATTGGAAAGAAGTACTTGGGAAATAGTTAATCTTCATTATCAAGGAATCCAAGGAAATCATGACGAAGTTGATTTTTACCGCCAACTTAAGACATTATATCGTACTGCTGTGCAGATGATGTAGCTGAACTTCGGTCTTTTAAAAGTTCATTAAAGCCAGCTTATCCTAAATAAACTAGCCTATAATGATGTAACCTGTTTATCCTGAAAGAAAAACTCCGTCGCATTTTCTTTCTAGGTAATTCAGTAGCACTTACATCTTTTCGATTGAACTTAATTACAGAAATGAAGTAGTACTCCGCAACTTACGAAAGAACATGGGTAACACTGCGATAGGTATGTTACGATCGTCATGTATTAATCATTCCAGAGCATTATCCACCCAGTCTTAAATTAGGAATTTGAGGAAGAAGAATGGAAGTAATTGAGAGAATATTGTGCATGACTCGTAAAGTGGTAAGTAAGTCATCATAAATCTGTCTAGGTGTTGACCTTCCATCGCATCGTTAAGTGATTTCCGTGATGAATTCTGAATCCAGGCGGGATAAAAATGTTGCACGGAAATGCTTTTAACCAGCGTGATAGGCAGCAAAGAACCTTTGTACGCTGTGATTTTTAAAATGGGTTTTCATTATTCAAATTAAAAATATTGAAAATGGCCACCGTATGGATCTATATGAAACGAATTTGTTTGGTACATGTTTGGAAACCGTAAAATTTGGATCCGCGAAGGGTGAAGCGTTACTCGGGTAAATATATCTGTGAATTAATCGCAGGGATTAATTACGCAAGGCTATCTTAAGCATATCTATAACCCCACGTGGAGCAACATAAGATTTCATGAACACTATTATCTTCTATGCTTACGTAAGTTGTCATAGATTGGGGAACATGAGCGACGCACATGGAAGAACCAATTTTGGCAATCCCACGGATTATGAGAACAAGAAAATTAAAGTTTTGTTACAGCTGATCGACGAAGAAACGAACGTCAGCAAGCATGAAACAATTTGCCAGTTTGAAGTGCGCAGATCAACGCAAGCCACTGGCAGCATTTTCCTAGTCCCCACACAAAATATTAAATTTCGATTCATGGGCACAATTGTTTGGGTGAAAAACTTTGGACAGTGGATCTTTTGCAGTGGTGCAAACTAATAATTTTACCATGGGAATTTGCTTATATTATATGATGCTTTCACAACACATGGCGTTGTAATGTACTCGGAGTAGGTATCTCTCTACTCGGCTCCTTGGGTGAAAGGAAAACATCATTTTTCTGGTGTAGCCACTTTTTTACTCTGTTATTCTATATTACTTTAATTCTTCAGGGACAGCACCTTGGTGTTACAATCCTGAAGCCCTGATGTGTGAGAGTATTCATGGGGAACGCTTTTTAGGATAGGTAGGATGTGAGGATGCAGAAAGATACCGGTCTGCAAGAATTTTCTTCGAAAAATCTTATTACCCCAACCTCCCACCTGCCTTTTTATCTAGGATGCTGAAAACGCTAGGTTATTTTTTATTATCTTGCAGCTGGTAATGGCTTTTCAGATGTTTTAGGAACATAGTAATTCTGCTTTTCCACGCAGCCACACTAAGAACGTGTCGTCCACGGACCTCCACCAAAGGTATTTTTTCAGGGAAGAATTTAAGGTTTTTTCATCTAAATCTCGCAGGAAAAGTTGTTGCCATTGGGGATCTCCGCCACTTTTCTAACCACAATCTTTGACCACGTTTAAACGCAGCAAGAAATAATATTTTCTTATTGCATGATCTAATATTCTAGGGTGTAGTAGATGGTGTTCTAAACCCTTTCACCCTTCGTTTCACCCTTTCGTATGATCTATTTCAGAAAAACTGGAACCCTAATTGGGCATGAGAAAGAGATCACCAATTGTATTTATAACCACGACAGTAGTTTAATAGCCAGTAGTTCTGCAGATGGAACAGCAAAAATATGGGATGTCCGGTCAACACAGTGCCTTGGGACAACTACAAAAGTCCCTGATGAGGTAAGACTGCTAAATTTAAGAAATACATTTAAGTATTAAAATACTATCTCCATTTACATTAGTGTTTGGTCATATCTGACTGAATAAGTATGCAATAAAATGAACTAAAAATTGGCATGACCGCATGAAATAGTGTTATATATTTTTCACGACCGGGAATTAGGCGTTCTCAATGGACTCCGTAACCAATCTATAAGAGAGACAAAAGATACCACCAACACAACTCATGGGAGAGTGTCCTACAAGGAGCGCGGGAATAATGGACCAATCGCATAGCAGAAGGAGAGTAGTAAAACCTATAAAACGCGGCTAAGTTCGAACATATTTGACCTAAATACACCAGCAGGAGTACTGGAGAATCTCTTGTTTGTTTAAGTCAACAAACGCGAGTGGGAACCAGGAAGAATCTTCTCGCATATTAGCATAAATGTATTAATTATCTACATAAATACCCTGAGTTGCCCGAGTATCTTGAGAGAGTGAAGAGAGAGAGGTCGCGCATGCAAAAGAAAGCATACGAGACGTGCTGATAACACTTCGAGGCAAATAAGGAAAAATGTATCACAGGGAAAATAAATAATTAGCTACACTACCTATCATATAACCTAAAGTTATAGGGAATTTCTATTGGCAGGTATGTTAATCTCTGGCCATTCACGGGGAAAATCAGTGTATCCATGTCTGTTTCACAGTCTATTACATTCTTTTTTTAGACATAATCCACTATAGTGTTTATATTTCTACGCCGTCAGGTAAAAAGTCGGCTTGGAATTTACTTGAAATATTAGGTATAAATTTAATCGACACACGGTGGGCTGAAATCTAAAAGAGCTGACAAAAATTCCAAAAGGGCTTTTTTACAGCTGGAAGTAGAAACTTAGCTAATCCATCCATTGGTGCATGATGTAAGGTATGACGTTTCTTTATTTTTTACGAAGGGTCAAATTTCAGCCAATTCAGCAAATAAAACTCGCACTCAATTTTCTGCACAAATGCCCGTAATCAAGCTCACACAACCTGTTGGTGTTAAGATATGAAATAAAACATGCTGACCGAAAGCCCAAGCTGTTATGACCGAAAATGGTGAACACTATTCTCAGTCAACTTTTCGTAATTCAGTAAGGAAAAAGTTAGGTAATTTAGACATCGATAGATACCAACATATTCACAGATGCGATATTCTTAAGCCTGTAAAGTTTAGTTAGACAGGGATTAGCCGCTACTGTCAACGACTCCGAAAAAAATCGATAATAAACCATTATATTTTGCTTCAGAATACTGTCTTTTCGATGGTAAGGTACAATCACATGCGCCATTAAAAGGAGAAGCACTTTTTCAATGTTGGCAAGTTTTTTCGATTCCGGACAATTGTGCTGCGACAATCACCGTCTGCTAGCAATTCCCGATCTATTTGCCGCAGAGTTATAGTGACAATACTTTCTAATAGCGAATGCTACTCTAATCGGTGCACTCAATAAAACATCAAGCATATTTTGAACTCGTTGTAGGGGGAAAATATCGTCCCCGCTGACGATCTCCTCCTCAAATATTACACCTCTTGCCTTGACTTATCCATCTTTCCAATAAATTTCATAATTTTGAGAAGCTTTCATTGCCCGCAATCCCTTTTGAAAACCAGCTTTCCGTTCCTATACAGGGTTGCTAAAGACCATAATTTATGATATTCCGGGACTTTTCCACGTTTTCTTAGCTAAAATTTTAAAATTTTCAGTTGATAATTCTTTCTTAGGAGTGTAATTTAAGAAGATACAAGAACAGGAAGACAACACATCAACGCGTGTAATGTTTGAAAACCTTACATTATCTATAAAAAACCTTATACCTTACATCTTTACACGGTTGGTGACCTAACACCCCTGCCACACGCCTACGCAGCGGCTCACAGGGTAGTATATAGATGTAGATATGAAAAATAAAATTTTTCAACAAACAGAGCACCGCCACTATCGCTCTGATGGAATATCGGCTTCCTATCTGATAGTATATTATTCTTAGGTCTCGGCCATGACGAGGGCTACGTATTACCTCTGCACAGTCGGAGGAGGAATTAATAGTCCATATTCTTCACAATGAGTGTAAAGAATAGGCCAGAAAGCTTATTTTAGAGGAAAGATGAACACCAAATAAGAACTGCAATGTGTCACACAGGCAAGGTAATTAAGTGTGCGCTGGGCTTAAAGGCCAGCGCACACCTATCCTCCCGCCTCAGTCCGGCTTCCGTCCGATTCCTCCCGTTTCTTCGAGGAGTGCGAATACTACGCCGTCCGCAAAAAACCGAACGACAATGGACTTGGGCCCGCAGTCTCCGGGAGGAGACGGACGGAAACCTGCGCATAGTATTCCTCCCGGCCTCCGTCCGCCTCCAACAGACAGGACCTGAACTGGTGCTCCTCACTTGTTGAAAACAATCATATTTTGCCTTTGAAAAGCTAGTTTCTAGATTAATTTCTTATTTTTCATGAATTGTCCTTGTTTTCAAGGCCCCTTTTTATTTTTCATCAGGTATTCCAGGTTTTTTGTCCCTGTAGTACCCTACTATCACTGCATAAGCGTCCGCGATGAAAATGAGATGGGAAAAATCAGAGACTATATTTTTATTATACGGTAATTAGCGAATACAACAGAAATGGAATTTCCAGGATACGAGGAAGAAGTCCTTTCTCTCATTCAATAGATCCCATTAACGGCAATCTCTGATGTACTTGCACCACAGTCTTTAGTTCTAGCGGAGGTTAAGGCATTCCCAAACTAAAAAAATTTCATTTCTACCATAATTCATGGTATTCCCTTTATTCAAAAACCCACTGCATGACCCAACGGCTGTCCTACTCTCTTATTTCGTCCGCGTCTCAAGTAAGGAGAATTTACTTCAGTATATGCTCCGAAGAACACTACTTTATTTGTCTGGTCTTACATACATTCATACCCATCACGCCGTTCCCTTTCGGGGTAGGCGCAGTAAAAATGTTTCACTCATTAATACATAATTGTACACCTAACTCTGCTTCAATAACTTCCTCCATACTGGCCTATTCTTGCAAACCTCTTTTGCCTCATTTACCCCCATACACTGTTTCATACACGCCCTCCTGTTTTTAAGACTCCTAATATTCCTCCTCCTAAGAATTTCCTCAATCACAACTTTCTCGGCCTACCTCTACCCCTCACACCATTCATTCTACTCTCATATATCTATTTCGTTATTCTACTCTCATCCATTCTCTCAACATGGCCAAACCAACGAAGCACACTCCTTTCATACACGTCCATTACTGGAGCATTTAAACCACATTTATTCATGACCCACTCATTCCTTACCCTATCCATCCTACTTTTGCCGCATAAACTCCTCAGATAACCCATACCCACAGCGTTTAGTCTACTCTTATGTCTATCCTGACATACCCATTTTTCACTACCATATAGCAAAGTGGGAAGAAGTACTCTTTTGTACACGGTAATTTTCGCTTCCTTAGACAAGCACTCATTCCTTGATATGCTCCACATGCTACCTACCACTTTCCTTCCAGCATTCGCACGTCTCTTTATCTCCTCATCTATTCTTCCATCTTTCGCGTACATCTTACCTAAGCACACAAAATCATCCACCTGTTCAATTACTTCACCATTCGCCCTCATCATACAGTTATTCTCCCCATTCTCCCTTTCAAAAACTACTACTTTAGTCTTGCACGCATTTTCCTTCAATTCCATTCTCTCCGTTGATTCACAAAACTTATCTAGGAGCTTCTGTAACCCCTGTTGACTGTCTGAGATCAAAACAGCATCATCCGCATACAGAAGAACTCGCAACTTTACATTTCCAATCAAAACACCGTCGTTATCACCACATGCGTCTCTAACACATTTATCCATAAATACATTAAATGGCCATGGAGACATTACGCATTCTTGCTTTACACCCCGATTATTATAAACCAATCACTCAGAGCTCCCATAACTCTTACACTTGCCTTACTACTGTCATACATCGCCATCATAACATTCAATAACTGCCCATTCACTCCATAGTCTCTCAAAACCTTCCACAACTTCTTTCTGTTTACTCTGTCATACGCCTTCTCTAAATCGACAAACGCACAGTTCACTTTCTTTCGGACACTCATACATGTTTCTGCCACTTGCTGAAGTGCAAAAAGCTGGTCACTACATCCTCTCCCAGGCATAAACCCACACTGCACACCCCATATTCTTTCGGAAGTAATATTCCTCACTCTTTCGATTAATATTTTACTGAACACTTTTCCCGGGATACTCAATAAACTAATGGCCCGATAATTATTACATTCGGTCTTTCCTCCCTTCCCTTTGTACAACGGAACGATGATAGCATTCTTCCAATCCGCTGGAACAACAGATACCTGTAAGCATAAATAGCATAGTTCACGCAGCCTACATATTAGTAATTTACACCCAAACTTTAACATTTCACTGGATATCCATATTGATTAAACACTTCTGTCCGCGGCCCCACTTGCTCGCGGCGTATTTGAGTTGTGTATTAACCAGAGCAAAGTAGCACCACTGTTACCATACTGTTTCATCAGAGGATCTTCCTGTTGGGGATCGGGTTGGTGTGGTGGCTAAAGTACTCGCCGACCACTCGGGCGGCCTGGATTCAAATCCCTGCAGAGGCTGATGTTTTTCAGAGGAGCCTGATTCCTACTTGAGTGTCTTGTGGAGGGCACTTCAAGCAGAGTACTCCGTCTGTCCGATGAGACGTTGAGCCGTGGTCCCCTTGGCGCCTTCCGTTAAGAGTAGGCTAATGCCGACGCCGGGTTTCTATCCACCCTTCTTCCCTTACCTGTCCCCTATGGCGCAAATGACCATAGCCGTCGGTCGCCTCCCCAAATATACAATCCAATCTTCCTGTTATACGCGTGACAAATCTAAGTTTAATGCAGTTTGTTACAAATGTGTGTTCTTAACGATAAGTCCGAAGTTATGGTAATTTCAAGATATTTGACTCTATCTGAAGACTTTGTTTACTGCACCCACAGTGTAGATATGACATTTTTATGACGTCTTTCGCAAGAAGTGTACTGTGGTGCACTTACTGAGATTCAGTTCCAGAGATTTAGTTCCCACTCCTGACACCACGAATGAACGTTGTTAAGATCCCAGTACCTGGGGACTGAGCTTTGCTCGGTAGACGATATGTATCATTTTCTTTTGAATAATATGGGCATCCATATTATGTAATATAGTTGTTTATGTTTTTCATCATAAATTTACAAACTCTCATTAATATCGCTGACATAGATTTGCTCAAAAACAAAACATAACAACGATTATTTAATTGTGAATGTTTGCTAATATAATGGTCGTATCCATTCAGAGGTCTTCCACGGATCATCTGAAGAAGCAAAATAAACGAATAAATAAATAAATGCGGAGCAAAAACAAATGTAATCGATGTCTCTGTCTATTTGCTTCTAATGGAAGTTGGGCTCTCATCTCTGCATTTCTGCATACCTTCACCAATCATTTACCCTCCCCTTCCTTTTTACCCACTTCCAAAGCAGCTTTTTATTACCTTCAAAATCACTCTGCATTTTGTTAGCTTCATCCGCACGCATTCTTTCTTTTTTTTTCATTTTTCGATTTTCCATTCATTCTTTTTCTTTCTGTAAATCTCACATGCCTTAGTACGCTCTTCCTCAGATTTGGCAGCAATTATATTCTTGGTTGCCTCTTTCTTTTCTCTGACTGCAATTTTCACTTCTTCATTCCACCAAGCATCGCCTTTCATTCTTCCTACCACTCATTTTCCACATACACTTTCAGCACATTCCACGATCAATCCTTTTAAACACTCCCACGCATCATTTACGTTCTCGTTTCTGATATGCTCTTCCCATTGCCTCTGCTTCAACGATAGAGTATCCTCAAGCATGCAACCATACTGCATTCTTACCTCGCTGTCTAGCAACCTTTCCACTTTTAGTCTCAACTGCTTACGTGCAACATTCTTCCTTGGCACCCACTTTCTGCCCAGATTCACTTTGGAGAGTACCAAATAGTGGACTGTTTCACATTCAGCACCCCTCATCACTCGCGTGTCCCACACTAACTCACTCAATCTCTCATCATACACAATAAAATCAATCATGCTTTTACAATCGCCCCTTTGCCAAGTAAACATATGTATTCTCTTATGTTTAAACCATGTACTCGACACAAACAATCCTTCCTAGCACTAGCCCCTTTGCCAGTATACATATGTATTCTCTTATGTTTAAACCATGTATTCGACAGAAACAATCCTTCCTAGCACTAGCACGTACTTCCTTACTAGCAACTTAGCTCTCTCATTAAGAATGAGTCCTACACCTTGACTGCCGTGTACATTATCTTCAACTTCTGGCCACAATGCCAGACTACCGCCATCTAACGTAACAGCATCCCGCCCCGTACGCTTAGTTTCACATACTGACAAAACATCCATTCGTCTCACTTTCATTTCATGCAGCAATACATGCTCCTTTCCATACACTCCTCTCACATTCCAAGTACCGAGAGTCCAGTTCGCTTCCAGTCCGTATCTTGATGGGCCATCCTTATTCAGCTTCCGCCGCCCATCGTGGCTTCGGCTGTCCGAGGCAACATTTTGACGTTTAGCAGTAAGTTGTAATAGAGTATGCAAGGTTGCCAGCCTTCGCTGTACCCGCACCACTTGCAGCTTTCCCTGCTAACGGTTACGGCGCTCTACAGGTCAGTTTTGGCACATTTTCGCCAGTATGCCACAAGAGACACCAAAGCATAGTAATACCCTAGGCCCGCTTTCCCTATTCTGCTCAAGCTAGGATTCCTTCTGAAAGGACTACCTTAGGAGCCAGCATGCTGTTGCCTGTTTGTCTGGTCTTAATTTTCCAAATCAATATCTCTCAATCAGCTTGTGCCAATCTCTTATGTGGGCCAGAAGTTCGTCGCCGAGTGTAATGGTCGGGTGGTTAGGGATATCGCGCTATCGATCCTGAGAAGTCGACACGCTTTCCTACCAACTTGTAACTGATATTAAGGCGTTATTTTATTTTCATCATCTACCGTAATTCATCTCGAGCATTCCGTACTCAAATAACTACTGTAACCTATCAAATACGTACGATGTTACGCATGGTAACACTTACCGTATTTCCCCGAATATAAGCCGCACTTTTTTCCAGATTTTGGGGCCTCAAAATCGGGGTGAGGCTTAAATTCGAGAACATTCTTAAACAATCGTAAAAATGACATATTTGAGCAAACCAGCCATTCGGATTCACGCGGACACCAGCTAAACTTGCCTAAGCCACGGGAAAGTAAGAAATAACGCCGAAAAAGGTCAAATTGGTGCACAATTTATTCATATATTAAAGGATAATATAGGTAACATTGTGTCACAGTTACATAGGTAATGTAAAAACTGATATAAAATTCTGGGGCTGCTTTCTGCCGTCTGCCATTCCATGCCATGCCGGCCAGCATCGCGGTCCCCCGCATCTTCTCATAGCCGCACGTCTTCAGTAGAACTTGCTTGGAACCCGACGCCTCCAGTGTAATTCATTGGCATGTCGGGGCAAACAGGTGTTTCGTCGGTGTTACCGACTTGTCCGAGAATGTACTCCTTTTGCATTCGGTGCTCGGTGACGAACTTCTGGAAATTAGTCCGTTGAGTTTCGAAGTTGGCGGGTAGCTTTTGGCACACCGTCGTGCAACGTCGCAAACTTAAGCCTCATGAAACGCGCCACCCAGCCAAGGGTAGCTTTAAATGTCCTTAGATCTGGCCAAACGGTTTGCTTCAAGGCGCATCATGTCGTAGGTAACTGGCAGGGTATCCTTGCGACGGTCCTGCACAAACTTGAGGACAGCATCATCGATTTCGGCATAGGGCCCTTGTTTAGGACCTGAGAACTTACGCCGCAGGGGTTCACAGCGGACGAGCACATCCTTTTGCTTACGCCATCGGCGAACCAAGGTTTCATCCAAGCCGAAATGTTTGGCTGCTGCACGATTTGAGACGTTGTTCTGACCAGCGTACCGAATCACTCCATTCTTAAATTTGGCCGTGTATGATATCCTCTTTCGTACTGTTTTTTCATTGCAGTCAACGATTTTGCGGAGTTACACCGCGTCCACTTGCTCCTCATTCATTGTTTCAGTTCACAAACTTGTCACTGATCTCCCATACAACACACCACAAACCAGAACCTGTCGAATCTTGTCACTTGTTACGCGAGAGCAGAGCGGACTAGCCGAGAGGGATTGTTGCAGCGCGGCAGGAGCGAGCCGAGTGGGACGGAGAACGAAGGAGAGCGAACGGACGTTGGACGTAGTGCCGCGGCAAGATAGCAGTGTGTCGTATGTCTAGGGCGCCTTGCGGCGCGATCCGAATGGCTGTTACCAATTCGCAACACTGACGGCACGAATAATCCCCTCTCATACCGTCTTTTACTTGCCTTTTACACTCTGAAGGGATGCACTGAAAAGCTTATATTCGCGTATTAAATTTTTTCCCCGTTTGAGACCCCAAAAAACGGGGTGCGGCTTATGTTAGGGTACGGCTTATATTCGGAGAAATACGGTAATGACATCCGGTAAAGTGTTGGATTCACTTCACGACGAAATGAATGATTCGCACTGTCCTTCGGAACGGAGTCGTGACGTAGAGTGAGGATCCACTATAAATGTTGCCACAGTTTCCTAGGGCATGAAGTAGATTGATTCCAGCAGTTGCGGTAATTACGAATACCATCACTTGCTGAGCATAAAAGCTTCAAATTGAGTGGAGTTAGTCAGTCATGTCATTAATAGTCATTCCAGCCTTCAATAGTCATTCCAGCCTTCTTGTACAGCAGTCACTCATATATTGGTCGGGACCAGTCAATGCTCGGTATCATAATACAATTAGGAACCCAAAAGAAGAGCAGACCAAGGTGATGCCATTAAAGAAATCGCCACAAGCACTTCTCCTAGGTGTAAGCCATGGCTTAACTTATGCATCCTCTCTGAATGAGCCATAAATCCATTTTAAACTCAATGTCAGATGAAATACAATTCATAATGAAAAACTATTTGATAAATACAAGTCATAAGGAAAAACTATTTGATAAATACAATTCATAATGAAAAACTATTTGATCGCACCAATTTGCATTGTTAAAAATGACTGCTACCTAATCTTACTCATTTGGATAATCTTCCATTTGAGAGTAAGATAAAATAATGATAATTAACTCACCCCGTTAAATCCTGAGAAAGTAGTGTATCCCGAAAGAGGAGGAAAGAAAGAAGGCAACTGGCCCACGTCTAACGAAAAAATCCGAACTTCTTTCAAATTCATGATGCATTGGAATGACTAAAAAGCTACTGGATAGGAAAAAAACCTCAAGAAACCACGCCATGGAACAAAATCGAGAAAGAAATAAATTCCACGTAAAACTTTTGAGCCAACAATTTTGATTAAATAAAATATTTAAGCCCACCGGTGGTATTACTGATACCCTGCACAACATACTTGAGAAAACTTTTTATCTTGAACAATAATAAACCCAGGGAACATGGAAATGCATATCAATCTTTGTTATAAAGTTTTGCCTCACAAAAAATTATCTAAGTAGAAAGATTAGTTAGTCAAATACAAATCTAATTGCAACAATTGAATGCAACCAGTTTCCTCAACATTTGGGCTAGTATTTATAGACGGGATAAATCATCAATCATTGGTGAATCTACATTTAATAGTCTATCATTGATTATTTGGATAAAATATTCTATGGCGGTAAACAATATCCAAATAGATTAATGAATTACGATCTATTTTTATTCAAGTCGAGAATATACTTTTGTTAATTGCAAATCGAAAAAGAAAATCAAAAACTCATCGGCAATGTCGTCTCAATAAAACTGAATTAACTGTGCTTTCATTAGAGTTGTTTCTTATGATTTTTCAACGTTAATGAAAGCGTTGCTAGGAAATAATGAAGAAACAGTCAACTCGTACTTCGGCAGGCGTTGATGTAGCGTGTGAATTTTAATGCTAGGGATTTCTCGGTCATCACCATGGTCTCCTCTCTTTTCTAGCTCCGTAAAGAGACAACTATTCGTCCCCTGAAATTCGTAAGATGCAGGTATTCTGATGATGTCCACTATCTGGACGTTCAGAATATAAGTTACTTATACATAAAGGTATACATAAGGTATAAAAAATACGTACCCTTCGTTACCACTACAGGTGGAAGATAGGGAAACTTTGAAATAAAAACAAGTAAGTAGTAGCAGGGGCGCAACAATCCCCCGAATCGTGGGGGGGGGGGCAAACTCCTTGAAAAATCTGTATAAGCTAGTTAGGCAAGGGGGGATAGGGAGGGGAAAGAGTCTGCAAATAAATTTTCACCCAAATGGGTCTGAAAGTCTGCATAATGCAACCCACTAAGAGATGAAGGCGCAAATAATTTTGCAAATCGGGCATTGTCCATTAAAAAGTGAGCCACAACCTCTGATTTCTGTGGCTAGCTCCCCCCACAATCGTGCTTGAGGGAGGGGGGGCAATGCACCCCCTGCCCCCCGTTTTTGCGCCCCTGAGTAGTAGCTTAGAAGTAAATAATTCAGCGGAATTTCGGCCGATGTAAAATTCAGCGTGGAAATTCTGTGAAATTACTGCATACATAAAAGCTGCAACGCATATTACTAAAACTTGACGTCGCGAGTGAATTGACTGCGATTGGTGGGCGGAAACGAGAGAAAATAACAACAACCTTCGCCAGTTTGATTAACTTCAAGAAAGAACATTTATATAACAAACAAATATTACAATTGAAAACAAGCCCGTAGGCTAAATACCGTTAGTTTGGTCTATAGAAGACGAACACAAGTCACAACTGCAACACAGTAGGTCCTTTCTCGTCCGCGGTCAGTTTCAAAAGAGGCCGGGCGCAGCTTTGAGACAGGCAGGCGATTGAGGGGAGTCAGCTGTCCAACGCAGGAGTTGGGGGAATAGGGGAAATCCTTCTCCTTGTTGATTGGTGCATAGTAGTACTAATAGTAGTAAATTTAAAAACCTACTTTTGCTTTTCGGGAATACCATCCATATAAGTCTCAATTATCCGTAACCCTAAATAAGTCTGCCTCCGTTGAAATAAACGTAGAAAAAGCAGAAATAAAACTCAATGAACAAAAATGAGACGAACAGAAACAGGTGAAGTGATCAGAATAAGTTCTGATGCAAGGGAACACTTGGTATTTTTTCCAGTTTATTTTCTGTAGTACAAGTTTCAACGCAAAGGCATCTTCATGTACAAAATTTCAGGTTACAATTCAAAGGATATGTAGTTAAGGAAGGAGTGCGGGAGGTGAAGATGGGATACCTCCTCCACTCTTGCCTTGACAATATATTCTATGAATTTTAACATGAAATTTTGTACGTGAAGATGCTTTTGCGTAGAAACTTGATGTTCCGTAGAAAATAAACAGGAAAAAATACCAAGTGTTCCCTTTGCACCGTGATTAATTTCATCTAAGTCACGCCTGAACTCACAGAGTTTAGAATAAGTTCTTAAAGTAACTAGTACCCATGTAGTTTAAACAATAAGATATTTAAGATTTGTAATTAAAATTTTCGCCAAAATATCCTGTGCTGAATATTCTACATCAGTTCTAATTACAGTATCCCAGGCAGCAAAAAATTATAGGTAATACTCATTCATTGATCCATCAAAATCATTAATATCGAGTTCACTTTACTTTATCGACAAACATGGTGGAGCAGGGAATGGGACATCAACTAATCAGTTCTCTATTTAATATTGCTCTCTTCAACAGATTCTGGATCTGACTTTTGATACAAAGGGGAAATACTTAGCGACAGCAAGCAGTGACTGCCAAGCTAGAATTTGGGATGTTAAAACTTTCAAGATGGTATCTGAGATGGATGGCCACACAGATCCCATTCTTAAAGTAAGGATATTCATTACCATAAATTAAACTGAAATATCTGAACCAGTTGGCAGTATTTTCTCTCTTCTCTTAAGCACTAATTAAGGTGTCACCTAACTCATTAATTATTTAGGTTTGCTTCAGCCCTACCGATAAACGCCTTTTAACTGCTAGTATGGATTGCACTGGACGTTTATGGAATGTAGAAACTGGAAGCTGCCTACAGGTAAATCATCAAGACTGAACTATAATTATCTATTCTAGAAAATACTACATTGTCAGAACGAATGTAATATATTTTCAGATTTTGGATGGCCACACAGATAGCGTATTTTTCAGCCAGTTCAGCAAAAGTGGTGACTTCATTTTAACAGCTTCAAAAGAGGGAGCTTGCCATATCTGGAGATGAAAGATATTGAACTTGATACTGCGATTTCAAAATGATTTGAAATGGTTTGACTATAGATGTGATTGTCAAAACTGTATGCAGAATTGGACAGCAAGTACAAAACGCAAAGCTAATGTATTTGAGTCTCAGCGTATAAAATGATATATTCTACTGTTGAAATAAATGTGATGAATGCAAAGTATCCCATAAACTTATCGTTATTAAAATGTGTTTATCTTAATATTATGCTAGATCATGTCGTAAACTTCCTACATCCAGCAATGCCATTTATGATACCGATCCCTTGTTTCTCTCTTCCTCTTGCGGCAAAAGTTCTTCCTTCAACCACTACTCCACCATCCTGTCATCTTCTATTATTAGAGATTTTTAGTATTCACAAATAACTTATTTTCAATTTGAACGCTTGGTTATAGATTTAACAAATTATGAATGTGGATTTCTTTTGAATATAAAAACATTCAATAATTACCGGGAAAATTTTGCCGAAATAAATGTGTCAAAAATCATTTGTCATCATAATCTCTAAGCTAAATCTGGACATGCCGTGGCTCCGTTTCGAGTTCCACGTCTGGGAGAAATAACTAACCTCCAGAACAAGGCGTAACGTTTCCCCATACTGAGCTTTTGACGCGTTCCATAGTATTTGGTGACGGCTACGAGTCGATTATACGACACAAAGTTCGTCCAACTAAGATACTTATGTGTATGCGTAATCTACGTTGTAGATATAACGTATGCTCAGTCAACCTGCGATTGGCTCTTCAGGTATGAACATAAGGAGGTCGACACTGTTCTGAGTTGACTGGCTACAAGCTGAGGAAATGTGTCAACAGAAATCTAAAATATTTTACTCTTAAAGGGCATTTAGCGTCTCCTAAAATCTATTTCCAAGTTGATGCAATAAATAACTAAGAATTCACTCGTCCCTATACAATTTACAACATGCCGGGACTGTGTCTACTGAAGTGTAATGTAGGCTTACCACCACCTCCAGAACAAATGCTCTCTGATTACACCCAATTAATACTGATAAGTGACATGAAAATCAGTCTCGGTGATGAAAATATGACGGGAGCGTTAAGACCAGTGTAGTGTTGAATAGAAAGCCGTTGCATGATAATGGAACGCTTAAGATTCAAGTTGTCTACGCATCCTAAATTGGTGGAAGTTGACTTTCTGTGGCATAATCGCATATCTTTTTCCGTAATGGACGAAATCGCATTTATTTCGTTAGTCTCACATGCTAAAAATCAGCGTTTTTTCCCTATGCCTTCCGAATCCATCCTTCATCTCTACCTGTTTAGGATTTCCTTAGACAACTTCTTAACTTTGCCACAACGCCCATTAATTTCTTTGTTTTATCTTTCCGTCAAACGTATAAATTCAACTTACTCATAAAAATCTCATCCTCTTTCCTAGAAGCCTAGATTTTGGACTCACCTCATGAAACACTTAACCTAAAATTATCAAACCTTTACGCTTTTTCTCCTATTAGGCAATGCTTTTTTCATTGATGAACTTATCCTCAGAGAACTTTTTTTCCACGAGGATGCACCTATGAAATCAGGCCGACTAAGCAGTATGATGGAAATCGGGTCGTAGCGTTTGCTGAGTGGACGCTATACAGGTAATTAAGGTGCTAAGAAGGCTCTGTCCACTCAAAGCGATAGTTGGCTGCACACTGACGGGCGACGTTGACGGAGAGTCAGGAAACTCAGGATACTAAGCATCGCCAGTGTGGACCGGCGCGGCGGTAAATATCAAAGAATGATGCTGCTGCCGTATTTACTCTGGGAATGGAAAAAAATCCCGCAGTGGGTACGCTTATCGGGCAATGTAGAGGAGATAATGGAAGTCGAGGCAATCATTTCTTATCTCTACGAGCATGTATGCTCATTTATTTATCGTTTCTTTGCAGATGGTCATGACAGCACAACTATAATATAGATTGTAGGTTAAGAACGTGTTATTTGGTATTATAATTTACTTCATGAAAATAAAAATTTCCAAGGTGCTTTTCCTTGATTCGACTGAAAGCATTAGGCAAATGCGTTCCTCACTAGTAAAGCAGTGACTGGGCTTCTTCTAGAAATAAATTGTAAAGCCCCAAAAAATGTTAATTAACTTCAGATATCTATTACCTGGTACAATTTCATCACTATTCATCATTGGCAACAGGAGCGTATGTGCGACTCGATTCTACATTCCTATGATGAAAAGTATAAAGACCGCTATTACCGAAATCTCCAATTTTCAGGTTCCTACGGTAACGGTTTTCTCGAACGATATCACGTTTTACTCTGGATAGGCGGCTGTTTTAAGCTTTTTGTGCACGTCTCTCGGCGTGAGCGCCTGGGAGTGATAAAATAAATGAATGATATCATAAAATGAATATCTAATGCAAAAGCGTCGTATGCTACAGGGAAAAAGGAAGATAGTAATGACGGAAAAGAAGGAAGAACTATCTGAACAGGTCATTGGAGGTTTTGGCTGTTGAATATTTAGCTTGTTACTCTCTATTCTACGATATTTTCATGTTCTCTTTAAAACCTCACTACCTGAAATCCGGCTCACTGCCACACACCTATGAGTTGGCTTGGAGAGTTTTATACAGATGTTGATGAGCATTTAAGTGCTTTACTGGTTATTTTTCCCTTTGATCAACATGAAAACAGTATGCAAACACTTCAAATGACAGCCTGGCAAGGGCACTGGAGATACATAGACATCATGTAACATATAAAACTGTTCAAATGTGAAGCATAAGTCTTGAGTCTGCACAAAGTGAATTAACCAAGTATCGGAAGATCCAGAAACCTCGCATACAAGAACCTTGCGGCGTTGCTCTATTTAACATGTCTAGGTAGTCAAAGTTTATGTTTAGTCATCATTACATGAAAAACCGTTTATGCCGGAAGGAACTATGGGCTACATAAAAAATACCTCAGCGGCTAAAGGGTATCAGGGCAACAGGAAAGAACCCTGAAACCAACACAGAGGTAATAGACAGAGACATCGATTACATTTGTTTGGCTCCGCATTTATATATTTATTCGTTTATTTTGCATCTTCAGATGATCCGTGGAAGACCTCTGAATGGACGCGACCATTATATTAGCAAACATTCACAATTAAATAATCGTTGTTATGTTTTGTTTTTGAGCAAACCTATGTCAGCGATATTAATGAGATTTTGTAAATTTATGATGAAAAACATAAACAACTATATTACATAATATGGATGTCCATATTATTCAAAAGAAAATGATACATATTATCTACCGAGCAAAGCTCAGTCCCTAGGTACTGGGATCTTAACAACGTTCATTCGTGGTGTCAGGAGTGGGAACTAAATCTCTGGAAATGAATCTCAGTAAATGCACCACAGTACACTTCTTGCGAAAGACGTCACAAAAATGTCATATCTACACTGTGGGTGCAGTAAACAAAGTCTTCAGGTAGAGTCAAATATCTTGAAATTATCATAACTTCCGACTTGCAAATATATTTGTAATAAACTGCATTAAACTTAGATTTGTCACGCGTATAACAGGAAGATTGGATTGTATATTTGGGGAGGCGACCGACGGCTATGGTCATTTGCGCCATAGGGGATAGGTAAGGGAAGAATGGTGGATAGAAACCCGGCGTCAACAGTAGCCTACTCTTAACGAAAGGCGCCAAGGGGACCACGGCTCAACGTCTCATCGGACAGACGGAGTACTCTGCTTGAAGTGCCCTCCACAAGACACTCAAGTAGGAATCAGGCTCCTCTGAAAAACATCGGCCTCTGCAGGGATTTGACCCCAGGCCGCCCGAGTGGTAGGCGAGTACTTTAGCCACCACACCAACCCGATCCCCAACAGAAAGATCCTCTGATGAAACAGTAACAGAGTGGTGCTACTTTGCTCTGGTTAAAACACAACTCAAATACGCCGCGAGCATGTGGGGCCGCGGACAGAAGTGTTTAACCAATATGGATATCCAGTGAAATGTTAAAGTTTGGGTGTAAATTACTAATATGTAGGCTGCGTGAACTATGCTATTTATGCTTACAGGTATCTGTTGTTCCAGCGGATTGGAAGAATGCTATCATCGTTCCGTTGTACAAAGGGAAGGGAGGAAAGACCGAATGTAATAATTATCGGGCCATTAGTTTATTGAGTATCCTGGGAAAAGTGTTCAGTAAAATATTAATCGAAAGAGTGAGGAATATTACTTCCGAAAGAATATGGGGTGTGCAGTGTGGGTTTATGCCTGGGAGAGGATGTAGTGACCAGCTTTTTGCACTTCAGCAAGTGACAGAAACATGTATGAGTGTCCGAAAGAAAGTGAACTGTGCGTTTGTCGATTTAGAGAAGGCACATGACAGAGTAAATAGAAAGAAGTTGTGGAAGGTTTTGAGAGACTATGGAGTGAATGGGCAGTTATTGAATGTTATGATGGCGATGTATGACAATAGTAAGGCAAGTGTAAGAGTTATGGGAGCTCTGAGTGATTGGTTTATAATAATCGGGGTGTAAAATTAGGATGCGTAATGTCTCCATGGCTGTTTAATGTATTTATGGATAAATGCGTTAGAGACGCATGTGGTGATAAGGACGGTGTTTTGATTGGAAATGTAAAGTTGCGAGTTCTTCTGTATGCGGATGAGGCTGTTTTGATCTCAGGCAGTCAACAGGGGTTACACAAGCTCCTAGATAAGTTTTGTGAATCAGCGGAGAGAATGGAATTGAAGGTAAATGCGTGCAAGACTAAAGTAGTAGTTTTTGATAAGGAGAAT
The DNA here is from genome assembly GCA_963169105.1 of Ceriagrion tenellum. Lineage (NCBI taxonomy): Eukaryota > Metazoa > Arthropoda > Insecta > Odonata > Coenagrionidae > Ceriagrion > Ceriagrion tenellum. Next base: position 146,405,527 of record OY720633.1, on the reverse strand, counting down.
GGGGAGAATAACTGTATGATGAGGGCGAATGGTGAAGTAGTTGAACAGGTGGGTGATTTTGTGTATTTAGGTAAGTTGTACGCGAATGCTGGAAGGAAAGTGATAGGTAGCATGTGGAGCATATCAAGGAATGAGTGCGTGTCTAAGGAAGCGAAAATTGCCGTGTACAAAAGAGTACTTCTTCCTACTTTGCTATATGGTAGTGAAACATGGGTATGTCATATGAAACAACATAAGAGTAGACTAAACGCTGTGGGTATGGGTTATCTGAGGAGTATATGCGGCAAAAGTAGGATGGATAGGGTAAGGAATGAGTGGGTCATGAATAAATGTGGTTTAAATGCTCCAGTAATGGACGTGTATGAAAGGAGTGTGCTTCGTTGGTTTGGCCATGTTGAGAGAATGGATGAGAGTAGAATAACGAAATAGATATATGAGAGTAGAATGAATGGTGTGAGGGGTAGAGGTAGGCCGAGAAAGTTGTGATTGAGAAAATTCTTATGAGGAGGAATATTAGGGGTCTTAAAAACAGGAGGGCGTGTATGAAACAGTGAATGGGGGAAATGAGGCAAAAGAGGTGTGCAAGGATAGGTCAGTATGGAGGAAATTATTGAAGCAGAGTTAGGTGTGCAATTATGTATTAATGAGTGAAACATTTTTAATGTGCCTACCCCGAAAGGGAACGGCGTGATGGGTATGTATGTATGTACTCTTTCAATCTCATGCTCCTCTCAGAGCAAGTGAGACTTTTCTGTTAGTTGAAGGTAGTCTCGATTAGGAGAGTATACTGAATAAAAATAAAGGTAGAACGTCTTCTTTTTTTTGGCTAAGAGTCAAGTTCGTGAATTTGGAAAAAAAACTTGTTCCACAACTAAAATTCATCGACCAACTCTTTGTTCCTCTATAGTTTCATGCATCCTAAGGAGGCGTTAATTATATTTATTGGGATATTTAATAATTGGAATGGGTTTCGGTATTCTGTCTATTTTGAGTTGGCCAAGCCGAATTTTTTCTCAAATGTGGGAGTTGGAAGTACATGAGTTTAAAATTACACCACATACCACCTCATATATTCATGTTTGAATAGCCTTCTTTACTCGTGACTATTTCTCCTTCTCCATGGATCTACGTATACGTATCCTACTATCGTACTACAAAGAAAGAAAACTGCTAAGGGAAATAAAAAAGAGGAAGACAGCTTGGATGGGACATATTTTACGCCAAAATTGTCTTTTTAGAAGAATTATTGAAGAAAAAATTGAAGGAAAGCGAGGAAGGGGAAGAAGAAGAATGGGAATGCTCGATGACATACAAAATGGCTGAAGTTACAGGCAAATGAAAGACGATGCTCAGGACCGAATGCAATGGAGGGCATCCAGTTGAAACCTGTCAGAAGACAGATTCCACTTAGAAGAGAAGACGTACCTACTATTATTTATCAACGTTCCTTTCGCTAACGTTCCGTTATCGCAGATGTCGAGTGGCACATTGGATCCACATCAAGGCTAACGTTTCCGCAAGACGGTACTTAGGGTCAGTCTCGTTTTCTGAATTTGAGTATCGTCTTGTTAACCTCAGTCTCGTCTCTAATAAATAGTTCTGTAAAAAGTCAACACACCAATAACTAATCATTAAGCCAAGGACATCTCCCATAAAGCATATTTTTTCCCTTCCCATGCCAGGAAGCATATTTTCCCCAAACCATACCTAAAAGCATTTATTTTCCCTTACTAGGAAAACATACTTTATCAAGCTAGCAATCCATTTACGGTCATTTATAAAAAATGGATGGCAATTCACTTCAACCTACAAATATATATTTTTATCTGTTGGTGTATTGACTTGCTTCCACTGGTAACCGTACGGTCTTACCGCAATCGCAGCAACGACCTTTTCATTTTCACGTTCACAAAAGTCATGTAAGTTCATAAATTCGTCAATGGCCATATACATCTATTTATTACCGTTCAAGCCACCACTATGATGAGGGGCACACCAGGCATGAAGCACTCATTCCATTTCAAATCATAACCGCGCACTTTCCCCAGGCCAAAAGCAGTCCGGATAAAAGTGCGCGGTCAGACAAAACACCAGGAGAGCGCGAAGTAGAATAAGATGCTACCATGCAATACTAATGATGATACAACTCTTGGTTAGTATAATCAATGCGATTATAAGTAGCCCTGCATGGTACTAAACCACGCAGAATGCCGAATCATGCAGAAAATGTCATGCGGAGTGAGCTGTTAATAAAGATGGTAATATAATATGCACTGGTACAAAAACTGCTCTCTCTCTCTCTCTCGTGAGGGTCAAAGTTACATAGAACTGATCTATCGCAGCTACTATGGTCCCTTATTGTACGTGTCAGAAATGACATTATAAATACATAGATTCTGCAGTCTATTTCCTTAATTTTATGGCTGCAATCGTTTATACCACAATAGTTTGGTTCTAGCAAAATATATTGATCGTCCGGCAAAAAATAGTCGACTTGAAACTTTCGTAAAAGATTCAATGTTTTTTCTTTTGGTCAGATAGAAGTTCCCACATTCATTCCTTCAAAAATGCAGCAGCATTGCTATAAGCTAATTGTAACAAATCCATCTGCTCTCCGCAGCATTCGATCTATATCTGAAACAAGTCCTACTTCTTAAGGGTCCCATATTCTAGCGGCGTATCCCAAGTGAGGGCTCACGATAGAAAAATTGCATCGCTCCTTTATTTTCTCGTCACATTTTCCTATTATTCGTTGAATACATTCCGATTTATATTTGCCCATCCTCAAATTTCCCGTATTTGCTTCCCCATGACAGGCCTTTACTGAGGATTACATCCATGTATTTTATTAACTCTACATTTGATAGTTCGGCTAGATTAAGTGTTATCATTTTCGTTGGTCAAGTTTTTCTTTTTCCAAAACTTCTGAACAACGCACTTTTAAAATAAAATTCTAACTGCCAAGTATTTCACTCTTTGATTATAGCATCTAGGTCTTTTTTCCACGCAGTTCTATCAGACTCCGTTTTAATTTCCCTGTACAATACTGAGTCGACCGCGAAAATTCTTGTTTATTTTAGCATACGGGAGGGTACGTATTATTTTTTTTCAATTCCATGCCCCATTCGCCGGAGCCCCTGGATGAGCTCTCCACTTCCCCTACTCCGTGTTTTACCGAGACCCCGTGTTTTTTAAACCCGGACCACAGAGTATACAGAGAGGACATATGGCGTTTCAACCACGGAGTAGGATCCTAATGATATCCTACTCCGTGGTTTCAACGGTTTCAACCTGTAATCACGAAATGCGCTTCCGGCCATGTTGTAAGCGCGTTTACGTCGAAAGAAGCGAGCACGTCAATGTAGTGAAAAGTGAGAGCTTCACAGAGTATTTCTCTTTCTTGGTGATTTACTCCATCTCCCTAAGAGTTTGGCCATAGTTTGTTTTCCTGGAAACACAAAATGTCTGAAAAGGAGAGAAAAGGTGGATTTTCTCTATATGCTCAATGTAACCAGGTATCAGAAATTCAATTCCGACCCAAGCAGTGCCGATGTGCGTTAAATGCGCATTAAATACACGTAAAACCTCCGCGTTCGTAAATCTGCATTAGTCTCATATTAGTACTAGTGTTTCTACGATAACTTATGAGATTTGCTATGAGAAGTCACATCAACCTAATGAGAAATATTTGAGTCTTACAAGGGGAGAACTTCATGCCATGTAAGGCTCATGACTAGGTTCTTCTTGTGAACAGGGAAACATGAAAGTGAGGTACTTTGCTGCAACACATCAGGCTGAGTTCCATTCAGCGAACACCTACCACAACAAAATGATATGAAAATAAATATAATTCATGACATAGAACATAGTTGCGTCAAGTACACTATTCTTATCTCTAATCTAGCGGTAGACGAGAGGTAACGCTGTAGACTGCAATGCAGAAGGTGCGAAATTCGGTCTTTTCTAGGGGAATATCTTTTTCTTCTTTTTTCGTAGTTTTTTCACTCACATAATGTAAACATTTTGTTTTTATCATAGTAACTCGCTTTAAAAATATTTCCCCCCAAAAAATATAAATGTGCATTAATAATGCACATTAATCAAATGCAATTTTAATAATGCACATTAAAGGCATGGAAAAAAATGTGCTTTTAATGCACATTTGAAATACGCATCAAATGCTACTATTAATGCGCATTAAATGAAATTTAATGGACATTGGTTCTGCCTGTGAAGGGACAATATTCTGTGACAGTATGAATCTTCATTGCTTCAATTAAATTAGCTACATCATTGATATGATTGTTTTTGTAGCTGAGCAAAGGATATGGTAGGTACCTACTTTTTATAACTGTGTAAATGTAATCGTAATGGTGTGGTTAATGAAAAAAAATTAATTTTACTAATTCATGGTAAAAGTCTCATAATGATTGATTTGGCTGTCGTCTGTGTGATTAATTTACAACCCCATTCTGGACTTCCTTGGAGTATCTTTTGACTTAAACTTCCTGTAGAATTAACATCATTTGTGCCTTTACCTGTCCCCATCCTACTTTCGCGTCTCTCTCGAGTAGCATGTAGGCTCTTGTACCATTTTATCTGAATTTGTTTAAAAAGAACCTAGGTTCAAATGGACAATGCTGTTTAAATGGCCTGTGTCTATCAACTCCCTACTAATCAGATCATTTGGCTCTCATATTACTCATTTCTCTGGCACTGCCAAAGCTTTGAATAATTATAAACTTGAGACTTTTCTCACCATTATCAACTTAATTTTATTACTATTTATTAAACCATATATTCCCGGACCCAGCTGGCTCTCCACTACCCATTACCTTACTATCTAGTTGTCTAAGCCCGTGTTCGTGTTCTCTATCATGCAGCTGTTATATTCTCACAGCGTACCTCCAACAATTTTTTATTTTGTTCTTGATTGAAGCTTATTTTTTACCCGATGTGATTAACAGGTTATTTACGCAAGATTCCTCAACTGCGTTGAGAATTGTAGTAATAGGTTAAGCAGTGAAAATGATTTATACGGCTGTGCTATTCATCGCGCAACTATTGCTTTTGATTAAATTTAGAGATACATGGCTGAATTACCTTCAATCCACTTCAGGCCTGAAATTTATAACGTAATAGGGGTGATTACACCCCTGAATACCACCTGTAATGCGGGGATACACCTATACTACATAGACCATTTTGAATTCCCGCCGTTGTTAACGCGCTGGGAACATGGCTGATGCGCGCATTCCGCATTACAATATTTTTTGGGGGTAAATGGAAAATGTCCTCTCCGTCCTCTCTGTATACTCTGTGCCCGGATCCAGAAACGAACTCTTCGACACCGCTGTCTTACATCTCTCTTATATCGCTTATATCTCTCTTATGTACTTATATTCTGCAGATAGGGACTCATGAATGTTCAGTATATGGGCACTTACGAATCGCTTTTCAAGTATTAATTCTGTTTGTCTGCAATTATGAAAGCTCTCAGTCAATGAAAAGTATAATCCACTTCAGCATTTATGGATATATCATTATTGCACTCAACGCGCGATAAATGTTGATAGAGTTATATATACCATTTATCGACGATGTACTCTTGAATATTTTTGAAAATTTAACTGTTTGCTGAACCCATCAACATAAAATAAAAATAGGAGGAAGAGAGAAGGAAAGCTTAAATGTAGGTACCTACCACAAAAAAGCTGTTACAAAACGTACGTCATTAATTTAGCAAAATAAGCGAACAAAAACTTATTCGTAAAATATTTGCCATTTAAAGAGCGGATTTTTTACGTTCAAGTTTTTAATTACTTAATTACATTTCTAACTTTTCCTTCTACACTGTTAGTATAAAATTACTTTTTACTATTCATAATTATGTTTCGATAGCTATTATGTTTTGATAGATATAAAAGAGACTTTGAATCAGGACCCACCGTGGGCCATGAGACTGGGTGCGGTCGCGCCCCTTCACGCCATTTACGCTACGCCACTGATATTAAGATAACCACAGTGCACTGTATATCCATTCACATTTATCCATAACATTTACATAAGAAGGAAAAGTTGATATCACGCATTAAATACATGGGCATCCACACTATATGCAACAGATAACCTTGTTCTGAATGGGATGATATTTCCACGATTTTATCCGCTGATGACAGGATCGAAAATCGCTTGGCTGGCCAAAATTTGGAAGACTGGCATTATAAACTGTACCGCGAGTCATATGATCACATATCTACTCCCACAGTCTAAACTAGTCTTTGTTTAGACTGTGCTACTACCTTGGAATTATTGCATACAACAGACAAGGGCTCTTGTGGGTTTTCATGATCACAATTCTACTGAATATAGCTAACGCATGCAATTGACTCACCAGTTTTCAAATACCTCAATGGTTTGAAGTCATTGGTTCATGCTTCTGTATTAATTCACAAAAAAACCGACCAACTTCACAAATCACTATCATAAATTGACTTCGAAGGAAATGACCAGCAAAACTCACGCGTTCCATGCCGATGATATCATATCGCTGAAGTGGGAGAGAGCAATTTCTGACAGATATTAAACTTTCCCCTTCCTCAATCCAAAGAAAATTGTTAAAATGTGTCCAATGAGGACATAACATAATTCATAAGTACAGCCACTTCTTACTGCAGATTTCGACATTCAATTATTTCGATGTATCGCATATAAATAGTGAAAAAAGGAGAAAAAACATTGACGGTTTCATTGCGTTGTTAAAATGGATTAAGTTCTTAATTCAACTAAATTAAATGAAAGGAAGGTGGTTTTCGGGCATTCAATATACACATCTCTTTAATTGAATACCTCAATTTATCCCTAGATATAGGTTTACTCATTGAGTAGGAAGATATAAGCGCTTAGAGTGGATAATGCGGTAGACGTAGGTAATTGAACTGCGTGAAATATGACTCTCTAGGAAAGTCATCCTAATTCACTGATTTGCTGCTTAAATGTCTTCGATTTCTTCCGTATCCCATTTGCTTGTGAAAAGTTTCCGCCCCCTAAAAGGGGTTGCGGGTATTTCACGATGGAAACTTGCACCAAGATCAAGGTGCCCACAGAACCGTAATCACTCCACTTCAAGCTCATCTGGCAAGTTATGGTTTATCTTATCCATGGAATCTCGTCTGTCTGGCAGAGCATGTTGCTGTAAACACGATTCTATTATTTAAGGGATTCCGAAACCAATTAAGAGCAAATTTAACATTTCGTGCTTACATCTGATTTGCGCATTTTGTTGAGTCCTTTCACTTATTAGAGTTATCGGGGGAAGCTACCCCTCGTGTCCCAACTAGGCTAAATCCTTGCCAACCGAGTGATCTTTTTATTATCGTAACTAATCGTTTGTTTTGCAATATAGTGAACATGTACATTGTGCTGGCCCTCAGCTTACTTGATTTTGGATTCAGTTTAAATATTGAGGCTCACCTTTTGGAAAATGTTCAGTCCTTGACACACAACGATTGACATCCGATTTGTATGTTCATGTCCGCAGTACTGGGAGGCACCTGGGTATTTATTCTGCGTAATATTCCAGTACTCGCTGGTTGTAGCCCTGTCATTTTAGTAATTTAAATAAAGGACAACCTCAGCTCCCAAATGATTGCTTGATTAGTCTAGCGTACTTCCGTAAGGGTATGGAAAAATAGAAGTATCCATAAGGGCAATGGACTCAATTTCTTCAGTTAAAAAAGTCCTCAAATTGTTGTCAAGTAGTAAAATTGACTATCTACGTGTAATGAACTGCTTGAATAGAAATGTTGCTCATGATGTTTGAAAACTTTGAAAAAAAAGCACACCATTTGGAATGGACTTAAATGCTGGATTTATGTGTACTCCTTTTATATGGATGATTGATGATTCCACAACACAAAGACATGTGTTATTGCGTTTAATGCTAGCAATTTTTATGCATTTTTTTTGAAAGGTAGAATTTGGAAGAACATGGCAGCGACTGAGAAACTCCTCTGTTGTACGGTATGTCCGTGGTCTAGAATGGACCCCTTTACCACTTGGAGTTGGGTTTGCTTTGCTAGCAGTCCTTCAATGGAGACATATCAGAAATCGGGCACGTAGAACTCAGGAAGGCACAGAAGTGGTCAGTGATGTCAAAGAATGGGAGGTACGAGATATTCTTCTTTCTGACCAATATTAATTTCTGTTCATTGGCCGTTTTACAGGGTAATTGGCCTTCTTAGGGTAATGTTTTCATGTTTAGTGATACTCATTGGTTTCTAATGATGTGGCTATAAATATCAGCTTCTGATCTCTTGAGTTGAATCTTTTATTGATTGCTAATCCTAAAATCAAATGAATCTCTTTGGAAACAATCCAGGAGTGGTGCATAAAATGTATATCAATCAGTGGGTTCGGGAGCTACTGCCTCTGTTGTGTGGCATTACATGGAAATTGAGGGTCAAGGGTGGTGTTCATTATATTAACCCTTTCTTTACTCTCATTAATGACTAATGACAAACTGAGATGAAAAATCAGTTTGAATGAGGATACTGTTACCAGTAGTAGCAGCCACTTACAAATTTCATGATGGATACACAAGGGATATATGGGCTGGTCCAAGTCTGATTTATAGTAATCCATTGATTTTTCATGTAACTAAGCAATTTTTTAAGATAAATGCCGACTTAAAGTTTTAATGGCATTACAAATTCTGTGGTACTACCTGATAGAGCTATTCTCTTCAGGATGGCTTTACTTGCAATTACGTCATATGAGATATATGTTCAGATGCTAGTGGAATAACTGCCTTTAGCTGAAGGACAAACAGAAAGAAAAGCTCACAATTAGAGCTGCTTTGGGAATATAAATGACCCCAAAAATCGCCAAGCATTGCTTAAGATCTTTGTCATGTGAATAGTTTGCTTTTCCTTTATGATTCAAATTCCATCAGGCAGAAATTAAAAAGTATTTGGATTTCACTCCATCTCCACCTCATTTTACTTCCAGATTACATGTTATCGAATGATGCCCCTAAGGGCTCTGTCCAGGGCCTGGGGATGGGCTCTTGGTTGTCAGCTTCCTGCTTGGGCCCGTTCCCCTATTTTGTCAGCATATGCATCCACTTTTGGATGTAACCTCTCTGAGGCTGCTTACCCAGATCTTTCATCATATTCTTCATTAGGGGAGTTTTTTTGCCGGAGCTTAAAGGATGGCTGTCGGCCAATCGATGCATCTCAGCCTCTGGTAAGAAAAGTTTTCTTTTTTCAGGAGTTGTGTCATAGTTGCTTTGATTTTTGCCAGAAAAAAATCTAACTGGAGTTTAGATGTGAAGCATAGAAGGTCACCCTAGCTATTAGCAGCCTCACTCTGTCTAGTCATGAAATCTGGTCAACTGGATCTGACCATGATCGCCTCTCTCCCTGAGTGGCATCCAAGCCTGGGTTCTCACCAGGCTCACAGGAAGCTCATGTGAAAGGTTACTCTTTACTGAATTTCCATAATAGAATACTGTTTACACAACCAGCACCAACTTAAGACAAAATGTGTGTGCTAAAGGTTCACTAAATACAAGTAACATTCTTTAAACAACCTTTTTCTGCTTCTTCTGTGGAAAAACTTCATCAATCACTAGTTACAGAGCATCCAGTAACTAAACAAACTAAACTATGCTGTGGCAGGCTCACTTCATAGAAGTAATTGATGTTTTTATCCATAACGAAGACAAATACTCAATTCTTTTCTACAGATTTCTGTACCTGTGGATGCCATTAAATGGTTGTGTCATTAATTAAAAATATTGTGGAAAAGTACTAATTGTTTGTGCTATTAAGGGTTTAAAAGATTTAAAAAGTATTTAATAGCATGTTAATTAGCACTCTTAATTTTTTTTTAAATATTCATTTTATTTCAATTAATTTGAAACCACACAATATTGGGGAAAATGATAAAAGTTGTTGTTACAGGCTCACTACTCACAGAAAATAAAACTGGATGTGCGTCTACGTTTGTTTATTTACTATCAGCCCAGGTTCTTTTGTATTCAGCATCTATGTCAGGGTCACATAATTTTGGGCTGATAATAAGCTGTCAGTTGAAGTGTGGCAGCCACCATCTGGTTTCTGGTCAAATTCCATAAATTGTGGGATTATTCAAAATTGTAAGTGTAAATAGCAGGAAAGAATTGTATTGCAAGGGTGCAAAAGTTCTTGTGACCCATAAAAATGTTGTGAATCATGGGGAAATATAAATTCCAGGGGTGTAGAAGCAAGGTTTCTTTGTATTTCTACATGAAGGAGGCTCAATCACATATTGCTCCTTGGACTTATAAGTGAGTATTGATAACTGTTACTAGTCGTGTGGTGAACACCCATCTACTGATAAAATGTGTGCTCAGATGGTTAACATGAAATGTGACTTTGAGCATAAGAAACCAGTATATGTAGATCAAAAGTATATTGATGTTATGCCATGATATGAGCATAATGTGCTTGGAAATATTGCTATTTGTGATCCTAATTCCAAGTTAATATTGCCAGCACATATGGAATGGGATATGAGGGCTTTGCTTGTTACAAGTTCAGTGATTGAGGTACTAATGAACAATACCGAAAGCCTCTTTGCTGCAGTAATGAACAATATGCTCTGATTCTGCATTGGTTAAAAGATTGATGATGGTGGCATGCAAAAAATGGTGAGAGGTGACATCTTCACCTTGGATTACATTTTATGAGACATTTTTGCAACATAACTTTTCCAAAAACTAGTTTGAGATTCATAAATGGTAACAAAAATATGAATGGATGATGAACACCAGTTCTGTGTTGACCTGCTCAGCACCATTTTCTTATGATCATGCACAGAGATCAAAGGCCCCTGGAAGGGTTCGTAAACAAGGGCAAGTGGTGGTCTGAAGAGTAGGTACCTGGCAGGATGCCAACTGCCCAAGCTTCCCTGGGGCAATTGACACTAACTGGGTAAGTGGGATTTGTTACACCTGAAAGTATTTGTCAGTATTGTTTTGTTCTACCATACAGCTAAAATACAGCTGGGTTGATAGTGGCTGTATTTCAAGACTGTATGCCAGTCTCTGATGGTCACCATTGATGGAATGTATTGAGGGATAAAAGGGCTGAAAACACATCTAGTGAAAGTTTTTTGATTTCTTGTGAGTACTTTTGGGATATTGATTTTTGCTTTTCAAAAAGATGTTCATGAGACCCTATTTCGGCAGTCCGAAGTATGGATGGAAATGCAGTGAAAATTGTGCCATGTAAAGTGAGGACTTGCTGGGGTGACTGTGTAGATGCATGAACCAAGCACATGAATGTAGCTCCTGCTCTAATTCTGTGTCTGCATCCTCATAATTTTGTCTCCCAAATCCAAAACTGAAGGCCTCATGTAAAACAGTATAAAATCATGTAAGATTAATATCTTGGAATAAGGGTGATTTTATTTTCCAAACTTTGAAGGTCAAACATCCAGAACCATGCCAAGGTCCACACCATGCTGTTGCCCTCTGAGACCCAACTCCTCTATCCCCTCCATGTACTGCCATATGGTATGTTGCCCCCCTCCCTCCATTTAAAGTAATGAGAATTTATGCATTGCCTCTTGAACTCCGCTATGAGGTGTCATAATCTGAGAAAATTTGACTTCTATTCAGATTTTAACGCTTATGCAAAGGAGATACTTTGCACAGTTTCACTCTTATTTGATTTACTCTTCTTTTTCAAATTCAAGGGAAACAAGACTGCTTGCTCATGAAAGTTTACAAACACATCATAGCAGAGTTCAAGAGTAATGCATAGATTCTCATTCCTCTAAATGGAGGGAGGGGGGTAGCATAACATGTGGCAGTACATGGGGGATAGGGTCTTGGAGGGCAATGGCATGGTGTGGGCTATTCCACTGTGCTGCAGCAGGGGTGGGTGGTACCATTTAGGGGTGGCTCAAGCTGTGCATGGCCATCTCAGAAACTGTGAGAGATACATAAAAACCAAAGTGTGTCAGAATCCTGTGAAGATTGTAGCTTGAAGTTTGGTTGTATATTTTTTAATTGAGTTTTTATTTTTCAGTTGTAATTAAAATTCATGGAAGAATATTTAATTTCCTCGTATGTGTGATGTGCCTTGTGAAAAACATGCTTTGACTGTGATCTAGATTTTTCACTTTCTTTTTACCTCCTATGGATTACTCCCCTAAATTTGCTGTCTTGGTTAGTCCCAAGAGAAAAAGATTCCCGTAGTTAGAGATGATTAAGCATTTATCATAGTACCACTTACATGATACATATGATTTTATCTAAGCATTTTATCCTGATATGGAGGATGTGAAATGTAGCAAGGGGCTTCCTCAATGTTTTTCACTCCATTGTAATATTTTTCCTTTTTTATGTCCACATTGTTTAAAGAGTGCCTAATTTGAAGTGTAATTAAAAAAAAGAGCAGTTTATGAACAAAATGACCAGATCTCTTTCATCCTTGAAATGAGATTAATGGACTAGAGCATGACTTGAGCACTCTTGTGTTTTGATCATTCACGCTATGTAATTGTTGTGGCTGAAGCCCCTCTTTTAATTTCCTCTTGTTGATGTTCTTATCTATCCACTCAATATCATATTTGGTGGGTGATTGCTTCAGAGCTAGAGGAAAAAAAATTGTGCTAACATCAGTATAACTTAAATGAATCTTGGTATGATCTCCCTTTAAAAGACCCACTGTACATTCACAAAGACCACTCTCAATTCCATGTTTCTTAAAACTATAAAATGTAGAAAAGTAAAATCTGTTATAGATTTAAAAAAAATCTCTTTTGAAGAGGTGGTACTGATAAAGTAGGTACTGACTGTTATGCATCTACATATTGTTGCTACCTTCTCTTATTACTTTGAAAATAGGTATCACCTGCCGATGGCAGAGTTCTAAATTTTGGACCAGTTGAGTCATGCCGTGTAGAACAGGTTAAAGGTGTCACATACTCTCTAGAGACTTTCCTTGGACCTCCAATTTGGGAAGAACATGGTGATTCTGACCATTCCACTGAGCCAGTTGAAACAATGAAAAAAGATCCCATGCCCAAATGTCTACTCCATGACAAAAATAACTGTCTCTATCAGTGTGTTATATATCTTGCCCCTGGAGATTACCACCGCTTTCACTCTCCAGTTGACTGGAATATCAAGTTTCGTCGTCACTTTCAAGGTAAGAGATTTGTCTATCATTTAAAGTTGTCTTCCAGATTAAAAGAAAGTCATTTAATTGAAACAATTTTCATTTTTGTGTAATGGGTGTACAGTTTTGATGATGAAATGGCACAAATGATTCAATTTTTTCTAGTGTTAAGAGAGTTTCCTTTAACCTTTAAACGCCGGATTTAAATGTCCTTCAAAGTCCCTCCCTGCTGGATTAAAATGGGCCCATATGAGGTTTTCCTGTAATGAATGAGCCAAAAATGGCACTTCCGGCAGTGGGAAGCACCAAACGGTGTGCCAAATTGGCACTTTCGGTGTTTAAAGGCAAACTTGGGGTGATGCATTCCAAAGGAAGACATTAGAAGGCCATTTTGTTTAGTTCATTCAAGGGATTTGTATGCTGTTTGGCTGAAAATCGTTACATGGAATGCATGAGAAGTAATGAAAGAGGAAAGTCATATACTTTGCAAGTCATTTATTTCAACTGAATTATATTTTTCTACAAACTGCACGTAATCCAGCTTTTATGTCTGTTTAATATTTCTGGTGCAATGCAAGCTCTTACTTTGTCAATTACCTCAGTATTTCTTTCAGTTGTATACTCAATGAAATTTTTCAATTTTAGGTCGTTTTGAGAGATGTAATTTCTCATGGAATTCGCCAAATTTGGCCTCATTTGAGAGCAAAATATTTAACCTTTCCAAAGATACCTTAATATCAGCCTCTTATTGCACTACTTTTTGAAATATTTGCCAACAAATAGAATGCCTTTTTTCTCAGGATTTGGTATAAGTACACGCTTATTTAATTTAAAAATATTTACATTTATTTAAAAAATGAGGAATTGATCCTCTCCTAGATTTCATCATAAATTTAACAGTGTTTAGATTGTATGTCTTTCTAGCTATTTTTCAAAATAATTCAATAAATCGCTGCAGTAATTTTTTTAGAGTGTTGCAATGGCATTTTAACTTAAGGCCATGACAAGAATGAGTCAAGTTAAAGTCTTGCTTAGATGTATTCATTTAATTACTGAGAATTTCAGTCACATGAAACTATATTTTGTGCCATTTGTATGACCGTATTTGCTTCAAGCTTCTTACATATGCTGAAAGGAATAAATAATTGAAATTTGAATATTGTCTTAGTATTCAGTGTGACTTAGCATGCAAACTTTTCCTTAAGATAAGCTTTTTTTCAGTGTTATTGGACACTGAGAGGCAGTGATCATTCTTTAGTAAGGTGTGACATACTGCCTATTAGCGAGCACCTACAGGACGTTTGTTAAAGTATGAGGAGACTGATGATTCTAGTACTGTATAATGCTCTGTACGTACAGTGAAATAAGTAGCTGATGATGTTGTATTCATATTCTTTTTTCATAGGTGAACTTCTTAGTGTCAACCCTCGAGTAGCCAGATGGGTTCCCGACCTTTTTAGCCTTAATGAACGTGCAGTGTATGTTGGCAGTTGGAAGTATGGATTTTTTTCCACCACTGCAGTTGGAGCTACCAATGTTGGTTCCATCAAGATTTATTGTGATAAAGTAAGTTTTGAGAATTGCTTTTTGTTTATCATTTTATTAAAAGTCAAGGTTTAAAGATGTGCAGGATTTTCTTGTTTCATGTTGTACTTATGACATTTATTGCTGGGAATCAAGTGATGCATACATGCATTCATGGTACTCATGTTTCTTTTACTAAAAACTTAACATTTTTCTTTTTCTTGGTTTTTGTCTTTATTAAGTCCCAGCATCACAAATGGTCATATATGTTTGAAATCCTTCACTTATTGAGATTAAAGATCTAGCATAAATTTTTATGCTGCGATATTATTACTGAGATACAGCAGCGGCTCTAGCATGTGTCACATGGGTGGGCCAAGGGTGGGCCAGATTATAAAATGGGTGGGCCTAACCTCGAGTTAACGTGGATAAATTCAAAGGACAAAATATAGTTTAAAACATTTATTTATTGACCTTCCACGAATGGCACCCCTTTCCTGACATGCCACGCAACAAAAACAAATTATGCCTCAGGCCTTAATGCATTTTCGACAGTGCATTCATTTTATATTCACTTGAAAAACAGCAAAATTGATACCACTGGGAAGAAAGCAAAAAACTGTGAAATATAAATTAACAAGCAGTTGTTTATTTACTTTTAAAACAGATTTATCCTTCTGTTGTCGTGACTGATGACAAAATCATCAACCACTCTTTGCAAGTCAATAGTCTTAGTCACAGTCCTTTCTATTGCAAGAATAGACAAATAACTTTGGCGTTCATCAGACATTAAATTCCTTAAATAACTTTTTACACATCGCATGCACGAAAATGTTCTTTCACATGATGCAGAGGAAGCTGGAATAGTCACTGCTATAGGACTTAAGTTTTACAAATCTTGTAATGCAAGTTTATATTGCTCAAACAACTTGAGCAATGCAAGTAAATTCTCAATCTTCACTCCGGTTTGCTGTTCATGTCTTATGATAAGATTTTTTAGTATCTTAATTTCTGCTTCCAACAACTTAGAATTGCATGAATAATTTCGTGCTAATGGCAGTAATACTGGCTCATCCATAAAATGTTCACTTTTTGGGTTTAGACAAGTGATTCATTTAATAATTCCAGAGTTTGAAATAAAACGTCTCTCAAGCTCACTGTCTATAATATTTAAAATTTTATCAAATACTAAAGATTTGAAATCTGTTGGTTGCACAGGTTCCAGGCTGGCTTTATTCTGCAAATCACAAGCATATTCCCCAAGATGTTTCAGCAACTTTCGAATTCTTCCAAGAGTAAAGGAATCTGTGGGAATATCAGCACCTATTTTTGTTGCAACATCTACACTTTCTTTCCATACATGCGTGAAACCTGAGTCTGATATACGCATTTGGTTGAAATGATCCCTTGTAGCTTCTACTAAGTTGATTGCAGCAACAATATCACAGTCTTTGCCCTGAAGGAAATCAGATAGGTAGTGACTTGCACTTTTCTAGCAAACAGGTGAACAGGCATAAATGAAAAATAAAAGAAAAGTTTAACTTTGCACTAAATCCAACCTTCATTTTAATTTGTGTATCAATAAACATTTGATGCACTGCCGACCCACTCATAAAAACATAGAGTCCCTGCAGTGTCATAAAAAAATCTGTAGCCAACTTGATCCCTCTACATGTGGCTACTATGACGAGATTCAACTTATGGTTCACACAGTGTGTGTGGATGGCTTGTGGGACTTCCCTGCTTAAAAGAGCTTGAACACCTGCACAAGAACCACTCATAACGGCAGCTCCATCATATGTTTGTGCAACACAGTAATTTAAATTGACTCCACAGTTTGCTAGTTTTTTTAAATGCAGACTAACAAAGAAGAAGCATCCAATTTTTTTGCAGGTTCAAAGCCAAGAAACCTTTCATGTATGTTACCATCTAAATAGTACCGAATGACAATTGATAGTTGCTCAGTTTTTGAACAATCTTTTGACTTGTCAACCATTAGAGCAAAATACTGGGCTTCTTTCACTTCATCTGAGATATGTTCTAGAACAATATTGCTCATGGTGCTAAGAATTTCGTTTTGTATATCATGATATGTGTATTTTTCCCTTGTCGATTCAAGTTTTTTCCTAACACTTGGATCTTTTTTCCCTATAAGTTCCATTAACTCTAAAAAATTCCCCTTATTCGCATTATCTTTCGATTCATTATGACCTCTTTGAGCTATTCCTTGAAGAGCTGTGTATCGAAGTACATCGGCAATAGTTTCTATGTATCCTCTGTTTTCTTGAACTTCTAGAGCATATGTTTCATCTAGCAGAGCAGCAACTGATGCATTCTCTCCGAACTTACTTTTTAAATTTTTGAAAGACTCCCAAGCAACTACAGAGTTTTTGTGTGGGAAGCTGTTCTCATGCTGTATAAAGCCGGAATTAGAATCTGTTGCTCTTTTCCAATTAGTGAAACCCTCACTTACAAAAGTAAGTAATTTGCTTTTTGTGCCTTCAGTTTGGGGATGGAAAATCGACAGTCAAAACAAAATGCAGCATCATTTATGATACTATATTCCAACCATGGATGAATTTTGTACCAACCAGGCAGGAAATTTCTTTTTCTGTCTCTAAACAAGCGTAAAGGAAAATGCCTTAATAGAGGTTGTTTTGGTTCATCGGTAGGTTTCGTAGATATATCACAAACTGAAGCAGATGGATTAGTACTGCTGGTGCTACTACTGGGAATGGAAAATAAATCTTTACCTTTATTTTCACTGAGTTTTTCATTTTCCAATTGTTCTTATTCTCCTCCTACTTCCATTTCACACAATTTTTTCTGCTTCACTTTCTGGATCGTGAACACTAACCTCCGCAGTTACCGATGGAGACACTGTAGTGCCCTCATTTGGTTTAATAACTTTTTGTTGCCGACTGAAGAAATCTGATATGCTAGGCCGTTTTGCCATCTTACTACGCTCACTTTCAATAGTGATTTCAAGTGGGAATCAAACATCTGTGATTGCGAACATGACGAAACATGTATCTACTGTACTTAATAAATCTTGGCTAACGGAAAATGCTTTTTCAGGACTCCGCGATTATCATCGTCAGGCTGGCATGCTTGCAGATAACAAGGTCCTGTTTCACCATTCGACACTTGGAAAATGTAGCGTTAGCCTGAGCATTTTTGAAATCACGTTATGTAAACCGTATTGGAGAAAAAAATTGCACGCTTCCAGAAAAAAGCCCTTTTTTGCTTGGGTATTAATCGGCTCTATATTGAGATACGAGAATGAATCAAAGTCTAGAATAACGCTACATGTAATATCTTTGCGTGAAAACATCCTCTTAGCGTGTACGTGTCACTGAATCGGCGCGATTTTGTTCCGCGTAATCGATGTTCATGCCTTCGAAAGCATGCCGGCGACCAGATCTGCGTTGGTAATCTGGCGCTGCTCTCGCCCAGAGAGGTTTTCCACCAGAGGGAATAACTGTTCGGCTCACCTCGGAGAGAAGAGCCACCGATAGAAGTCGGTGCTTTTCATTTGGGTAATGCGATAGCCAATTATCCAACGCAGGTGCCGTCGATCGCCGACTCATCTGCATCCCCAGATCCATGGATAGGTCGATGTTAACTTCGTCATCATAAAATCCACTGCGAGTATATTTTTTTTATTTTACAGACTTGATATGGACAATGCAAAATTGTTTAGCAAATTAACATAGTGGTTCCTATAACTGTACACAATTTGTTTTAATTTTATAAAATAAAGTTTAACTTTGGACTTCGATTCTGAAATTTGTCTGTCTTATTTGGGTGGGCCAGAGGGTGGGCCGAAAAAAATTTGGGTGGGCCCGGGCCCACCCCTGGCGCCGCCACTGCTGAGATTAGTAGACAATTGCAGTATGCCATAACTACACAAGTCAGTAAATGTCATCCATGTGTGCATTTTAATACTATTTGAGTTGATCTACTGATTAAGATTTGATGGAAGTAGGAGTATATGGTTGGTTTGATAAGTTCTTGGCCTTATTATGAAAAAGACAACTTATGTTTTCAAAAAAGTTTTATTTTTCAACCTAATTACCACTAATATTAATACATTTCTTCCAGCAGTGTTCCAGTGCCATTATTCCACCTCTGTAGTGCTCTTCCAGAAGAACTGTGTAGTACTTGTCTAAAGCCTCAATTGCTTCTTGTTAGGGTGGAAAACGTTGACCAGTGAGGAAACATTTGAGTTTTCGGAGGAGGTGGAAGTCTGAGGGAGCCAAATCCAGGGTATTGGGTGGATTTTCCCACGCTTCATGGTTCCTCTTTTAGTGCAAATCCCTCAAAAATCTCTTGGCCAAGAAAATTTAGTGGGCAGGCACATTTTCCAGATGGAAAATGATTTTTCCTGCTAGCCAAGTCTGCTTTCATGAGCTTTTGCATCCGGTTTAGTCAGAGGGTTAGAATTGTACTCCCCGTTTATTTTTATACCTTTTCCTAGGTAGTCATTCCTTTTGCATCCCAAAAAACTGACACCATGACCTTTCCTGCTGATGGCACCATCTTCACCTTTTTGTGGCTGAAGAAGCGGCCTCTATCATCTGCATAGACTGTTGTTTTGATTCTGGTGTATAATGGTGAATCCATGTTTTATCCATTGTTACTCATTGATGCAAAAATCACTCTCGTTTTTCGTAAAGTGTGACAAGCACTGTTTGGAAAGTGTCATCCAAATGCATTTTTGATCTGTAGTGAGCGCGTGTGGCACCCTTCTTGTGCCAATATTTTTATGTACAGTTCCTCGTGTAAATTGTAACTGACACATTCTTTTAAAATCCTTACAGTATTAGCAATTCCACACACCTTCATACTGCAATTTTCCAAAATCATATTGTGTACTTTTTCAATGATTTCTGGTGATTGCTCTTTTCAGACGTCCTTCATGTGTATTATCTCGGATGCTTTCAAGGCCTTATTTAAACTCAGGCACCCATTTCTTCATGGTGGAAATTGAAGGAGAAGAGTCACCATACACATTTAAAAGCCTCCACTGAATTTTGGTTGGCATCATACCTTCTTTTACGAAGAGTTGTATCACTGCACCCTACTCAGTTTTTTTTCCATTTCTAATACAACACATGCACTGCAACTGATTCAGATGACTACCTACAGCAAACTGGTGGAGGTAATGAGGCGCGATTTCACCCTGTGTCTGCTCACAGTTGTTCTGACAAGTGAGAAAAAACTCATGGGAGTAGTAATGCCATCTATGGGCGCGGCCAAGAACTTTTCAGACCACCCATGTACCTATGCTAATCTTTTACAGCTGTAGGCCTTTGGCTCCCTGCATGATTCCATTCTTCCACTCAGCATATGTTTTACCTTTCTTCATTCCATCCATAAAGCCTCTTCCCTTTATTCTCCTTCCTTGCATACCCAGCATCCCTTCTTCCATCCTGGCCTTCAGCATCCTTTCTCCCCAGTCTCAGAATCTCTCCACTAAATCTGTTACTCATTTTCATAATATTTATTGGTCATCCATCCAGAATCATGTGTGCGGTGTCGATTATTGCATTAACGTGTCTCCATTTTTTGTTGTATCATATAATTAAAAATATTGCTGAAATTAAAATAAAATTATCTTTAAAGTGGTGTATAAAATATTGGACTAACATTTACACAGACCAAGATATAAATTCTCAAAGTACAGCAGCACATCATTTTTAAGCCAACAGCAGGTCCTTCGGTCATGGCGAATGAGGGCACAGTCCTATCTTTGAAGTTTAATATCTCGGTTGTTTGTGAACTACCCACGACCAAATTTGTTTCTGAGGTAAGACAAAAGACTAACGTGTCAAACTAGAATAAAAATTTAAATTTAAAAATGGCTGTATTTTTGTAGTTAAAATTTAAACATTTAAGATTTCAACAATTCAACAAAATTTAGTGTATATACCAAACTGATCACACACTGTTATTGTACAATCTTTTTCAAACAAAATAAGATGTCAACTGTTTCTCTAGCTATTTTCGTTTAGGAGATATATCGAAAAGAAAAAAGGTCTAAGCGCAAAATAGTCGAAACTTTGATTGTCTCTAGATCTGCCAAAATAGTTTTTTTTACAACAACGCTTCTACACTTTTTCATAAAATGCTAGAAGGAACCCACACACAAATTTTGGTTCAAATTGGTGACACCTAGGGTCAACTCACTGCTGATCTGACGTGGAATGACCCCTATATAAAAATTTGGAAACAAAAAAAACTGGGAAGGAAATTATCACCATCAATAAAACCAGTTAAAGGATTAAGACAATGGTGTTGCCTATGACATACTCTTTTTAAAATTTACCCTAAACGATTCTGAAAGAATGGCAGAATAAATGCGCTAGAATGGGAATTGACGTAAACTGTGAGCCCCTTCACACATTACTTTTTGCTGATGATCAGATCATAATAGCTGGGGATAAGTATGATGCAGAGCGTATGATGAGGAATCTGGTTGAAGTGTACGAAAATGCTGTTTTTGCATTAATTTCAACTAAATTAAGTATATGGTTATCAACGTGGATGCTACCAGCTTGGATTTAGAAGGGAAGGCCATTGAAGTCTGCAGCGAGTATAATTACTTAAGAGTAATAAATGGAAAAGAGGGACAGAGTAAAAAAGAAATGACAAAGAGAATAAATCAAACAAAATTAGCAATAAATAAACTGAACTGTATATAATGGTCAAAAGACATTCAAATGAAGACAAAGTACAGAATATATATCAAACAATTATTCAAAGTATACTACTCTATGGATCAGAAACGTGGGAAATGAACCAAAGACTAAGACAGAGACTGGAGGTCGTAGAAATGGATTATTTGAGGAGAAGCTGTGGGATATCAAGGTTAGAAAGGATTACCAATGAAAACATATGGACAAGGATTAATATGGAAAAAAAGTCACCAAAGAAATAGAGTAGATGGTTGAAATGGTATGGCCACATAAAAAGAATGGAGGATAAACAATGGCCAAAAAAAATACTGAACTGGCTACCACAAGGTAGGAGAAAAAGCGGACGACCACCAAAAGATTGGATGAAGCAGGTCACTCATGATATGGGAAAGAAAGAATTGGGACCCGAAGAATGGAAAAATAGAGAGGCTTGGAGAAGAGGAAGCATGAGGCAGCCAAAAGGGGTATAAAACTCACTGATTCACAGTGTTACTATGCATTGAAGAAAGTTAAGAAGGGTGAATGTTAGATAAGGATGGCACAGGAAGGGAAATGATAGGAATTCATATTTGATGGAATAAAGAGGTTAAAGATAAGAACATCTTAAAAGGGATTTAATTCTGAAAAATATTTATTGGATGACTTTAAGGGTAAACTGCCCCTGGCCAAGGAATCTCAGGCTGGACAGTCAACAGACCTAACAAATTTGTATGATGACAATTCCCTATTGTGTAGAGAGTTGAAAACTTTCCCAGAGATTACTCTTATTTGGTTGATGGAAAATGGCGTCACATATCAAGGCCCAGTTTTATTATGTCTGGTTAGCATAAATCACCAGATGATGTGATGGTGCTTTATGCTTACACGATGTTGACTGTGAGTTGGGGTTTTATTTATTACATTAGACAGTTGTTTAGTTGATATGAGCAACATCAGTGGGAGAATGTGTCAGCATTGGGTTTTATGCTGGGAAAATATTAAACCAGATATTTTAAAAGCTGACCTCAAAAAAGCTACAGTAATAACTCTAGAGAATGTTCAAAAATTATCTTAAACCCTCGGTGGATGTGCTTTGTCTCCTCTAGGAACTAAGGTAATTTTGATGAATTTTATTTTCTCTTAAAAACATAAAATATAGCATTGGTGCTCCTACTCGACTCAAGTTGAAAGTCTGGCACTCCCACATCTCTTGTTAACTTCCATTTGGAATATGTGCCCTCTCTAGACTTAGTTGAACAGGCGCTCATAAAGAGTATGTATTGTTTGACACTTCAGGACATTTTCTGTTTATAAAATATAAATCAAAGTAGAAAAAAGTTTAACATTCCTGTGTCTGTTGAAATATTGCATAGTTATTGTATATTTTAAACTTCACTAAATGATACATTTATTCAAGTAGTTTTCATGGTTCGAGGGATGTCCTTGTTACTGAAGATCATGAGTTCAATTATGCAGGGCATTCCTTCCTTGAATTTTGCATGATAGGATATTTTTAGAACAACTCTGAGATGGATGATAATTTCGGATTTTATAAATTCTAATTCTCCAAAGACCAAAATGCCACTTTTCTAGGATATGCTTGATAGGGTTGAAGTATTTTATCAAAGCCTTATCATTTGAAAGAGCAGTTTCTGGGTTCATGTAGTTTCAGCAAATGATGTCAGAAAAAATCATGCAAAACATTGGTTTAACAATGAGCTGTATTTTATGTGTGAAAATTTGTGGTAAATATACCTGTGCTACTCAATTTATAAAAAATGAATTTTAATTAATTTTCATTCAACAGTAATCAAGGATTTTAAATTTTTACAATAAGACGAGGAATGTATTTTGTATTTTACAAATGAAGATTGTAATGGTTTCATTTTGGTTGAAAAATACAGTTTTCCACGTATTTTGATCTTTGTATTTGAAATACTATTTGAAGAGTATTTTGTACCTAAAATACAATTGGAGCATATTTTGCCCTTTTTTGCTGTGTGAAAATACCACCTAAGTTTAACTAAGATTATATTTTAAGCTGCTCTTTCAAGTACTTTACACATGAAATGGAGGACTATTTTAATCAGAGTTTTGTTACCGGCTGAATCAAATAGCTAAGTCTTCATTTGAGTTTAGAAAAGTTCTTCATATCTTTATTTTTGACCTTTCAGACTCTTCACACCAATGAGCGTAAGTGGAAGCTGAACAGAAGTGAGGACAAGTTTTTCCAGAGTTCTGGAGGAGTTGTTTCTTTGAAGAAAGGTGATCCATTTGGGGAGTTTAATCTCGGTTCGACAATTGTGCTCCTATTTGAAGCTCCAAAGGATTTTAATTTTAATATTCATGCTGGACAGGTGATCAAGGTTGGTCAGCCACTGCACTGTGGATGTGGGTCTGCTGAAATGGGTAAATAAGTCTACAATTGTTACCCTGACTTTAACTGTGTGTTATTTATTTTTTCTGTATGATTATGATGAGAGTGGGTTTGGACCACTTTTATTTACAAAAGATGTTTCTCAGGGGTTGGTCTTCAATGAAAAAATGATGCATGCCTCTTGCCTGTGTGTCACAGTTGTTTTTTTGCAATATCAGGGTTTGAGGTGAAAAATTAATGTAAATACAGAGATTGTACTGACATTAGACTAAAGATGTTGTGCAATGTGATTGGAAATGGTAACTTCGAATTAGTGATGTATAATTCATTTGGCAATTAGTTCATCAATTATTGAACTATGTGTATTCACTTTAATTTTTCACCTTAAGCCCTTATGATACAAAAATACTCTAGAGAAATGGTGGCCAGAGGCAAGTAACTTTGTTTTACCTAAGACCAACCCTCGAGAAACAACTTATGTATGATTATAAATATTCCAAGTAGATATCATATGAGTGAATGATCTTGCTTTCCTTGTACTATCATGTTCAGTACATTATTAGTGTTTATGTGAAAGTTCTAAATGTTCCACTGGAAGTGTTTATTCTTTATGAGAACAGATGTATTGTGATATGTGAAAAGTATTCATCGTTGAGGTTTAATCATACATCAAGTGCCTTGAAGTATCATGATGAAGGAATCTTTTTATGTAGTAGGAAGAGCAGGTTCTCGTGCCATATTGTAGAGCATTTATATTTTATGTGCTGTTCCTCGAAACTGGATTTTCAGAGGGCAAATGCTGATGACCTTTGTGCACACTTTTATGATTGTAAATAAGGATTTTATATGGCAACTTTTGCGCAGGAATGCTATTGCATAGTTTTTAAGAAAATATTATGAAAAGTGTACCCACTTGATTTTCCAGTTATGTTTGCCATTTTGTAAAGACTATTGATGGATGGATGTACTTCCAAAATGACTGATTTTATATAAATGGCATAAGGATATATGTGCATTCATTACATGTATCAATGCTAAATACAGTATCATTATTCATGTTACCTATGGAAAATAAATTATTTAATGTTCATGAGTTTATTCCTCTTGGCATCCAATTTCTCCCAATGATCTGCATTCTTAATGGCTTGAGCTACCCTCCAACACCTACCAATGAACCAGCAATGATTGCTCCTAGTTAGGCCACCCATTTCAGATAGTTGAAAGGAATAATTAAAAGCCAGATGAAGGTAGTTAAAACTGTCCCATAGTACGTATAGAACAAAGTTCATGATTTTCCTAAAATATCGCCCAAAACTCATTTGCTACCTCAGTGTTAGATGAGCTCACTCTAGTGACAAAGCTGCCTCACATTCCATTCAAAAACAAGTGAACTCTGTTCTACACTCTAGTGCCCACTGCTCTGAGTGAGCAACTTAAGACCTTGGTCAATAAATTTGCATATTTCTGATTACAATTTTTATGAGATGACCAATTTTTGTGTACGAAATTCTTTTTCAGATTTGCTAGTTTTGAAGTGAGAAGTGCAATGATTGTGAGTGGAATTCATGAAGCCAATCATAATTATTTTATGCACTTCGCCTTTTAAAGTAATCTCTTCTGGTTTGAGGCACTGCCAATTTATAGTAGCATATTTTGAAAATGAATTTCTCAGCAATCACTGCATAAAAACATATTTTTAATACTTCAAAGTACATTCTTGAATCAAGACATTGACTGCTTTCATCTTTGTAAAATTGCTAATATATACAAATTGGGGTATAGTGTTATGGCTATGCATTCATGTATTTTTCATCACCAAATTTTAATATGCGTGCATAAACTTTGTCAGCTTCATCAACATAATCTGGTGTGTATTTACCTCCTAAATCTTCATATGATACTTAAAGTGCAATTATAGCACAATGTTAAGTAATAACTTCTTGTTATTATTTCTGAATCATGACCTAAATGAAATAATTGAAAAGTTTACTCATAAATTTTCTATAGTTGTTCGTTTCGATAAAAAATATAAGAAGCTAGAAAGCTCTTCAAAAAAATTCGTCTGAAGGTGTTCCGTTAAAGTACCCTCAACCTAGTTAAATAGCATGTGCAAAGTATATATTGTTCACTTGGTAGTTCTCAAGTTCATAGGCAAAGTATGTGTGGCCAAGATTCATGATTTGTAATGTAGCATTGTGGATGCCCACATGAATGCCATTATCAAAATTTGTAATAAAGTATTTTTTGTTTCCATGAGGACTGGGTCTTAGATTGTGTAATCCACTCAATTTTACCATAGTTTTTCTCTCAGAATACAAATAATTATTAATTTTTCAAGATTAAAAATACCTATATATTCACATGAAGAATTCATTGTCAAGAAAAAAAGCACATTCCGATTTTACGTGAGATATTTATTGATTGGAAATATAGTAAATTTGCAGAATAAAAGAGCCAGCCCACAGGCACAAAGGTAAATTAGGGGTAGAAATAGTCAACTGGCCGCATCCACATTACAGTTTCAAGCATTGGCCACCATGTTGAATTCAGTCTCAATCCTCCTCAATGGTATAAAGAAATGCTTGAGTAAAAGATTAGCAAAAGTGGTGTGTTAGGATGGAATATTATGGAGGAAATCATTAGAAGGGTGCCAGTTTTCCAGGGTTATCACCCATAACTAATTTTTGACTTAACCTACCCCAAAAGGGAATTGAGTGATGGGAGTGTATGCATGTATGTATCTGCCATAGAATTCTCTTACAATTGATTCTGACTTTAATAGTACATATCTGCCTATCCCAGAGTTTCACAATTCTAAACTTATTTGTGAAGGATTGAGCTGCTGAACAAATGCAATCCTATTAATGTAGTATTATTTGAAAGACATGTCATGTCTGCAGTATTATAGTTTTACCCTGAAAAACTAAGCAGTATGTTCTGAGGATATGATTGGTTTAAGATTTTATGATGTTGTTGATTTTACCTGTACAAGTAAGTAGTGCATATTTTTCAGAATATATTTTCTCTCAAAATATTTTACTTTGCAGACTAATTAGCCTGAGTAAGTTACTATTTTGCGTTTGAATAAGAAAATCATTCTAATATCAAGAAAGACAACTTTATATCATCATGAAATTAAGACGTATCCCAGATAGCATGTAAGGTTACACCAAACTTGACTTTCCCCTGCCAGATCAAGCTTGATTCAAGCCTGCCTCAAGCAGTGCGTGCCAAGCTACCGACTGAGCACTTGATTCAAGCCAATTTCAAGCTTATCGCCACCTTGATGTGCGTGCAGGCATAACTGGACTTCCTGTCATAACACAATGCCACTCTCGCTTATCAAGACTGAGAATTGTTGAGAAATACAGTGGCACGTGTTGGCACCATTGGAAACAAGGTGTATTTTATTTTATTCTACTTGATTGGAACCATTGGATTCCACATTTGGAACATAGATAGGAGCTGCTATTTTCTCTTCAGTGAGGCTGACCCAGCTGAACTTCTATAACTGATATATGAAATAAGTCATTTCTTGCATTGAATCAGACTTGCTGGTAAGGGAAAAGTCAATCTTGATTCAAGCTACACTGTTGAGGTTGCAGATAGCTTGACTGGTGTAGACTAGCTAGCTTGATTCAAGCTTGAAATAAGCTTATTGCTTAATCGTCAAGCTGGATTCAAGCGTGGTAACTCATATTGTCAAGCTTAAATCAATCTTAATTAAAGCTTCCTTTGCTATCTGGGATTGATGTCCTGAATTTTAGCTTCATCCTTATGGGAAGCCTAAGTGTTGTAAATCTGATGAAGATGTGCTATAGATGAAACAAAAGTTATTGAATATGATATAGATAAAGACAGTTAATAGTAAGAGGATCAGTTTGAGGTTTATTCGCAGCTTTGAATGGATTCTATTTCTCAGAGAGGTGAAATTATCATGAAATCTTTCAGGCCTGTGATCATAAATACAACATTAAATGACTGTTCCTTTCAGTCCTATCATTGAATTTAACTATACCTGGTTAGAAAAATATACACCAGAAGAGAATTGTTGGGTTCGTCCTCTTGAAGGTAGCAGACGTGTTTTAGCCACGGGGAAGGGAAAATGACTGCGGAAGAGGGAATATTAGTGACCGCAAGGGAGCTTGTTTCCGTGGAGGAAATGAAGATGGTCAAGGAGGCAAAATCGGTAGAAGTCAAGTGTACATTACGCCATAGGACTCTGAGAAATGGGGTTCAGTGTAGTGGATGTTGCGCTTGGTACCATTTTAAGAGTACCGAAAGCAAGCTGGAGGATTGTGTGAAGGATGATTGGAGGTGCAGCAGATGCGAGATTCAGAAAAGTCGGAGAAGTATGGAGGAAAAAGAGGAAGCTATTCAGAGGTTATGGGCTAAGTTAGAAAAAGCCCAAAGTAAAATATGTGATCTTTCTGCTGAAAACATTGGACTGAAAGCAGAAATCGCAGAAATGAACCCCGGCTTGATCCACGCCTCGAAGCTGATATCCACACTGACCGGGGGTGCGGAAGGAGGAAATCCGAAGAATCCAGGATCACTAGGGAGGAAATTGGCTGTGAGGATGCAGACAAGGGTGTGGCGAGAGGGGAGACACGGAGGAACACCCTTCAGAGAGAGTTGTCGAAAAATCAAGGGAGGGGAAGGATGGAATGAAGAAGTAGGAGACAGGATAGTGAAGAGCGTCCGCAGACGGAAGATGCTGGGGAGGGAGCGACTTTGATGAAGACAGTGCCACCTCGTGTAAAAGTTATCGAAGACTCCATGATACGGTTTGTGGCAGGCTTTGAGTTAAGGGGCGGTGTCGGTGTGCAGTGCTTCCTAGGAATAAGATCCGAACAGTTGGGTAGAAAAATATGTGATATGACTAGTAACGGTGATGAAAGTGTAGTGGTAATCCACAAGGGACAAATGATTTGAGAAGTGCTAAGTCTGATGATCATTTGATTGGTTTTGTATGGGATTTAGCCACATCAGCAAAAATAAGTTTAAAAGTGCTAAAATTGTCATCAGTGGTATTCTTCACAGAAGGGATGCATACTACAAGACAATTGACCGTATAAACGAGGGAATTGAGTGGGTTTGCTCACAACAAGAAATGACCTTTGTTGATCCTAATTGTTGGATAGGTGACAGGCATCTGGGCCGCGATGGAGTGCATTGGAACAGGAAAGGATCCCTGATTATGTCAAATTTGTTTAAAAACGTATCACAAAAGCTCTGTGATCAGGGAAACTTGTAACAGATACGAGAGGTGGAACTCCCAAGCTCGACAGATATGAAGGAAGTAGATTGCAGGAAGTGGTCAAGCTTGGTGAAAATAAAGGTAAGGGTTTAAGAGTTTTGCTGGTTAATTGTCGTAGTATTAAAAATAAAGTTAGGGAATTTGAGACGTTGATTGACACATATGTTCCAGACATTGTGATCGGCACAGAGTCTTGGCCGGGTGATCATATTATGACAAACGAGATTTTTCCACAAAATTCTAGTGTTTACAGAAGGGATAGGGATGGACGAGGAGGAGGTATATTTATCTGTGTATTAAACAAAGTAATAAGTTCTCTGGAGTAGGTGAGAAACGATTGCGAGATGATGTGTGTTCGGGTAAAAAGTAGGAAAGATGGGAAAATTTTAAAAGTAATATCGGTGTACAGAAGCCCTGATGAAGGAATGTGAACCTTCAAAATTTTAGCAGATGTGTGTTCTGAAAATACTGAGGGACACACTCTCATTTCAGGAGATTTAAACCTTCCAGGAATTCGGTGGTCTGGAGACGCGGTCTCAGTAGGGGGTGGGAGGGCACAGGAAGAAGTCAACCGTCTCATGAAAAAGGAGGGCTTTGTACAGGTAGTAAGAAAACCCACTTGTGGAGAGAACTCCCTCGACGTCATGCTGTTAAGACCAGATAATCGGATTTGGAGTGTCAATGTCTTTCCGGGAATTATCAACCATTCAGCTGTGTGTGCATATCTCAACTGGGAAGGCGCTCAGGGTGATGGGACAGAAAAGAAAAAGACAATATGGAAATACAATCATGGGAACAGTAATGGGTTCCAGTCATTTCTGAGGAATAGGTATCCTGGGTGGGTAGGGGGAGGTCAAAGCATTGAAGAAATCTGGGATGGATTTAAGAAGATAATGGAAGAAGGATTAAACCTCTTTATTCCAAAGAAATATCAAGGAAAATACTGATCCCAAATTTTACAGCAAAAAAATTAGATCACTGAAGAGATAAGTTAGGGTTGGTCACAGAAAATGGAGCACTAAAGAGAAGGCCTATAAAACCCTGGTTCGACCAAAGCTAGAGTATGCATCTCTTGTATGGGACCCACACAAGAAAGGAGAGGTGATGAACTTGGAGAAGGTGCAAAGAAAAGCGGCTAGGTATGTTCTAGGGAAACACAATATAACAGAGAGCGTAACAGAAATGCTTAGAGCACTGGGATGGGAGAGTTTACAGGTGAGGAGGAAAAGGAGCTGGCTATGTGGGATGTACAAAATAGTGATTGAGGAAAAAGCATGGCATGAATTTGCGAAGGACATAATGTAGCCAAACTTTGGGGGAAAAAATGATCACCAGTTCAAGATAAAGTGCTGATCACTAAGGACAAATGTTAAACAGTTCTCCTTCTTGAACAGAACCATACAGGACTGGAACGACCTATTTGAGCCCTTCCCAAAAAAAATTATGTATTTTTCAAAATAGATTAAAGGTTAGATAGAAGGTTAAAGATGTATAAGGTTTCAGAGTATATTCTTTTCTAGGCGGTTTTTAATGTTACCACCTACTTGGCCTTTAGCCTACTTGGCGTTAATGGCCTACTTGTAACTGTTTGATTGTAATAATAATTTCTCTGGAATGTTCAACAGCAAAAATTGTTCTTCACTTTGTTAAAGTCAGCTTACCTGCTCAAAAATTCCTGCATTGAAATTCAGTGTTTAGTGACCTGATAAGAAGTATGTAGTGCTACCTTCTTTCTTTCTTAGTAGCTACCAATATATGCATGCCCTGCTTGAGTAAGGATGACTGACAGCCTAATGGGCAATCATAGGAAATGTGGGTTTGAAGGGACAACTGATTGAAAAATTTTCTTAACTTCAGCCACTATAACCATTGTAGGCACTTAACACATTCAATGCGGGACATATATTGATGGAAATCAACAGAATCGGATTAAATTTATCTAAAGTTTTTTCTCCATATTCTGTTTATAACTTGTCGTTACATACCTTTAAACATATTAAATGTAAAATTTGCAATATTTTTCTCAAAAATGTGCACTACATCAATTGACGTGCTCCGTATCTCACGCTCACCAGCACGTAATTCTTAGGCGTGTTGCCCACCTTTCATGATACGTCCCGATTCCAACTACGATTGCGATGAACCAATTTAGCTAAAATTGATTTATTTTTTACTGACATAATTTAAAAATAACAAGGAAAGGATATTCGTGGATATTCTCATGGGAGTAAAAAGGTGGATAGTACTTTTGAACAATGAATGAATATTCATACCTGTGGTTTTCAATGAAATATATTTTCTCTTTGGAGAATTCACCGTAATGTACAACAACAATGATATAGTTTTTTATTTATAATTATATGTATATACATATTTTCCCCAGTGGTATTCCCGGAAACAGTGATTCAGGCAGAGCCCGGGACCACCTATGCAGTCAGTGCAATGTATTCCTGTCTGCTTCCGTAAGCGTTGGGTCTTGCAGACTCTGCAATCCTTTTGTCCGGTTTTTCAAGAGCCAGGGTGGGGAGGTACTTTGGGAAGTGGGAATCAATTGATATAGAACCCCTTTGTGGATTGTAAACAACAGTCCTGCTACCGATCAGGTAACCAATTATTGCGGAGGCGAAATGAATACTAATCCAGACGATGGCCATTGTAACGCTTATACAAAAATAAAGTATTCAACATCATCATCTCCATGATATGAATGCCAATTTTTTGTACCACTTTAGGGATTGGTGTTCCTTGGTGTAGTATGGTAAGTATTGATCCATTCGATCAATACCACCTTGTATTTATTGTAATTCACAATACATAAGGATTTATTCACCGAATTGCCCCTCATAGAGGAAGTCTATATTATATGCCCGCTATACTTCGAGGATATCATAAGAACATCTCTCTGGTTCTGCCACTTCAAAACACAAATCCCTTCAGGTTGGTTCCATTGCTGGATCATTTCATCCCTGCACAATTGAGCTTGGATAACTTTAGGAGGGTTCCCCTTTTGATCTTTCCAAAGCATCCATTCCCGGGACATATTGTGGGAGAAATAATGAAACCTGTATTTCGCATCAGTACTCCAGTAGTCGGCTAGCCGGTGTAGAGGAATAATTCCAATTTGAAATACAAGCCCCAGGAAAACCTTGTATTCCTCCACTGATAGTGCTTTCCAGTCAGTAATGCTAGCCCTTTCGAAGAAACCCCTGAGAAAGAGTTCCTCTGCAAAAACATTTCTTTCCTCGATTACTAACTGAAAAAATCTATCGGTAAATAACTGATCGAAATAATCCTGTGGCCTGTCCCTTATCGGCTGAATCTTCAGGCCACTATTTTCCAGGAAAAAGTTATTCGGAGATTCCACCAGATTATCAAACCATACAAAACCACTCGGCTGAGAGGGTGTTGAAGGTCGAGGAGTGGGGGTGGGTGAGGGAGAAGGAGAAGGGGGTGGGATGGGAGGAGCCGAGGAGTGGAACAGCGGGACCCCTGACTCCAGAAAAAGGGACCGTAGAAAGCTAGACAATAACAGTTGCCTCCCTGCCAGATGGGTCCCGCACCGACTCTTCGTCCTCTGCCTCTTCTTCCCCTTTTTTGGAGAAAATACAAGATGGCATCACTAAAACAGTTTCGTGGTAGTATGTAAAACTGAATGAAAACATTACATAATACTTCTGATTTTACAGATATAACCAAAGACTATAGTATATAAGTGTAAAAAATAATGAAGAGAATGAATGCATATTTGCTAACAAAAACAAAACTACATGGAAAAAATGATAAATTTACATCAAACACCTTGCAACGGTAAAGAGAAAATCTGATTATCTGACAAGGTTCAATACACCAGCGTATAACGTTAACACATCTCAATTAGTGAAACACTTAATTTTGTGAGAATTAAAATAAGTTTTATTCCGCATACGGAATTAAAAATGATTGTGACTTAATTTCAAGAACAGCTATTGAGTTGATATTGTGTTGTGAGCTAATTTCTGGCGTAATCACCCTCTGCCAACCAACTTTTAGGCAGATTTCTAGGTTCTACATGTATTTAGAAGTGCATAGATAAGGAGATGTCCTATTAAATAAAACTAATGTATATTTTACGAACCAGAAAGTAAGGACATATGTTGAAGAGTCACAAAAGAGACATTTACATTTGCAAATTTTGCGTGAATAGCTACATAATACATAAACGCCCCCACTACACTCAACGCATTTGATCAAAACCACTACTTCTAAACTAACTGTAACTATGCCATCATTTCAAGTATCAGAAATCTTTTCATAAACACTTTTAAAATAAAAACGATATTTACGTAAATTTAGGATGAAACTTCCCCCCCCCACCTACCAAATTCTGGTCATGATCCTTTATTTACCTCCTTTGATCTCAACGATGCAGTCGTGTCTAAATCATCATGCCGGGAAGATGGATCTGATTCTTGATAAGGAAATATAATAACAAAATTAGTTGTTACCTACGTCAATGAATGTGACCCGCATAGAATGAGTTGAAATAGAATTTTATGCAGAAAAATAGAGCTAATTATTCGAGAGGGGAACCGCAGGTAGCAAAATAAAATAATAAAAACTTACGGGGCTTAGAATAGGGTGAGTCTCTGCTTCATTGTATAGATTACTCTGCAATAGAAATAAATAATGATTAGAAAAAGAATCATAGTTTCTTCATATATTTCTTCCAGTTCTACGCTAAATAAAAAGTTCATTTTACATAATAAATTTACGGTCAAAATTATAAAAGTAAGGGGAAAAGGCTCTCTCCTGGATGAAGAAACAATGTTAGAAAGAAAGTGGTGCATGAATAAAATAACAAAGTTAAAATGGCCAAGAAAAAAATGTGTACTTACATTGACTGGGAACAGGAGATGAAGAAAGCAAGGACATTCCAAAGGCTCAACACGAGCCGTCTACAAACGATGCACACAGCACGGTTGCTAGAACCCAACTGAAGGTCAACCGCAAGGTCGGAAGCGAGCTGGAAGGGCATTAGTCACGTACGAGGACGAGGAAAAGAATACACGGCCAAGAAATCGACTACGTCTATTGACGTGCTCCGTAGATGGGGATAGACGGGACCACGTCTATTGACGTGCTCCACGCTGAATGTGTTAATAGAATTCCACAGAACATGAATATCATCGTTAGTTAAGATAGAAGTTGACTCTAGATTTTTTAAACAAAGCCCCCAACTTACCTTCTCCATTTTATAAACAAATAAATTTCTATCCTGAGCTATCCTATTCCTACATGGCACTCTACATTATTGATAGAAAATAGTGAGTCACTGATATTAAACCTGAACATATGACCTCCCTAGGATGCCATTTCAATTATTTTCAACTTCTCAAACATTTCTAACAAGAAGCACTTCTTCTTTCCCAAAGAATTGGACATTTTAAATCCAATATTGCAGAAGGAAACTTAGTAAATACAAAATAGCCTGCAAAGCAATATAAGCACTTGCCTGGGCTCCGCAAACATAGAGCAGTGATTCAGGGGATTTACTATAATGCAACACTGCCATCTACATAGCTAAAAAGTCTGCGGAAGGAAAGCGGTAGTATGGAGGGAGGGAGGAATAGGAGGGGATAGAATGGAATTGAGGGGTTTGTTGCAGATAATCTGATGCTCAGTTAATCGAAAGCTAGATAGTTGGTGCTCTACTGTGCCATATTAATTCACTAATTCAAAGATAATAAGTGATTAGAGGATACCCTTTCATTAAGTTCTCAAAGCTCAGATTAAATTAATTTCCTGTACCAAAATAAACAATAATATTAACAGATAATCCATATTCTTCTTTTACAGCAATAACACAACTCACTATCCAGGTAGTCACTATCTCATAACTGCACATAACGTAGTTCATCAGGTATTTATTGTAAAGTATTAAAAACAAAGATCTTAGACATTTCTTTTTTAATACTCAAGCAGATATTCTTTCATTCGTACAATGAAATGGCAATGTATAATTGTCCATTAACAAATCTTTTGCCCCTGGATTTCACAGTTATTGAAGCTTAACTCCACACATACACAGATCACATCTTTGGTTTTTTGCTGAATTATTATATGTAGCCAAGGCATATAAGTACAAGAACAGCATAAATTAGCATCATATAATTGATAAAAAAACAAATCAATAACTTGCAATGTACAATTCCTTGATTCAGCATTCACATTCTCATAGCAATGAAATGCATTATAACATACCTTCAAGGCCTTCTTGCTAATAAGGGATAGTACCTTGGATTTAAAAGGCAGTGGGTGAGCAAGGGAACCAATAGGGTCAACACAGTTCACAGGGTCATTTTTTTTATATGAGACTAGGTTATACACACATGCTGGTCAATGGAAAGACAGGCTACCCAGAAAATACAGCACTGCTTATACTTAGACCATGTTGTCACCATTATGGTGACTACCACTGACCAAGTGCCCTGCAAACATGAATCATGGAAGGAGTCTACTCGCCCAC
The DNA here is from genome assembly GCA_963169105.1 of Ceriagrion tenellum. Lineage (NCBI taxonomy): Eukaryota > Metazoa > Arthropoda > Insecta > Odonata > Coenagrionidae > Ceriagrion > Ceriagrion tenellum. The sequence goes on along the minus strand of OY720633.1, from coordinate 146,370,009 downwards.
TCCAAATATCCTATTACTCTTGCCTTGATAATAATAATGATCACACCACAGCCTCAGTGAGGCCATAAAACCTGGCCCCATGAAAACACTTGCACTTCCACTTCCCATGGGACGTTGGAGTATTTATTTTTGGCCATCATATTGTCTTATAGCCATTGAATGATCCATTGATATGATTGATACCATAGCTATGGAAAATCACCTTGCACACAAAGCATGTCCTAAAGAAACTCAACAATAAACAGCCGTTTTTTCCTAAGTGTGCAAACAGTCATGCGACCATAGCAGCACCATAATGCACACATTGAAAAATCCCAGTAATCCCTCTATTGTGAACAAGGAACACCCATTTTAGCATTTAAAAACAAACAATTATCTCTGAACATAATGGGATTTCCTGACTCTCTGTTGCAATGAAAATGCTCATTAGGGTACACTTTATGGCTAAGCACAATGAAGCACCCTCAAGGGAGAGCACCAACAGATGCCACACTAGCACCCTCCTCACTGACAACACCTTCGGAATCCTCTTGAGTGGTGGCAGGAGGTGTCGGGGGCAAGAGGACAACTGCTGCAGTGGACGGAGGGGAGGGCCCCACACCGCCCCCAGTAGTCGCAGCATCACTAGTGCCCCCACTACCCACCATACTGTCTCGCAAAGGGGACTTCACATCGAATCCCGAAGTTTCACTTTCTATGTCTGACTCCACCTATGAAGAGGAATGATCATATAATATCACACAGAAATGCGAACAAAATATTGACACCAACATAGCACGGAAGGCAAATATAAAGTAAAATAAAACAAGCAAAGGGAAAAGGCTCCATTTACATTATTCAAAATAAGCATGAGTATTAACTTTTTGTATATCCTCAGGAAATAATCATTTGAGCTTCAAAAAATGAAAGATATCATTTACTTTGGATTCTCATTGGAAATTTGTCAATAAATGACCTACTTATTTACAATTTAGGCCTACCTGATCAGATTACTCAAACCACATTGACTGATTAAAATCATAAGGGGTAGAGGTAAATTTTTTATAGCATTTTTTCAGCAAAATATATGAACATAATGAAATCTCTCATGATATAAAAATTAAATGCAACTATTATCTTTTTCAAATGTCCTGGGGTCAGGGGAGAGGACTAAAATTTGTGTGGGGAGCAAAGAGATAGTTGCTCAGAATGATCGAAGGCTTCCCCGGTGTATGGTGTCGTGGAAGGTTACTCAGGCTTTCTTTACAACTCGTTGATAGAAACGTCGGTGGAAATGGAGAACCTGACCTGGTGGAAAGCCCGAGTAACCTTCCACGAGAAAGTTGCTCATCACATAATTTTCTCAGAGCCAAAAAGAATACAGCAGGCGTGACCTAGTCCCCTAGAAAATTTTGTCGCCCTCAGACCTCCACTGTATTAACTTTATCAATCTGTTTTCTGTGTAAGCCAAACTTGTTTGATCAGAGTTCCATGGTCTTTTCTAGCCTGTATTGACTCTTGGTAAAGGCTGAGAAAAGGAACCCCTGGAATGAAAAGAATAAATAGGTCACCCCACCTTGCTTCTCAACCATGGGATTGGCCACATAACACCATAAGACAAGCTGAGAAATGAGAATCAGACATGCCCTGCAAGCTTCTGGGTTCCACCGCACCCACCTCTCTTATTGCGAGCACAATGGATTTCATGGCTGGGGATAATAATCTTGGCAACGTCAAGCTAGAGCCACACCTCTTGGTGGCAGTTCCCTGCCCCCCCAGCAGCAGAGGCCTTTGAGCTGTTCTGGACTCGCATGAAAGGTACCCACCACCAAAAATTTTTGTCCTGCCTCCTGCTCCCAAGACATTTGAAAAAGATAATAACCTGATAACCCTATGGGAAGATTCAAAAAAATGCTGAATGTACTTTCATAAAGTTAATTACTTGGATAAAATATTATTTTTAATTTGGCTTAGCAGTTTAATCTTGGATATTGGGTTAATTTTACAATAATTCAGGTAGTATGAGAACTAACTTATTAGAAAGTATCATAGTATCAAAAAAATATTTTTCATTTAAATTGCTGAGTAACAAATCAGAATATGATGCAAAGGACATACTGAAGAGGAAATCATTCATAGAAAAAAAAACAAATACTTTTCCAAGTTCAACAACCATGAGCGTTTTCAACCAAAAATAAGAACTATAGCCTGTAGTGAGTTTAAAGCACAATAAAGTATGGTCAGTTTAAATGATTTCAACCACTCATGCTTATTTATCACAATTGCATTATTTTCATTTTACTTTACTTCTCATTTTTTAAGTTTGCTGGTCAAAAAGATAAAATAATTCAAGTAACTTTAGACACATTATTTAACATACACCAGAAATACAGTAAAATCTTGTTGTAGCGTATCTAGGGGTGAGTTAAAATTTGTTATTTCATACATTGATGGAGGGAACCAATGAAAACCCTGTTTGCATGAGTGAATATCTTGTAGTGATGTCAATTAATATAACAGATTCTTGTTGTAAAGTAAAATGTGATGTAACGTTATAACATAAAGCTGTCGCAGCGCCACTAAACTCCCTTATTTCATAGTTACATAAGTAGGATTAATTCCCACACCCTGAGTCGTGAGGTTCTGAAGGAAAGAGGCATAGGAAATACTGTCCAAATCAAACCTATGAGCGATTTTTACTCCCAACTGTTTTTAGAAAGAACCAATAGAGAACACTTTCAAACCAGTGGATGTGATAAAAGTTATAATAAAACAGCATACCCAGGGGTAATCAAGATGATGAAAACACCTTTGGAAGTAAGTCAATTCATTGCTTAAACAGGAATACTTACACAGCAAATAATGGAGTATATTCAAACAGAATACTGGTTACTTGTCAAGGGAAATACAATGAAGCTGTTGGCCTAGATATATATTCAAACCACATAAATCACGAGGCTTATTTCCAGCACAGATACTCATTAGCAATGCCCTCAGAGAAGTGATTTTTGCATCATGATAATGGAAGCTTCTCTAACGTGCATACCATTTATTGCCTTGTAATTCTGACTCTTGGCCACAAAGACAGTCATTTTGATGCAAAGAAATCTATTATTCTGTTAAAACTTCACATGAGATAAAACATTATGATAATTCCCATCATGGATAAACTTTCTCAAACCATTTCAAACCTGATAGATATGGACTCAGGCATTCATTTGTTTGCATAGAAATATTTACTTGTAATTTAAAACATGTCATTGATTTTCAAAAGATCACCCTTAGTTAACAATTACAATGGATTAGGGCTCTCATTGGATTCCATGTTAAAGCATGTATCATGTGCAACTAATGTCCTAGAAATCATAGTTGAAAAAGATGGGGAGCATCACCCGAGTTCTTCAACTCTCCGCCCTTCCCAGATATCCTTACAGTTGCTCTGCCTCATGAAACTTTGCATAAGTCAGCTGGGAGAGTGTATTGTTCACTTGCTAGCCATTCAAGGCCATCACCCATGCACTCGATGGCACCATTTCCCAGAAATTTTTGTAAAAAAAATGGGTGTTACATGAGTTCCCTATCTCTCTGCCCTTCCCAGAAATTCATTGAGAAACCATGAAACTCTGAATGAGTCAGTGAGGGGAGTGTAATGTTTGCTTGCTAGCCATTCAAGGCCATCACCAACTACCATCCTACCCCACAATCTCTACAACATCCTTTCACCAGTACATAATGTTCGCATCATATGAGTATGTTTTGTGGAGGCTTCATAAACGAAGTTTAAATTAACTCAGCAAAAGTTGGATGAAAGTTCACTATCATTCCTAAAATTAACTAATGCACGAAGTTGGTAATTTATGGCATGGAAAAAGCATAAAGTTAGTAAAGACACTGGAGAAATTAGAAATCGTGCCACAGGACTGAAGTACGATGTGCTACAATCTTTCGTAACAAATTGGAGAAAGAACATGGTTGCTATACTCTATTCTGATAGGGACAGAAGATAATGGAGAAATGTGAAAATTGAACATATATATGTATTGTGCATTAAATATTTATGTGTGTATTTTTTATGAAACATTTATTCATTAAATACCTTTAGATAGGATGCCAGTATACTGAGATTCAGGGGACAATAAGATGGACAGGACGAGGAAGGCCAGAGGAGTACTATGAAAGGTACCCATGCAGCACGCAAATGTTTGTGGAACTTTGCCAGAATATTCCCAAAAATAGAACCCAGGGGATGTTACAGAAACTAACTCCATGAACATTTCCAAATGGTTGCAATGTTGCCCGGACCGAATGCTGATTAGATGATCGCACGGTTCAAGGCACGAACAAAACGAAAACTGCCCTGTGCAAGGGCATGGTTGGGAGTGATATTACTATCCCAGGAGGGAAATACATAGACACATAAATGCATAAATTCAATCAAATAACTAAACCACTTAATCCAAAAAGAGATATTCAGTGAAATAACTATATAACAATGGAATGCCTATATTATGGAATGATGAAAATGCATATGGTTAACACAATAGTATAAAAAAGACATCACAGATGTGACCAGCACTAACATTGAAACACAAGAAAAGAAGAAAACTCACTGGTTTTATTACTTCAGCGGCACACAACCGCCTTACGTATACACAAGGCAAAAACTATAAGTAATTGCGATGAGTCACTTCCATGTAGTCACGAGAGAGTTAGCAATAATCTTGATTCCATTTGATCACTGCAACTGCTAGCTTAGAAACTTAGCACACCTGAAACATACTTGTTCACCAACGATATGCTCTTGTGACGAGTCACTTCCATGTGTTCACAGGAGAATCAAAACTATACTTGATTCCATGCAAATACTGCCGTTGCTCACTGAGAAACACATTAAAGATTATAAACACAACTTCATCAGGCTTCAGAAACTACCCATGGTACCCCTTAACAGCATTCACTATTTTGTTAGCAATAGACGGGGCTGATATTCCAATGTAGGTAAGAAAAATAAGGTTCTCCGAACGTTACATCGCAATGGAAATACTATGGGCGGCCAGTGAACATTCTGTGAATGTTAATGTGCTGCATGGGTAGAGGAAGGAATTTAGTTATTGAAACATTTAAGGAAAGGGCAGATGGTGGGAAATAACATTAGATGATGGGTATTAAAGACCATGATATAATGGAAATTTTTTTTAAGGTACTAAATAGAAAAGAATGTATTTTTTAATAAACAGAGCATGACAAATAGTTTTTAAGAGGAGTCAATTCATTGATAATCACCTCCCTAGCATTTCATCATAATCATTTTTAAACCAGTAGAATACCCCTGATAATTTCATGCCTTCAAGATCCTAACTGAAAGTTTAAAAAAATATCTTCTCATAACATAATTTGTTACAGTATAAAGACACATTTCATGCCCTCATGCATTTACATCATAAGATTCTACTATATATAACAAAAAACTGCATTCAATTGAAGGTATATTCCATAACGTGTGACAAAACTTCTCCAATCAAAACTACAAAAAAAATATAAAAGGTGTGTCGGAAATTGCCCCAAAATGAGCGGTACATAGTGATAGTAATTTTAATGTTTCCGATAAAAACAAAAATTAAAATTAATTTTGATGAAAAAATGGTTGCTTTAACGGCCGAGGAAAGAATTTATTCTAAAGTATAGTTATATCCTTGCAATTAATGATGAGAACATGACAAAAATGTGTTTAAATGTGCTTGAAACTACCCCACACAATAGTCACGGCAGAATTCTTGTAAACATAAATGAGGAAATAAAAGAATCAGTAAACTAAGTCTTTTCACGTAAATATAAATAGCAACATGTAAAGTCCATCTCAATTCTCTTTACTCTTATGACGAACAAAAACTTTAAATCAATAAAACCAAATATCAACTAAAACAGAAAAATTGAGGACCAATAATATCACCACATGACCACACAAGGGACAGCTCATGCACTAACCTGCCTAGTTCCTGGATAGGGGGAAAGTCTGTCGGACGTATCAGAACCACAGCTGGAGCTTTCACTCAGCTCTGCAGGAAACTTTCTAGTTGCTCTAGGAGAAGCTGGTGGACCCCCTCTTCGTCCCGAATTCAGATTGCACACTTGAGACTGAATGTGCTCACAGACTCTTCGGAAGCGGCGGATATTACCTGCAAAAGTCCTGACTTAGTATTTTTGTCTGATAAATTTTACAAATGATTAATACTGCTCATAATAGGAAAGACCCTATGAGAGAAGAAGGAGATACAAGATGAAGGAATTCTTTCCTCAGTGCTTAGGTTAATTATGACTGATGTATTGAACTGAGGAATACAACCAGGGCACAAGGCGAGTAGAGGGTAACACTCAGTGTTTGGCAGTAAAGCAAAACAAACTTCATTTGGAGACAAATAGGGTAAACACAAGGTCAGTTTAAGTACAGCATCATTTTATGGTATAAAAAGGAAAATTAATCCATAAATCAAGAAATGTAGGAAGACTTTCATGCCACCACATTGAGTGTTACGATAAATAGTTGACCAATAGGAAATTTGACTATCAAGATGTTTTATTTATTTCTTTAGACATCAAATAATATTAATCTATTTTGATAACTAGCACAGAGCTTTAAGAATTTCAATGAGCAAACAAGAGGAGTGAACATTTGGAAAAAAATGAGATGGCCTGCTTCAATTCAAAAAAGCAAGAAACATAATAAGGAAACATTGAGAGCATAATTGTTTTGAGCATACCTGACAAGAGGGTGAATGTGATGGCATATAAGTACTCTCTAGTTGTTGAGCCATTGGAACCATGGTTTCCAACTGTCTCCCCTTCACTCATAGCCACCCCCATTCCATGAGCAAGCTGTGATGAGCCTCCATCAGGCCTATTGACAGGTGAGATGTCTACTTGGAACCTTACTTGACGTTGAAACATTGCTGGGGCCGTAGTTCCCCGTTTGTACTCAACTCTAAAAGACATAGGGCTGGCCACGCTGTGACTCAGTTCAGATATCTGTACAGAATTTGGAATGAAAGCAAATATTTAATGATCCAGCAACAGAATATCTTAAGTTAATTACAGAGAAGACCACTAATTATGAAGGAAAGATCCATTCATTATTTTTCTGTAACAGTTGCTGAGCGAATGGCTGGCACAAATGCTAATGCATAACAGGATTATACTGCAAGTGGGTGTAATATACAATTTGGAAAATATTAAAATTCAACATGTGGAATACAGTAGCATAATATCAGGTAATGTAGAATAATAGTTGATACTGTGGTGTAATGGGAAATATGTGCTCCTTTCTTGTTGTTCTGTACTCGGGGTATTGCAGGTGTATTATATTTTAAGTGTCTGTGGATGCCTGCAGTACACATGGGGTATTGCAGGCATCCATGAACACTTAAAGTGAGAGGAAATGTTGAAAATGGGGGCTTTTTTTGTCATAGGAGGTGAGAACTGTGGCAGACATACAGACGTGGTAGGGATTACCATGGATAATTAAGGAGTTTCACAAGATAGATGACTCTACTATTTCGAATACTATTACCCACACCCAGAGCTAGGTTTAGAGATTGTCACATTAGACAGAGACATGGAATACTAATATGTTAATAATTAGCATACCTCACCACTGAATGACAGATTTTAGAAGTAAATAATAAGTTAGTTAACATTATTCATTTGCACATTTTATTCTCTGATGAAAACACAATTATGCATCAACTGATTATAATAAATGAAATGAATACCAATTAAGATATTGATTATTGCATAAAATTCGAGTTGAGTTGAGAAATTTCTTCCCCTTTTTGGTTATTGAAAACCTACCTCTTCCTTAAACTGGCATCACTAAATGAGGTGACTTTGTCAGGGTCAGTATTTCTGCCAATCAGCTCATTTTAAGCCTATGTACCACAAGACTAAAGGCATTATTCTAAATCTGGGCTCACTTATTCAAGATCAGGTCCTTCAATAATAGCCCAAACCACTATTCTGATTTGACCTGGGAAATAAATAGCTATGGCAAAGTAGTGATTTGAATTGATAACTAACCATTATTGTGAGCTATGAGATATCAAGATGAAAACTATTTATTCTTCTTGACCAAGTTTTACAGGGCTATGTAGATATCTATATTCCTGAGAATAGAAAAACTGAAATGGCTTCTTTTTGGGGAGCCACGTTTTTTAATCATTATGACAATAGTTTCACCAGCATTACAGATTATCATTTCCATTCACCATGAGAAGTCATGGCTCACTAAATCTGATGTGAGGCAAAGGAGCCGATTTCCACTCAGCTCACAAAGTGTTGTACCTTACAAAATAATAATTACAATTTCTTTTGCTAACAGTAAAAAAAAAATATTTGGATAAGCCACCCTCAAAAATTTTGCGCAACAGGCAAGTGCTTAGTCTGTCTAATGGTAAATATGGGCCTGCAATGAGTTAATTCATACCACCTGCCAGCAGTTTCATTTTGGTTGGTGACTTACCACTAAAGTAACATATTCCTAAACTTATGACACACACCGTCAGTACTACACATCTATTCAAGGAAAAGTGAAAGTGTGATGACCTTTAATCAGTTTTCCATGTTTAGTATTATCAGAACTTGAATTAATTTCAAGAGCCAAATTTAATGAGACCTTCGAATATTGTTATTAAGATGTTTAAATTAGGTCAAAAGAGAACCAATATTTGTATTTTATTAGGAGGATGTCTAGAGCAATATCCTTATTATTACTATACTTACAGACAGGAAGGCATGGATGAGATCTGCTTTTACAGTTGCTAATGGTTTCCCACGGACAAGCACTGTAAATGTTTCATCTCTTTCAGTGGTCATGAGACTCCCAAACCAGGACTTTTTAGTTAGCTCAGGAGATGACTCAGGAGTGAGGTGAACCTCTTCTGATGAAACTAGAAATCCCGTAAGAATTTTTTTTGAATAATCTTGAGAGAAAACAGACTAAGAATTAGCAAGCAGGTATGAAGCCAATTTCAGCATTCAGTAAGCTTAAAATGAAAAGGGTGCTCTTAAAATCTTATGCGTAAGCAGCAAAAGCATTATACAGCAAGGATTTACACAAGCCAGAAGTAGTACCAGTAAATAATGATGCCAGAATTTAAGCATGAAAATATGCATAATAGCTTTTTCAAAACAATAATTACAGACATTTTTCAGTAAATATTCGATATATATTTATACGAAGTTAAGCTTGCTTATATATATCTTTGCACATGTATGATAACATAAATATATTTATCTCCTAGTATAACAGCAAGTTTAACACAAAATGTAAGTCTAAAAAATTGCCTGATAAGATAAAATATCTAATCAGGCTTGGAATATCTTCCAACATAATTTAATTACTTTCTTGGGGTTTGATTATAAATGCAGTTTTCAACCAAAATGGACACACATTGTTGTCAAATAAACTGTAGACCACAAAGAAAAACCAATTAGCATACAGCACAATCACTATGAATCATTACAACCCACACTACAAATGGGACATTCCAAAAGTTAGAAGGCATTTGTTTTCAAAATAGTGGCGTTTACAAACAGCAAAATGGAACATATTAGAAGGCTAATAACCAGAAGAGATCATTCTAAGTATTCAAATACTGATACAGTTGAAATGAAAGCTTTGATAGGGCTTCTCGTACTCTCTTTAGTGCTGAAGTATTATAGAGAAAATATCAATTAATGATAAAAACATTGAACAAGCAATGGTTTTACAGTTCAGTCCAATGACAGCTCAAGGAATCCCAAACTTTAGGTCAGTTTGTGGTATAAGCGAATTTTTTTTTCGATGCATTGAAAATGACAAAGGACTTCAATTCATCACCTGGGTAGATGATAATATTCAAGCAAAGACATACAGCTCATCACTCTGCTCATAACTATGAAAACTTAGTTTTGAGGATCCAGCAGCCGAGAAATTCAGAACTCACTATCACTGAAAGGGGATTCTCACTAGAACAAATTTTGGCGTTGATGAAATTGGTGTGTATTGAGAGTATTTCCTCAAAAAATCATAAGAAGGCACGAGACATTTGGAGAAAAATGCTGCAAGGCATACAATCCAGCCCAGCAGTTTAATAAAGTGATTATGGATTAAGATCTCATCCTTTTGTTTGAGTGTGTTATTGGAACTGCTAAAAGTTAGAGCTATCTTTCTAAAATATTGTTTAAATATATCTGTCCATTACAACTATAATGAGTCCACAGGGATAGATGAACAAAATTTACATGAGCAGGTTTTAAATAAAATTTGTTGTATTGTGTCGTATGTACTTGAGACCTGTGACATACGTGGTCACATGGCATTTTACAAAATGGTGGTTGTCTTATTTATACACTCAGAGTGAGCTTATCAATTAAGTGTTTAAACACATAGAACATGATGCAGACTTTAATTTAATAGACAAAAATTCACCTGAGCAGCGAGCCAACATTCAGAAATGCCATATTTTCCCCAGAAAGTCACTCTCACCCTAGATGTTCTAGGTAATCCAATTGAAGATATTTTAATGCCTGAAGACAAAAATATATTTGTGGAGCATTCACCTTCAAATGTATGCAAATGTATGATGAATCAAGGAATTACTCTTTTAAAAAGAACTAAGACACTCTTAGAAATTGTGGATTCCACGGGATTGATGCATTGACTTTACCTTACCATTACAATAACTTTTATCAGAAAACTAAGAAGACTTTTTCAATTTTGCGAATACCTTTGATAAAATCTTGCTACAAGTATTAAAAAATGTACTCAACATAAGTAGATGAGGAATATTAACACAGATGAGACAAAATGTTGAGAGGCTTAGTAAAGATAAAAATTTGGTAGACATGAAAATACGACGAAGAACATAACTGACTTATTCATGCCACGAATAAGCCAATGATTCAGTCCAGAAAGACAACAGCAAAGGATCAGTCACAGCATTGTTCTAATTCACACTAACCCCCATCTTTCCTGTTAAGATAAAAATTGGACAGTAATACAGCTAAGAAACTTTTGCTTTGAAATATCAAAAACACAATTCATCATACGTTTTGTGAAGGGGAAAAGCAAGGTTCTCTTCATTATTCTATAAAAACATAAAAGCAACTTCAAACTTTTCTCTAATACTTTTTTCTTAAGTGCTTCAAGGCCTGTGTAATCAAAGATTTCAGAACCTATAAATCAACAACTAAGTTGGTTTTACTATTTTGGTTGTTTGATTTTTGCATTTTTTTTTGCAGATTCTGCACAAGTTTTACCCTCTACCTGCATGTAATTGAGGGAGACAGCTGGTTTGGAAGAAATGAAAACTTCAAAATCAATAACCCTTTATGCTGAATAGTTAGAGGAAAATTCATATCCTGCAGTTTAGTCTAATTGAGTTCAACTGGTTTCTTAATTTACATTGGTTGGAATAGTTGAGAAACGTTTATGTCCAAAGAAATTAGCGAAGTTGAATTTGCAGATGTTAAATAAAACCTGTCAAATGAAGACAGGTAGTAACAGACCTTGAGTAAATAAGAAAATCAAAGATGAATTTTCGGCAGTAAACAAGAGTGACTTATACTTGAAAGAAATTAATCTTTTAGATAGAAGATAATCAGAATCCTAAGATGTGCACAGCCCGCAATGCATTCATTTCACACAGAGTTACATAGCTTCGAGCTCTAATACAGAGGTAATGTGGTAGTTCATTTTCAGGAATTCTGATGAACAAATAACTTTGTGTAACCCTATCGCAATGTCTGATGACAACCATAAGAGTGAAATTTGAGAAATTTTCAAGCTGGTATATCTAGAAGAAAATAATGTTTCCAACCAAAATGAGGAGAGATAGTACAGCACTATACATCCTCAATGTTACGCCGGTAGGTAGCTGTTTGCTGTCAGCGTTTGGTAAATGCTTTTACACATTTTTTTCTAATAACTGAATAACCCTTACCTCACTACTGCCTACAGTAATACCTTTCATTTCATACTGTCTACTAAATGAGTAGCAATACGTTGTTAAATTTGTAGCAACAAAACTCTGCAAGTTTACTCCGAGGCTCGAAGTGCCAATGACGAAACGACAATATATCATAATGGGCACTTTGAGCACATTCAGCAAACGACAATATTTTGTTAGATGGTACACAAGAGGGCTAAAGAACAGAGGCTTTTAAAGGAATTGGACTATTAATGCTGATAAAACTGTAAATCTATACACTCCTCACAAAATTGTCAAAATACTGTACCTTGTAACTTCCTCCGATGAAAGCGAGGGGATCCAAGGAAGCTATTCTTGATTGTTGTGAGCCTGGTCTTCCAGTGGTGCACTGCAGCTGGAGAACCAGGAGGCGTAGGCACTCCATGACTACCCTCCTCATGAGAACTGGCGTGCTGAACAACTTGGTGCTGTGGTGATGCTGGGCCCAGCCCAACTATCCCCCCACCTGAGCCGGCTCTATGATGGTGGTGGTGATGATGGTGATGGTGGTGAACACTGCCCCCATGGTGAGTTGGGTGGAGGGTCTTTTGCTGAGGGCTGGGCGAGGGAGGAGCACCAGTGTGGAGCATGAGAGGAGTGACAGTATTGGCCACAACGGCACTGTTTGAGCTTCCATGGTTCACATGATGCTGGTTGTGGTTGGAGGAAGTGCCACTGATTACTGTGCTGGTGGCTGTAGCAGGAGTTGGTGATGGATGCACCCCAGGCACCCGCCGGTGTTGACGGCTACCATCAAGAATGGACACACCCCTGAAACATTGAATTTTTTAGGATGCGAACAACAAAATTGTGACTGTAGAAAAACATTATTGAAAGTGTGACGGTAATATCACTTCAACAAACTTCAGTTCTTTGATGAGATAACAAATATTCTAGAGACTGCAGCTAAAATCATACCTCAGAGGGAAGTGATTTTTCACTGGTAATTTTTTGAGGTGCGTATTGCACTGACTGATGCGAGATCATTAATTTTTAGCCAAGGTGTTTAAGTTTAAGATTAAGAGAAAGCAACTTGCTCACAATACAGATATATATACCAGGATAAGATGAAAAAGCTATCATTTTATCAACAATTACCATGAATTTTATCCACATTGATGGAACATTAAATCATGCCCCGGATGGTGAAAACGCACCGTGGCATGATCTTAAGTTGGCTGATTTTGTAGGACTTTAACCTCTTGACTGAAGCCAGCATATATACACATACTATGACCATAAAAGGTTGAAAAAAATCTCACTTGAATGCATGCTGCTGTGAAGGCTGAGGAGGTTGCTGGTGATGACGTCTCCGAGGGGTCAGAGGTGAGCCTTCACTTATCTGGCCAAAATGATGAGCAGCAGTGCCATTGACCCGGCAGGTATCAATCCGCTTCCTTGGGGGATCTAGAGGACCATCACCACCACCAGCACCACTACTACTGCTGCCAGACCTTGCTCTCCAAGCAATAGTATCAGACTCATCTTCAAAAGCAGGCCTTCTTCTTTTCCGTTCCAGTAGCAAGTAGTAAATTACTTTTTCAGTGTTGTGGCTGGATGCAAAAATAAAAATTTTCAATCTCAGATTCTCAATTCAATTTTATCTTAGAAAAAAACTGACAATCGTCACCAATATGCAAATAGCTGCATCAGATTGCAAATCTTACCTTGGGCTCAGAAGTTCTCGAATAAGCCCTTCTCTATCCTTGAAGCACCCAAGAGATGAAATTGCCTGCAAGACATCTGTGTCCATTGCTTCTAATGATGGTATAACATGGGTTTGTACAACTTCCATCATAGGCAACTCGAGTTCAAGTTCACCCTTGCCTCCAGCAGTCACCCAGGGGTGGCGATTTATGTCAGTGAGCTATTAAATTATTGTATTACAGCTTTAATTAATAAAAGCAAAAAATATCCAAACTAAAGGCTAAGAGAAAATAAATTTCGTAATGACATTGCATATAAGAAAAAGATTACTCATTATTTAGATAAAAACAGTTTTAACAGCTAACAAACTGATGAAAAAGTAATAAGTATCACACTCACCGTAAGTCTTTTCTCGGGGTTAACTTCAATCATTCCTCTGAGAAGATTTTGACAATCAGGAGGAACAAAATGAGGTATGTGAAAAACCCCACGTTTAACCTTCTCCAATAGTTGGCGAAGATTATCATCATCAAATGGCAAAGCTCCAACTAAGAGTGCATAGAGGATAACTCCACAGGACCATACGTCAGCCTTTCTTCCATCATATTTCTCTCCCTAGGGGTGAATAAAAATAGTAAATATAGGATTGCAATAGTAAAGCACAGCAAAATATAGATATAATAGGAAAACCTTACAATAAGCATAGCATTCACCTTAAAAGTTAATGTGGTAATTTTTAATTTCTGCAAGAGCATTTTACTGGTGACATCTTTTCTTTGCATCTGATGGCACCAAAAATGGATGCATTATTATTACAGGGACAGCTCAAGTATTTTTCACTCAGGAAACAGCAAATCAGAAATGATCAGCATGTTTCGTTTACTTCCTTTTAAGCTAACAGAGTGATCATTTTTCTCAAAAATAAACCACAGACTTTGTACGTGTTTCAGAGAGACGTAAATATTTACAATGTCCTGATTTAAACAAGTAAATAACTAATTAAAGAAAATAACTTACCCTAATAACTTCTGGGCAAGCATAATGTGGAGATCCACAGCTGGTTTCCAACATACTCCCTTCTGGTTGTAATGATGCCATGCCAAAATCAGCAATTTTAATATTATTCTTCTCATCGAGAAGAAGATTTTCTGGTTTCAAATCTCTGTGGCTATAAAAAGAATAGTCCACATATGATCAAAATGTCGCATACAACATAGTTCAAATGTTTAAATACAGTAATTTCCCTTGAGTGAAAAGGACATTTAAAGGACTTTTAGGGCTAAGTGAATTAGTATGTATAAGATAAGAAAATTTCACATAAAGGAATTAAGGACACAAAAAATGTGCCACAAAAACCAATGCGTACACATTTAAAACTTAGCCTATTCTATTGGAAAGCAATTGGAATGTAGTTTCTTTAAGACTCAACATGATATAGAGTCAAAAGACAGTTACCACAGTGAATACACATTCATAAAGAAATACACTCAAAATGTTCTTTGCTTAGATTTCAAAACTTGTATCATTCCTAAGCAAAAACCATGCATGAATACCATGCTAAAAGAAATCATGATTAGCCCAGTTCTCCTCCTCAATGGCTAACCATTAAGTTAGCCACAACCTGAAAATCCCACATTGGAACTCCATGTAACAATCTCATTTATTGATCAAAACACGATGCACTGATATTCCTCTGAATTCAACTAAGAGATATGTACTGTAGTGACAGTTAACTTAAAACCAATCAAGTCTGTTCCAAACTACATCTTAATAAAACCTGACTAGACTTCACCAGATGAAAGCATCCTCATCATTGTCTAAAGAATTATAGCAGTAACTAGATAATACTAAGTCAGCAGGGCTGAAAAATCAGCATTTTATATTTTTGAGTTTTTTATTTGTGAAACTTTTTTAAAGATAAGAAAAATATTTTTGTACTTCCCTTCCTTTTGCAGGCTCTAACAATGTGTTTAAGTGAGTTATGGTCGTTAATTGTGAAAGAATTCTAAAATAAATACTTTGTATCAAAAAATTTCGTTCCCAGTGCAAATTAACAAAAGTTGGTGACCATGGTGTACGAAAAATTTCCATTAAGTTCAGAAAGCATATTTGCATTTGTTTCAGGCATCTACATAATTAAAACATTAGCTGGCCTGACCAGGCTTCAAGTTGCCCTCTTTTCACTGCTATACCATCGGTAAAAAGACCAGGGACATGGCCTAATTCCAAAAAATATCCTTCACACTTCTTAATTAGTGGTCCCTTCTGTATTCAACTACACATACCAACTTGGGAGGAAATATTATCTCATTTCAATAAATAATTGCATGATACCAATGGGGGGGCAATTTGGCATTTTTTCCCATACAGCCAGTTTAGGATAAATTAAGTTTTCAGTTATAAATGTTAAGATTTTTCTGGATGGGTGTCATAATAATTTGGAGGTAATGGATTATGATACTGAATAAAACATACTTTTACCTGTTAGTGGGAATAAATAATGCTATCTACATCAACCCCTTAGGTTTTCATGAACAACAAATTCACCTTTCGACCAGGTTATGCCTTCACTTTCAATGATGGCAATTCGCTGATCAAGTTCTTATCACTTTTAGGTCACTCACTGAAGTTTTTGAATGAATTATATACTCATTCCAACCCTATTTTCACTTTAATTATTAGTGTTTACAATTGCATTAAAATAATTGATTACAACATAAAATTGATATCTTTTAATGCTTAATCTTCTGGCCATCAATTCACCTCAGGTGTTGGGAGACATGTGGAACACTAGTTTATAGTGATAGGTTGTATCCAAAATGTATGGGATCCAAATCCCAAATATCCTATTTTTATCAAATCTTGAATACCGAATCATGAATCTGAATCCTGGTTTCCCTTGATTTAATTTCCCAAGTCCTTATCATTACCAATAGATAAGTAAATGATAATCATTTTAAAAACAAATTCACATCCATTTTTACATTTTCTTGTAAATTTATTAATGCACAAGTTGTTTCAGGATTTTCTTAAATCTAAAATCTAATTATTTAGCTTTAAAAAATCAATAGCATGGTACAGAAATTGGTTTCACCCATCATTTCCTCAGCTAGGAATAAATAAAGATAATTCAGTGAATACAACTGATTTTTTTTTTAATTCTTAGTTATTTTCCGATGAGGTGTTCCAAAACTTTTAATGTATATTTTGCAAAATTGCAAGCTTTTGGCTTCTGGCAAAAATTAAAAATATTTACGTGCATTACCACAGTACATTAGTGGCTTTGAAGATGCCATAGTGAGGTAATCTCTCTAAATATACTGCAAAATGGTGAGAAAAAGTTTCAAAACCTGACTCTGGTCAATATTGTTCTAATGGTCATATCCCAATTATAATGACCTTTTCATGGTTGAGAGACAACTACCTCTCTTTCCTTTCAACATTTGGCCTCATGAATATCTATTTCCATATCTTAGCACATTTTTATGTCACCCATATATTAAATGGTTGTTTAAAACCTGATAACTCCTTAATCAAACCTTAAAAAGGACCAGCTTAAGTTTCCTAAAATTTACGGTGCTAAACCACAGAATGATGCAGCAACAAAAATGGTTTTGATTGAATTTTGCACTATAATAAAAGTGATGATTTATGATAAGTCCTAAGCAAAGTGTACATTGTTCTGCACCTCAAAACTTCGTTTTCCACAAACAAAATGAAATATTTTCAGTCTGTCGGTTGAATAAAAAATAAAAATGGCTGGTATTATGATCTGCAGCGCTAAAATCGGCATCAAAGAATGGTTTTAAACAGATGTAGCGACAAAAATGGTTTCGAGAAAATTTCACGGCCAAATAAAAGCATTTTTATTTTGTGTTTTATCCTAGGAGTATATTTTTCTGCAGCTCAAAACTTGGTTCTTCAAACACAAAAAAAATATTTTCGGTCTTGGTTGAACAAATGATAAAAACGTCAGGCACAATTATCTGCAGCGCGCATGCATCGGCATACAAAATGCTCCAGAAAATAATAAAGGCGGTGTTGTGCATAGGCCAAGAGGCAATTTTTAAATGAAAATTGATGCGACTATTAAATATTGAAAAAAATCCGCTGATATGCATATTTTATAATGAAATAAATGCTCACCTAAATAACCACATTTTAAAGAAAAACGGTATCTAAATGTTAGAGGTGAGATTTCGAAAGAATTCACGATGGACAACGAAGAGTTTACAGCAACGACCAGATTCGAATTCAGTCTAATCTTTTTTGGAAGCATTCGATCCAATCTCGAATCCATGGATTCGGTAAGATTTGATCGAATCCTCGAATCCTGACCACATTACTACTATTTAATATAATGGTTTATTTTTTTATCAATTTCTATAAGCTTAAAGATAGAGCTCATGTGAGGCTTTCATGTTTAAAATGTCATTATTGAAGAACTTCATAGTTTTGGGAACTTTTTGTCCACTTAAAGTGTGAATGAGAAACCTTGTCTCAAACAGATGCCAGACTTTCCATATCTAGTATTCTCCATTTCATGAATATGTTTACCTGATCTAACTTGCTGACTATTTTCCAACAATGAGGTTACTTCATGCTTAAGCTTTGAAAATCTGCTCCTTTCATCTCAAAGTGGCCTCATATACCTGTTAAAACAGGATGCAGAACTTCGATGGGGTTGCCTCAGCTGGAGAGTAGGCTAATGAAATGATAGGATGAAGAAGAGAGGGTAAAGGGCCAAAATTAAAGCCTGCAGCTGGATCACGGGAACTTGCTCCGTAAGACTCACGTTATAGTGCTGTCACCAGAGGAGGGTTAATGGTCTATGCTCAAAGGGTGGCAATGCAGTTTGGGTGTCCAGGAAGAGTGAGAGAAATATGAAGGCAGTAGAAGATTGAAAGCAGACATTTTAGAAAGGATATCTCACAGGATAGCATAATGTGTAGAGAATAGAAGGTCAGAGGAAAGCGCTTGTTTATGCATGGCTAACCCAGGCTCTCAAGGATGTCACTATTGTTTAGGGATAATGCCTACCAATGATATCCCTGTCATCTATCATATTACTTTATCACATCATTTTTCCCTCCTTGATTCCATGTGAGAATTGAAATTACCGCCAATCCAAGCACACAGCAGCAATGAGGACCATGATGGACTTAGGTTTCATGTATAGTGTGTGGCATAACAGATGACTTTTAAACAAAAGAGAAAATTTACATAAAAGAAATGCTGCCAACAGTCAAAACAAAAGTAAGTGTGTGATTAGAGAATGATGGCTTCAGCATCTATTTCCTCCATCACTCAAGGTATTAAAGATATGAGGACTCATAGGTGGAAGTGACTGGTTGACTAACATAAATTACTGATATGGTTTTACATCATGGTTCGTAAATAAGAAATTCTATTTTTTCCTAGGGCCCAGTCATAAGGTTCGTAATTTCGTAAGCTTGTATTTTCAAAACTTCATATTTTCCCATAGTGCCATGTATTTAGTATTTGCTTTTAGTCTGGACCCACAGTTTAGCTTAGTATCAAGTTTCCACTGTATGTATTGAATTTAACCATACTTACTTATTGGAAACGTATGTTCTGAAACTGGCTGGAGTCAATAATAGCACCCTACAATACTAGTCTGGCTGTATACCCCTAAAGGTTCCCTTCTTCAAAATTATAACTTCAAATGAATTATTAATATGCCTAAAAATCTTTATTCAGCAAGAATGACTTTGATACCAGAAATATCACCAGTGTACGCTGCATCCAAAGTCCATACAGCTCATGCTCAGAAATGCTACACTTAAATCTTCTTTCATCCTAATTTTCCACTAAAAATCTTACACCCGTGAGGTTTGTAACATCCTTCAAATTCTAATTGCAGTCAATCACCTCAGAAAAAAACCATTAACCTGATAAGAATGATATACATATATGGTCTACTTTGCAAACCTTTTTTCCAAATCCAGCTCTCTAATCATCTGCATATGCAAATCCTTGTTTGAATTTGTGAACAAAGGTTCCTCCCCTTTTCAATTCTTACATTATTTTGTGAAAAGCCCAGCAGAATAATGCAGCATAATGCAGAATAGTGCATCCCCAGGTCTAACCCCCTCAGCATAAATATTCATTTGTTTAGGGAGAATAAGGGTGAACTTTTATTATGCAACATTCAATAACAATGTGTCTCCGTAGTTTTTACAGCCAAGGATGTCTCCTTAAAGATTAGGCAAGTGAAAACTGTCTTCCATTCCCCTTGAAGCTTCTCAGGCTTCCAATTACTACAAACTAGCAGGTGTAATGCCCTAATTATATTTAGGCCTCAATTCATACATGAAAGAAAATACAGCATATTCCAAGAAAAGAGCATTAGAGAATTTGTAGCAAAAGATGTAATTATTTATACATTGGTCAGTCACTTTATTAAATAATTATGACATCTTGGGAATAGAGTCTAGCAAGCAAGTTTGGTGAGGGTGTAACATTGTTTTTTCACTTCACTGAAACTCTTAATTAACCACTTCCCTGACGCGCCCGAAAATTCTCGGGCACTGAAGACCAGCAAATTCTGGCACGCTCTTGTGCACTCGGGCAAGCTCTAAAAGTCCGTATCTGTCTCCTCACGCCCGAATATTCTCAATAGTTGCTTGTAGTTCGTTTTTCTGCTGTCAGTGGAGCATATTCGTCTAATATCAATCATCCCCCAGCTAGGGAAAGTACTTGAGTATGTATTCAGCAAACGACTAATTGACTTCCTTGAAAATAATGACTTACTTTCTACTAAACAATTTGGTTTTAGAAAAGGAAAGTCAACAGAGCAAGCAATTTTTAATACAGTTGACACCATTATTAAAGAATTAACTCAAAGCAAAAAGGAATGGGTGTTTTTTTTGACTTATCTAGAGCATTTGATGTGGTTGAGCATGATAAACTCTTCTACAAATGTGAAAAAATGGGTATTAGAGGCACAGCCCAGCAGTGGTTGAGAACATATCTCAAAAATCGTCATCAAAGGGTAGCTATACAGGAAAATGGCAATTTCTACCTCTCTTCACCACTAAGAGTTGATAAAGGTGTTCCTCAAGGATCAGTGTTGGGTCCTATCTTATTTGTCATTTATATAAATGATCTACCAAGTTCAGTCCATGTAAACCCTCACAGTAATTGTGTCATGTTTGCTGACGATGTGAGCATTGTGCTGTCTCAGAAGTCATTTCAAGATGTGATTGCTATGGGTGAATCCATTATTCATGACATGAGCATGTGATGCAATGGGAATAGCCTCATTCTTAATGAAAAAAAACACAGGCCATGATATTCTCTGCTAAATCTGGTCAGTTTGATTCAATTATTTCAAATCCCACGATCAACAACTGTCAAGTCATCAATCACTATAAATTTTTGGGATTAAATTTTGATGAACACCTGAAGTGGGACCATCACATCTTATATCTTAGGAAAAAATTAAATTCAGTATACTATCTTATTTCAATTTTGAAGCACACAGTCAGTATGGATGTCTTAAAAACATTATATTATGGTCTATTTTATTCTATTGTATCCTATGGCATAATAATCTGGGGTAGTGGGTCTGCTACTAAGTTAAACAATGTTTTTATTATGCAAAAGAAATTGCTCAGGTCTATGTGTAATAAGCCATACAGAGCTCATTGTAGACCAATTTTCAAGAGCCTTGGCATTCTAACAGTGCCCTGTGTTTATATTTATAACTCAGTCCTTTTTGTAAAAAAGAATTTGACCATATTTCCATCAAACAATGTAAAACATAGTCATGCAACCAGGACAAGTAAACATCTTAGTGTGGTATCTGCCAATATGTCGATGATGTCCCAAGGTCCCCGCTCTGTATGCATAAAAACATATAACAAGTTACCCATGAGTTTAAAAAATGAAAAATCATTAACTATTTTTAAAAAGAAACTGTTTATGTACCTAAATGAAAATTGTTTTTATAGTGTGAATGATTATATAAGCTCAGTGTAATATTTTAATGATATCTTGTACTGATATATGTACATATTGGTGTTATTTAATATCCTTTTTTTTTTGTAAATACTCTTGACGTACCCTATACAATTACATGATTTATGATATTTTGTACCATATATTGTACTTGTCAACAGGGGAAAATAAATTATTATTATTATTATTATTATTAGGGTCCGTAGCTCACTCTAGCCAAGTAGCGCATTACTCAAAAGGAGATTTGATGGTTATATATGTAATGGTATTTTACTGATATGTTCCAGCGTTTGCAAAGGAGTGAAACTGCTAGTAACTGTTTCAAAACTAATTTTATCCACAGTTTCTTTAATTTCTTTCGCATACCTTTGTAATACCTTATTGCAGCAAGTTATTTTTTACTTGTTACAATGTTTATAAGATCTATTCATGATCTTTTTGACGACTATTACCCCTAAGAGTGTCGGCAACTTTTGGAAAGGATTTCTCTTGGCGCATCTTCACGTATCAAGCCTTCTTGCTGGAAACCTCTCCTGTGTAAATTTTCCCTCAACGGAAGGATATCAAAGGTCACAATCACATGCGTAAGTCCCTATTCCCTAAGATTGAAGAAAAGGAGCAACGGAAATGTTTTCGACGGGCAAGGATGGTGATCCCCAAAACCACGCCATGCCGAGGGGCAGACTTCGCACCTAGGTGTGAAGTCTGTTTCTCGTCACGGTTCCTTTGTTGGTCGCTGTGCATGTGCTCCAGATGTTTTTGGTACCCATGATTCCACATGCGATGTTCAGAAGCAAGAGGGTATGCAAGGGAAAACGTCCGTATATAAGACCTCCATTGTCTGTCCATGCCCATCAGATCACACTGTGTCCACCTCATTTTCTCATCAATTTTCAAAGCGCACACATTGATCTCACTAATTTGCCTGAATTCCGTGTTTTCAAATATCTTGGTAGTTGCAGTGGCCCTTCCTGAGTATATATACATTTTCTTCAAGTAGTGAGGGATATTTCAGCGATGGATTTAGGAGAGGAATCGGATTTCACCCACTTTGACTTAGATGAAGTGGACATAGAAGATTCCGGTTCTGACTCAAGCCTTTTCGGGGAAATAAGCCCCAACTCAGAAGATGGAGCAACACCGTTGCAAGTAGGATCGTGGGCTGAAATGTGGGCATCAAATCCTCCTCCATCAATGCCGAGGTTTCCTTTTGAAGGGAATTCCTCATTGAACTTCAATCTAAACCCTGAGTAAGGTGCTTTGAAGTATTTTGAACTTTTCCTTGATAATGAGCTCATTGTGTTTATAGTAAGTGAAACCAATCATTGCGCTAGTGCCTCATTGGAAAATAATGTGGGACCGAGTACCTATATCTACAAAATACGCAGCTAGCCGCCCTTAGGGTGTGCGGCACAGGGTAATTCCACATTAGGCATGCTCTCATCCCAGTTGAAATCAGAACCGCGCACCTCCCAGCCACTAGGCGCCAGCCAAAAGCAGTCAAGGTAACAATGCGTGGACAGATCAGAAACTAAGAAGGGTTGATGCACGGTCAGACCAGAAACTAGGGGAGTAGTGGTGGCGAAAATCAGTGGCGAATCATGACCACAGAGATTCGTCTATTTTTGGCTCCTGTACTATTACAGAGCACTATGCAAAAGCCACGAACGGAGTATTATTGGTCGACTCAATCAATGCTTTCACCTCCATTGTTTGGCCAGACAATGTCTTACTGGAGATTTGAAAAATAATGCAGCATCTGTATTTTGTTTATAATACCAATTATGATCCACAAGCCCACCCGAATGCCAAACTGGACAAAATCTGGAAGGTTCAAAAACAATTTTAGGGGAATTTCAAGGCACTCTACACCCCAGAGAGGGATGTTACCATTGATGAAAGACTTATCAAGGGTTGATTGGGATGGAATGCAAGTCAGAGAGTGGATATGTGTGATCGAGTGTGATATATATGGGAAGGAAACTGTTCTCGATCAGGACTTCAGCCATAATCCCATGTCGTCACAAGTTGTGATGTCACTGATGAAGCCACTACTCGACATTGGATACTGCTTGACCATGGACAATTTCTATACATCTTCTACGTTAGCCAAGTTGTTGGTTTGTGATCCACAGATACCTACGGGGCTGATGAAAACTAGGTGAATACTAATGGCGCTGAAAGGAAAAAAATGAAAAAGGGGGAATTGGCAGCCTTCTCAAGGCAGGCTTCAAAAGAAAGCTAATGGAGATTTAGTAGAAAGATGACAAGGTGGTGTTACTGCTGTCATCAGTGCATAATAGTGCCATGGAAAGTGAGGCGAAAAGAGGGAAAATAAATGAAAAACCAATGGTCATTGTGGCCTGTAATGACTTGATGGGAGGAGTGGACTGTGTGGAACAAGCAGACCAACACTTCGCCGTTTACTCTAGTGACTTTTTTGTTTTTTTACCCCTGTTATGGGGTATAACAGGGGTAAAAAAAAAAAAAAAAAATTTCACCCACTAGAACTTTCCATAAGGAACCATTTTGTTCTCTGCTGTATTACTGGTGGGAGAAAAGTGCATTTAGACTTCCGTCTTAGGCTGATTGAGCAGCAAATAGATGCGTATCGCCCCAGTGTGGTAACCCCGTGAGTGGGTAGGCCACCCTCAATGTCTCACCCACGATGCATTACATTTTTTTTTTTTTTCGAATTTTTCTGAGGAAATTCCTCCAAACAGAAAGTAATCCTACCAAACAGTGTTTCCAATGTTACCGAAAGAGAGATGCACGAGGAAAAAAAACTTAGAAAGGAAACAAGCTATCACTGTCTCCATTGTGAACTGATTCTTGGCATAGCTTCTTGTTTTAGGATTTTACAATACAAAAAGCATTTGAGAACTTAATTTTTTGAAATTCAGGTATTTTATTAGCATAAAATAAAAGCTTTATACTATTTTTTCTCGTAAAAATGAGCAAAACATTTTTGTTTCAAAAAAGAAAATAGAAATTATATCTACAGCACAAAGAGTGCATATATTTTGGTAAAATTCAATAAATTTTAAAGTTTAAACAAAATTGTTAAAAAAAGATTTCAGAGTGCTATTATTTGCACAAGTTATTTTGTATGTGAATAAATAACAAGAATCTTAAATTGTTTTTGTGTTTTTGTCTTAAAATGTGTTTTTTTTTGGGCCACACACCCCAAATTAATTCGTCAGGGAAGTGGTTAATGGATACGATTTCCCATTCCTCAAGATAGTCAGTACCCTCAAAATTTAGCCTACTAAAAACGAATTGGTCAAGACTGCAATTTCAAAAATAAATCACACTTATTTAACAATCCATAGGTTGAAAGTTTCTGATTCATAAAATATCATAGGAATGGCTTGTTTCATTAATCAACCATCTAAGTATGCATTTCCAGCTCCCACTCAAGAAGGAAAAAATTATAAAACCATAAATAGGTTCATATTCAAAAGCTTTTCCTACCATTTAATCTGAAAGAAAAAGCATGCAACATTTTTACAAAGCCCTGTGCAATGCACAATAGCATGCTACTACCAGAAATGCTTTTACATTTTGTAATTTAATCAAATATGTACACAAACTAATTGCCAAGAAAATAATTAACATAAGATAATTAGCAATGAAATTCTTACCATATCGAATGACTATGACAAAAGTCAAGGGCTGAAATAATTTGCCTGAAAAATCTTCGGGCTTCTTTTGGTGTCAGCCTTCCTTTTTTCACTAAGTAATCAAAGAGCTCTCCACCAGAAACATGCTCTAACACTAAGTATCTGAAAGTATTAGAAATACAAAAATATTTAAATAAGTAATTATACTCATTGAAAATTAGCACATCATCAGTCATAGTAAATAACTTACCTAAACATGCACAGTTATCACCGATCCATACTACTTAAGGGGGCCATTGATGATTTATGCAATGTTTACCAAATATATCTAATATTAATATTTACCTCAATATCAGATCTACTATCTTTGATAAGTATTAATTTAAAATAAAGACTCCTCATTTAAAAATAAGCTCCTCCATTACAATTTCACCCTTGATGTAGCTTCATTAAGTGAATATTTTGATACACATTTTTAGAGAGTTATTTCCTGAACTCATTTCACCTTAAGGTAATTAATACATGTACATTCAGTCAAACCTTTGAGCTATCATCACAGAAGTGTTCTATTCCATTCTATTATTAGCACTGTGTAAGAGCTGTGTATGTCAGCAAGGATATGGAAGAAAAAAATACTGCAACTAAAATGGAATGGAGTGAAGAGACTCCTCTGAAAGACTACGGTACAAAACAAAAGTTACTACAGTAATTAGAAACTTAACTAAAATACAGCTTCACTTCCTTACCTTCAGAGAGAAAATACTTATCATTCATACAAAAATGGCAGGGTACAATGCCAAAGTATCACAAAAGCATAGCCAATGATGTGCAGTTCCATGGATGGGTAAAGAATTACATACACAATACACATCCATCGAATTAGTATAGCAATCTAAGACCCCATTTGACCCATTACAGACCCATATGATTCAAAGCAATAACCCGCGCAGCACGCAAACGTTCACGGAACGTTGCCAGAACATTAGTTCACAACCCAAGGAATGTTATGGAAACTAACCCCACAAACATTCCCAAATGGTTACAATGTCGCCCGGCCCTAACATTGCATAGACGTTTGCACGGTTCGTGGCGCAAACGAAACTTAAACTGCTCTGCGCATGTGCGTGGTTAGGAGAGAAATTATCACCCGGTGAGGTAAATACATGGACACACAAATGCATAAATTCAAACAAATAGTTAGACAATGTAAGCCACAAAGAGATTTTAATAAAATAACTTCACAACGATGGAATACCTGTGCAACAGAACAATGAAAAATCACATGGCGAACAAAATAGTATAAAAAAGATGTTACACATGTGGCCAGAACAAACATTAATACACAAGTAAAGGAGAAATCTCACTGGTTTTAATACTTCAGCGGCATATAACCAACTTACACGAGTAATAACTATAAGATATTGCGACGAGTCATTTTCATGTGTTCATGGGAGAATTAGAAATGATCTCAATTCTGTTTGATCACTGCAACTGCTAGCTTAGAAACTTTGCACGCCTGAAAAATACTGGTTCACCAACGATAAGCTCTTGTGACGAGTCACATCCGCATGTGTTCAAGGGAGAGTTAAAAATATCCTCGATTCCGTGCGAATACAGCCGTTGCTCACTAAGAAACATACCAAAGATTATAAAACACAACTTCATCAGGCTTCAGAAACTACCCATGCTACCCCTCAAAAGCATTCCCTTTTTTGCTGCAATAGATGGGGCTGGTATCCCTACGCTAGGTTCGAAACGTAACATTCTCCGAACGTTAAATTGCAATGGAAGGGCAACATACGGCCAGAGAACGTTCTGCAAACGTTAATGTGCTGCGTGGGAAATACTTGGAAATAAAGTACTAAATGTGGTCACTACTATTAAGATAATAGGAATAAAAGATTATACAGAATATGAGTAAATAGGCACTGATTAAATCTTGTTTTTGTTCACCACAGAAGGTGCAATTTATGTGCCAAAGACTGCACAATAAGAATCATGAGTGGCAAGTTTGGCATAATCCCCAGGCCAAGCACCTAAGGGGATCCAGCTCTCAAGGCATGCCATGTTCAAGAAGATTTATTGTATTCTCCAGCATGTTTACAAGTGATGGGTCAGTTTGGTTCCCTGTGTCTCGGTTCCACTGGTTCTCAAGCTTATAAATGTGAATGAAACAGTAAGTATTAACACTGAAAATCTTGACATGAAACCACTTTGATTTAGGATTTGACCCAGAAAGTGCTGAATGGGCTTTGAAACCTGGTTAAATGCCATTCTCTAGCAAACAAAAGTCATTGCAAAGTAATCAGATTCACTGATACAAAGGAATATATGATTGATTTGAAATATTTTTAACTCTGGTAAGAGATAAAGGCCCACCTTAATTAGCATTTTCTCTCTTATACAAGCCACAGATAATCTTCAGCTTGAGTGAAAGAAGATCTCTAGAGGTGGTTTTTCACCAAATTACACCACAATACAATTTCTTCCAAGTGCTCCCGATGCTCCTCACCATGCTCTATGCTGGTGAGATGATGTTGATATTTTAGCCTTAGATTGATACTGACAGTCAGTGCAATTGTCTTTTTCCCTTGTTCATAGGAATTCTTACATAATGTCCCAGAATGGATAAATATTTCACAATTCATTTCAGGATTTAGCAAATAAGTTTTACCTGTAGTGCAATACAGGAGACAACTGTTCCCATGGTTCACTTGGCTACGAAATTAGGATGTAAAATGTCCTGGAATAAACAACCCTAGGTTCCTATACACACCATGCTACAAGGTGATGCCTCATCCCTGAGTTCTAAGTTTACCCATCATAACTGATTGCTCATCTTTAATGGCTCTAAATGCCATGGGGTACCTACATTTTAAAGTTAGAATGGATCATAGTAGGGGTTGCAATACTGAAACCAAGTAAATCAAGGTAGGAGTACGCATCACTAGTCAAGCTATGAACATTTATAGTAAGCTGTCATCTTCTCTTCAGAGAAAGACAGATGCAGTATGTATGGTCCCCTTAAAAGAACCAATATTCACACCAATTACTTAACATTAACCCTTTTGCTGCGGCCGTATTTCGGAAACTTGCCTCTTCCTGTGCGGCCGAAAAGTGAAGGGTCATCAAATATTTTTTTCGCCAATGTCTAAGGGAGGTTGACGACGGGTTTTCAGATTCATAAATAACAAGACCATGCTTTTAATTTAATTCTTTTACTGTCATCTAGATATTTTAACATTTAAAATATTTTTAGAGTATGATAATCTATAAAGCAACCATCAAAACATAACGCTTTGTCGCAATCACGGCACCAGAATCGCGTGTCTTTTCTGACACCCTTTCTACGTGTTGTATGTTTGCACACAAAACATGGTCTTTGTGCATGCTTTCTATTTTCAGTTTCCGGAATTTTTTCACAAAAATGCCTTGCTGTCAGCCTGTCATCAATATTTTCGATGCAGTTCAAACTTGCTCGGCCTCTTGACTTAGATTTCGGCTTAGCGCCGTATTTTCCTAATAACTGCCGCAGAACAATAGTTATAAATTTTCTCATTGGGTTTTTTTTCCAGTGTTTACCTTGTACAAATAATACGCATTTAACATACTAATATCTACAAGATGAAAAAACAATTTTTTATACCATTTCAAAGTTTTTCTGACACATTCCACGGAACCCACCATCATATCAGATTTATCTACTAACCTCATATTTGTTATATAGTCAACAACGGCATCAGGTTTCAGTATTTTCTCATTTGTTTTGAAACATCTTTTGCCACTATCTACCAATTTTCCCTCGTGTATTGTGGACAAAACACAAACATCCCTTTTATCGTGCCACTTCATTGCTAAAACACTACCATTGCATTTCTTCTCGAATTCACCCTTTGACATCTTTTGGGTAAATATTGGCATATTTTTTCTATTTGCCCTCACTGTACCACAAGAGCCGGTTCCTCTTTCCAAAAGGAAATGACAAAGTTTTGGACTGGTATAATAATTGTCCGTGTACAAAACATGTCCTTTTGTGAAATATTTTTCCATCAAAGTTTTGACGACCTCACCAGACACTCCCAATTCACTGTCTCGTTTTATCTTAGTTTTCATTCCGGTGTAAACAATCATATCTAAAACAATTCCTGTCTTACAGTCACACAGAACAAATATTTTTATTCCGAATCGATGTCTTTTTGAAGGAATGTACTGTTTGAACCCTAATCGCCCTTTGAATAGCACCAGAGATTCGTCAATAACCAACTTGCGAAATGGCCTAAAAACATGACTAAATTTAGTGTTTACATAGGATAAAACATGGTTGATTTTCCATAGTGGATCATTCACATCAGGCATACTGTTATCTGCAAAATGCAGGCAACGTAAAATCAAGAGAAAACGATCACGCGACATATATTTTCCAAAAATAGATGTTCTAATTAGAGGATCTTTGGCCCAATAATCCTGAATAGAATGTTTTCTTATGTGTGGCATAAGCAAACACATTGACAAAAAAACATACAATTCCTCAATATTTACATTCTCCCAAGCATGAAGTCGAGATTTTGGCGAAAGCACTGAATCATTCATGATAACACTGCTATACCTGTTTGTCTCATTGACAATATGAGTCATCAAACATGTATCAAAAAAAAGTTCAAAAAATCACACTCACTACTGTTCTTATCAATCCCGCTATTTTTCTGAATGCCAGCTGTGGAGTCATCAAACTCAAAAATCTGCGGGGTGAAACCACGGGTGCTGCACCAAAGGTTCGATGTTGTTGAGCCAACTTCCACAGGAGTTGGGATAAGGCCACTATCCGAATCACTTTCCTTGTCATCACTTTCTTCAGATGAACTAGTAAATTTATCAGCAAAATTTTCATTTTCACTATCTGATGCAAATAACATATTGAGAACGTCTTCTTCTTGAAAAAGCCTTCTCCTCTTGCTGTCACGAGACATACTTCCACTTGCCATTATGACCCTTTACTGACTGATCACATAAGGGAGAACCTAAAATTCTCAGGCCGAGTTATCGCTCGGAAAATCCAGTTACGAACACCTGTTTATCATTAGCAACTAAAATCCTTGGAAAGGGCTTGAAATACCCTTAGCCTGAGGATAATGCAATTCTTGGAACGGGCTCGAAATACCATTAGCCTAAGGAGAATGCAATCCCAGGAAAAAGAGAAAGTCTGGAAACGTGGAGAGGGATGACCACGGCAAACGTAGGAGCTACGTTTTCCGCAGTCTACCGGGTGAACGTAGCAGATACGTTCATAGCAGCGAAAGGGTTAAGTTATTTCTTAGCTGTGTGCTATTTTATATGAAAGCACCTAATGCCAGTACAGAAAAGAACCTCGTTATAACATTATAACATAAACGCATGCGGGTATGGAATGTACCTTTAAGCTAAGGAAAGTTATGTTGCAACAAGTGATATTTATAAATTTAAATCTGAATGTTTTCAAGGCATTGAAGCATCAGCAGGGGTATTATACAGGTTTAGAAAGGTTAAAATAAAATACCACGAAGCTGCTCATCAATGAACAGACTCTACTAAAAAAACTATGTGTCTTACACTGTTTCTTTCCTTACTATGCCATACTATCTTTCACTTGCATTACATCTTTGTAACTCATCCTTTCTTTTCTACCTCCTAACTCAGAAAAATTTTACCTTATATCCCAGTCTTCAATATACAGATATTGAAGATTGAGACCATCATCTCTTGTTAATTTCATGATCGCCCCACTCCTTAATTGATTAAATAATTTAATGCCTTCCTCTACCATTCCTTACACTCCTCAGGACATCCTCCTCCTTTGCATCAAACCTTCTGCTTATTTCTCTGTAATCAAGTCTTACTGGTCTCCATCTAACAGCAATAACAGGATAAGAGTTCCATAAGTCATAGATTGAATCTAATAAAAATATGGGTTTTTCTGCTGCTTTACTTTTAAAATATTCAGTGTAGTGTAAAATGAAAATAAATACAAAATACTGCAAATAATTAAAAAATGAACATATACAAAAAACAAAAATTTCAGTTTTTTTCTTCCATGATAGATTTGGTGAATAAATCGATTCCTTTTCAAACAAAACAAACTCGACCTCTCTATGATGTTAAGTTTGTGAATGAGTGAGGAATGTTGCAACAAGCTCCACATTTGTCTCATTACCCCTCCCCCAACCTTAATTCCAAACCAATGTTAGCAGTGGTAAATGACTTGATACATGCAGTGAACACAGTTATGGCTGCTCTTTAAAACCATTTATTATTTTGTCAGTTGCATTCAGTTATGAGCTATTATTAGTAACTTCTAGTGAAATGCCAAAACATAACTCATTTTTTCCTATATATGCCACATAAAAAAGACCGAATATGCATAAAATCTATGTCAGAATATTTGACAATTAACTGCCTTCTTCCTTTTTTGAAAAGCCAATTCTGCAATAAAACCTATGTATCCATCCCTTAATTGCCTTTCCTCAGCATGGCTAAAGCGATCAACTTTTATAATAAACAGTACACCAAATTTTCATCTATACTATATGTACTCTGACAGCCATAGTTCTACAGTGGGATAACTGGCCAATTATCTCATGAAGGCTTTTCTGTCCCTATCAGTGTGGAGTAGTGTAACCATGTACTTTCACTTATGCTAGATTCCCGCCCATAGTACTCTTGTTCTGCAAAGTGATTACCTCTTTACTTAGCATATTTAATAACTTTAACCTTTTACCTCGCCATAAAAGACTGCACCGTTTTCAGCCTATTCATTTTAGGAACAGCCCTGAGCATTACCCCCTCTTTCACAGAGTAAATTCAATATATTTTTCCATAGCCTCCACTAAATATGCCCGTATGAAGTGAACAGGATGGACTGGTAAAAGGTTGTCTCAGAGAGTGTTGGGTAGGGTGGTAGTTAGTGACAGTCTTGAATGGCTAGCAAGCAAACAATACTCTCCTTAGTGACACATATAGACTTGGCTTCATACAATATATTTGGAGTATATTGGTGTAAAAAATATCTAAGACAGAGGTGAATATTACCAAAAATTATGGTAACTTTCAGGGGCTACAGTAAAGTATATAAACACCATGGTAAGTTAACGAAAGTTACCGCAGTAATTTTCAGAACGGCCCATCATAATTTACAGTAACAAAAGTTCAAGTTAATGTTTCCATGCAAACAAATGAATGCCTGAGTCCATCTCTATCTGGTATGAAACCATTTGAGGAGGTTTACCCATAATTGGAATTATCAGAGTGTTTTATCTCATGTGAAGTATTAACAGAATAATAGATAGCGTTGCATCAAAAAGACTTTCCTTGTGGTTAAGAGTCAGAATTACATAGGTGATAAATGGTGGGCACATTTGAGAAGCTTCCATCATCAGGAAACAAAAATCACTTCTCCAAGGGCATTGTTAAAGTGTATCGGTGCTGTCTATATGCCTTGAGAATAGTGTACTGTGTATCTCTGTCTATCTTTGCAGCTTCAAGGTATATCCCTCAGCTAGGGACCAGTGTTCCGCCTGAAAGCACTGCTTTATTTACCATATGAGTGTTCCTCTTTAAGCAAAAAATTGACTTAACTTCCAAAGCCTGATTTAATTGTCACAATTACTCCTGGTATTGGTTGGTTTATTATAGCTTTTATTGC
This sequence comes from Ceriagrion tenellum, assembly GCA_963169105.1. Classification (NCBI taxonomy): domain Eukaryota; kingdom Metazoa; phylum Arthropoda; class Insecta; order Odonata; family Coenagrionidae; genus Ceriagrion; species Ceriagrion tenellum. Next base: position 146,337,100 of record OY720633.1, on the reverse strand, counting down.
ATTCAATGGCTTCAAAGTGATCTATGCTTTTCCTAAATTCAATTCAAGTAAAAGTTGTACATAGATTTGAATTGGGCAGTATTCCTCAAGACTCACTACTTCAGCACCACCCACTCAGAACGCTGGAACTAATCCCATTTATGTAACAACTAAAACATTATATCTAGCAGGTCCTCGATGGCTTTACATTAAAATGATACATCAAATTTTGTAACAACAATATATTAGGTTTGGTAAACTAAGGGTTTTCACTGGTTCCCTCCGCCAATGCATATATTATCAAATTTTATGTTGCAACAAGATTCTACTGTATATATCGTAGATAAGTATGTTGATCATTGGATTCCATATTAACTCTAGAACTGGTAGGTACCATGAAAGTTATGTCAATGCATGATGGAATAGAAATTTGTCAGTGACATCATTTTGTAACAGCAATGAAAAAAATATCCTTAATGACTCACTTCCTAGTTATTGACCCAGTCAAACCCAAGATCATGGGGCATATCAAGTCATTGCATGCATACATCTACATCTTCATAATACCCCGCTAGCCGCCACATAGGCATGTGGCAGGGGATGTTAGGTTAACAGCCGAGTAAAGATTAAGTTTTTGGGAGATGAAATGGTGACATGTATTATAGGGGTGTATTTAGTGGAGCTCCATTTTTATTGTGGTCGCTTATTGTGCGTGGAAAGAAGGATTTTTTATACCTTTCTGTTCGGCAGTGTATCTCTTTTTTTATCGCAGCTGTCAGACGTAGAGGTGTAGTAAAGAGTCATGATAATATTATCTGTGTCGCTCTGAAAAATATCAGTTCTGAATTTCTCAAGCAACCTAAGCCTAGCGTGCAGCCTCCAAGTCTCTAGGGGCTCCCACTTAAATCCCTACATAAATTGTGAGACACTATATGTATGCTCATAGCAGTTTATAATGAAGCGCGCTGCTTTCCTTTGTATTTTTTAAAAATATTTTTTACTTTGTATTTCCTTTGCATTTTTTTGGTTAAAGCTTTATGACCAGGGTCCCAAATGCTCATGGCGTATTTGAGGTGTGGCCTAAAAAAGGGTGAAGTAGCATCTCTCTTTGATTTCTTCATCCAAGGACCTTCCTATTGTACATTTAACAAAACCTAGTTTCTTTTATGCTGTGCCACATTTGTTGTGTATGTGTACTGAGGATATATCAGAAGTTAAGGTCATTCCAAGATATTTTACTGTATCTGAAGATTTTATGTTTACTCCACCCACAGTATGGCATTTTTACAATTACTTTCACAGGAAGTGAACTGTGGTTGATTAGTTGATATTTAATTCTAACCACCACTCCTGGCACCACGAATGAACGTTGTTAAGGTACGATGACAGAGCGTTAAAGGCCGCATCTTCGCTTATTTCACGGTAGATAAATGTATCGTCTGCAAATGACCTTAATTTACTGCTCACTCTAGAACTCACATCATTAATATAAATAATGAATAAAAGAGAGCCGATCACACTTCCTTGAACACCAGATGCAAATTCAACCATATCAGAGCTAAAACTATCAATAACTACTTTTTGTTTTCAATCACTGAGAAAGTCCCTTATCCAATTCATTATTTTTCTATCAACTCCACACGATTGCAATTTATTCATGATTTTTTTGTGAGAAACCTTGTCCAATGCCTTCTTTAAATCAAGGAATATTGCGTCGACTTGCTTAATCGATTCACCTGATTTTAGGATATCATGAAGGAAGAGTGCAAGCTGTGTTTCGCAGGACCTGCCTTTATGGAAGCCGTGCTGACTGCTATGTAAGAAGTTATGATTATCCAGGAATGTCATAATATTGCTAACGACAATGTGTTCAAGGATCTTGCATAAAAATGATGTTAGTGATATAGGCCGGTAGTTTCCTGGGTCACTTCAATTTCCTTTTTTAAATATCGGAGTGACGTTGGCCATTTTCCAGTCTTGGGGCACCTTGCCTTTGGATAATGGTTTGTTAAATATAATTTCTAACATTGGTGCAATCTGTGGTGCTAACTCCTTGAGCATGCGTGCAAGTATTCCTTCTGGATCTCGGGACTTGTTACTTTTAATCGAATGCAGTTGTTTAATTATTCCATGATGCTGAATTGTTATGTCCGCCATCAGCTCGTTAATGTCCGGAATGTCTAAATTGTGTATTGTGTCATCCTTAGTGAATACACTTCCAAAGTAATGGTTTAATAAATTGGATTTGTCGATACTGTCGGTGACCACTTTGCCGTTAGTGTCCAATAAAGACTCTACAGTCAAAAATTCGCCCTAGAGCTCTCTCACGTTAGACCAAAATGACTTGGGGTTTTCATAGAGTAATTCACCGAGGATATTTTTCTTGAAGTCTCATAGAGTAGCCCGCATTATTTTCTTCATTTTTGAGCATTGAGCAACATATATTTCTCTCTCTATACTTCTCCCTCTATGCTTTATTTTCCTGAAATAATGACTTCAAATTTTTTAAATGCTACTTTTTGCCAGGAAGTTAAGACAATAGTAATACAATATTTTAATAAACAATCATTAATAAACTAAAAAGTACAGATATTTCTAAAAAAAGCAAACTACCTTGGTCTATCCTGATATTACAATTATACTGTTTCAGCAAACTGTGTGTAAAAGCCCACAGAAACCAGATACAATAATTAAGTGTGCACAAATCTTCACTAAACAAAATAGTTTTGCAATAAAATTTTGAATTTGCAAATTTTAAATTATTTTCTATCTCAAAACCCTTAATTGAAATACATACGACCAAAACTATTGAAGATTAGAAGGAAGAGGAGAGAATAAAAGGTGTTTGTGTTGTAGGTGGCATACCTTTCAATATGCCATGTGCAGCAGAAGCATCCATGGCTTCATATGTTTTTGATAAGGTTAAAACAATGCAACAATTTTTTTCTTATTTTTAAGGCATTCATAAAGCCATATGTACCTGGTTATGCGAGAAAAAACACCTGCTGCTAAGGGCAACATTTTTCATCTACATAGCCAGCAGCAAAAGTGCTGGTTTCTCCTGCTATCTCCTAGTTTCGTAGTTAATAGGGGAACCATTTAAAGCTCAAGGATACACATTTTTATGCTTATAAATCAAGTAGTATATCCAAGTATTAACAGCCTCAGTGGTGCCAGTAGCAAATATAGCCAGGAAACAATAACTAATAGGTCATTCTATTCGTAAATGAATAATAAAATTAGCTTGTGGAAAAGACGGAATTATTTTTACTTGAACTTGTATTAATAACTTTAAGCCGTATACTATAAGAATTTTTGCAAATAGATTTTCATTTGCAAAAATGGCCACTTTTACAAATGCATAAGCATTTGAAACTGTATACACATTAGAATAAACCCTACAAGTATTAATATGAGAATATACTCCAGGTGGATGATTGCTGAGAATTATGTAATTAAACATCCTCCAGATAGCTAACTTTAGCAAGACACACAGGAGAGAAGTTAGCAGGTTAACTCACCAATAGTGCAGATGAAAGAGGAATCAACAAATGAGAGGAAACCATGCCCCAGGAGAACATAAAGTCAGGTTGAGCTCATTATGACCTCATGATGTCCTCCGAGACGTCATGCTATATTTGTGGGCCTCGAAATGACCCTTAGATGAGTTATATGTTCCTTTGACCTCAACTTGAAGTGACCGAAATTTTGCAATAACCATTTCCTGCTTTATAGTCATTTTTTTATTGACATTCAACCTCCCCATATTAAACCTAATGTGAATAATCTCCATTTTATTCAATACTGCATTATTTTTCCACTCTGGCGAGTGTTGTGTGCATCGTAAACAGATACTTAAAAACAGTTTTACATTTTGCGGTCCCTATGACACTAATATAATTTTAAGATTAACTGTCTTTTAAGAAATTGAAATTCACTGATAACATTAAACTGCCTTTCTAAATTATTATTTAATTTTATTTCGATTTTTAAACAAGAATAACTACGTATTGTTGCCCATTGCCGTAGTCACAGTCACTACTTTGACTGGAGATCAGTGGTGATCCTACGTAAGCCATGTTCATCGTTTTCATGAAAGCCTTGTTGGAGACTGAGATTTAGGAGGTTGTTTAGTACCCGGAGCTATTGTAAAATTTATTATCGCCCTTCCTGACCACCGACAGCCCTCTTCAATATCTCATATTAAAAGTAAGGAATCCACGTTTGTTATTATACCACTTTTTTTTACTATATCTCCACATGTTCTCACAGTTTCCCTTCCAATGTCACCATTTTTCATTAATATTATCCAAGGCAGTGTAATTATTTCTTGTCTGCTCGACAAGCGTGTGGTTGGTGCAACAACAGAATTTCCGTTCGATATTTATGCCAATTGGAAAAGACTGCAAGTCGTCCTCTAAGTATACTTATTACTGTTCAATTGTAGAGTTTTTTCATTGATGTTCGATACGCAATGAATTCATGAAGTACTAATCTTGACACTTGGGAGGTTATATGAGCTTTCACTATACTCTGTAAATGAAGAGTTAATTTCATATTTTACATCCTCCTATTTTATAAATGGAAAGCTGGGATTTCTTCTGTATTTTTAGCTGAAAGTTGCACCAAGTAAAATTTTACAGATGGCATAATTTTACTTACATTTATAAATAACTGTGGTATGATGCATTAGTTGAGCACATTCAATTATAGATCCCGTTAATCTGGTTGCTAGCCATAACCTCCAAGTGTCAAGATAAGTACTTCATTAATTCATGGCATATCGAACATTAATGAAACACACTCTACAATCGAACAGTGATAAATATTCTTAGAGGGCAACTTGCCGTCTTTGCCAATCCGCATAAATGTCGAACGGAAATTCTGTCATTGCACGAACAACACACTTCTCCAGCAGACAGAAGAAATAATTACACTGCCTCGGGTAATATTAAAGAAAAATGGTGACATTTGAAGGGAAACTGTGAGAATATTGTCAAGAAATTGTCAAAAAAGTGGTATAATAACAAATGCGGGTTACTTACCTTTAATATGAGGTATGGATGAGGGCTGTTGGAGGTCAGGAAGGGCGATAATAAATGATGGTGATATGATTTAGGAGATGATGTACACAAGTAGAGTCTTGAATTGTAAAATAACTTCTCTTTTAGGTGTTTACTTGCCCTCCAGATCCATATTTAGAGGTGGCTATATGTTCTATGATCCAATTTTTGGTAAAATGAGTTAGAAATGACTTTAAAATGAGGTCATTGCACATGGCCATTTTGAGGTCATGATGAGTTTAAGAAGATGACCCCCAAGTGAGGTCATCTTGAGCTCATCGTGAGTTTTGTGTTCTACTTGGGCATGTCTCCAGAGGAGAACAAAAGTAACAGCAAAGTGCTATCAAAATTAAAATTAATGGATGACACTGGTTGGGAGATAATACACAATCACCATGGAAATATGTATTCTCACACATGATCATGATGAAAAAATAGAAAATAGATTAGCCCGCAAAAAGAATACTTGATACAAGTATTCAGGCATAAAAACAATAACACACCAATTGATGATAGTAAGTTTGTATTAATGCTACAGGAAAAGAGACCAGGAAGATTTTGGACATCAATGAAAAAGTTATCAACAGAAAAAACAAAGGACACATAAGAACAGTAAATGTTAAAAACTAGTATGAAATGCTATTGTGTACATGCAAACCATGAAAAGCCAAGGGAAAATAGGCAGATTACTTAAGTAATGAAATTAAAGATGATCAATCACAAAGAAAAGTAAATGCTGTTCAATGAAATGCACTGAGGCAAACCTCAATTTTATGTAAAGAATATAATGGATTATCTCAAATAATTCAAATATTTACCATATTTCCCAGCCTATAAAACGCTATGGCGCATAAGACACACTGTCATTTGTCAGATTAGAATTTATGAAAAATACTCCTATAAGAAGCACTGTGATTTATCAGGTTGGAATTTACGAAACATATTTCGATCAGACAAAAGAGGATCAAATTATTTCAATGATAATACTTTATACTAAGAAAACGGAACTGTCACATTTAATAATTGCAAATATTATTGCGTTTATTCATCGTAGAATCCCAGAAATTCGTCATCACTACTGCTAAAATCACATACGCAGTTAATATCGCTGGAGTTGTCACTTTCCTCATACAAAAATCATCTTCACTTTCATCTAGGGCATTGCAAATTCCACACTTTTTAAAAGACCTTATGATAGTCATTAACTTTCTGTCTATGATCATACGATTTATTTAGAAATTTTTTAGGATGTACTGTCAAGGATTCTGTCAAACTCTATTGCTGTCGACTGGCTCAAAACGGTGTTATTATCAACATTTGAATGAGGGCAACCATTTTCTATGCCTGATGAGAGAAAAACATTTATTTGAATTTTTATTTTATATATTATAGATGGATATTTAACAGTATCTTCCCCGGCGAATCAGCTCGCATCTTAGACGACGAAGTTATACCCTTGGCCCATAAGACGCAGGCTGATTTAAGACCACATTTTGGAGTAAAAAAAGTGCGTCTTAAGGGCCGGGAAATACGGTAATTTACTGAGAGTATGAACTTCACAGGCCCTCATTAAACAAGATCTTGGGAAAAATTTTAAAGATCTTTCCTCCTGTATTTCCTGTTATATATGGCATGCACACATGTTAACGATGAATAAGATTCCAGATAAGTGATCCAAATGAGTGATCTCATTAAACAAGATCTTGAGAAAAATTTTAAAGATCTTTCCTCCTGTATTTCCTGTTATATATGGCATGCACACATGTTAACGATGAATAAGATTCCAGTAAGTAATCCAAAGATAAGTGATTTATCCCAAAATGGACTCTCAGGACCACTCATCCCCCACCCTTTACAACTATTTTATTTTCATTCAATTACTGTTCCTTAACATGCTGATATTGAATAGTCACATGAACACACACACACACAATGAAGTAACAATTCTGATACTTAAGGACTGAGTTTGGTTAAAGTAATATTGTAGAATCCACTTCATAATAATAACTTCAGTCACCACTAAAAAGGAATACAATCAAACATATACATTCAAAAGTACTTGGTTTTCATGCCAACTAACCATATAATACATTAACTTACTCTGTTAATCTAAGCAACTACCGATTTCATAATGCCTAAATAAACCAATCCATCACTCTTTCGCCTAGATGGGTCATGACTTAGAAATTCATCAGTGAAATTATCAATTTTTTGAGCAATGGACATAGATGGGTTCATTGGCATAAGATTTATTGTGACATTTCATCATAGGGGGCCTGGTTTTTGACATAACAAACTAGCTTTGTACTAATAGTTCCCTGCATCACTTTCATGCTTTGATTGACACACATAATGTTTTGAAGACTCCTACATTTTTTCCTCTTCTGAGTCCCACCCACTACCTAAACTCATGACTTTCTTTGTCTTCCCTAGCTTTCACATCATCCACTCCACCATCATAAATTGTTTCATTATTCTTCCATCATCCATTATCTACTACATGAAATCAAATTTTTGATAGAGGCAGGAATTGTTTAAGAGGAAGGGATGAATTGAGAAAATCATGAGTGAAGATTGTGAGGAAAAGAGAAGATGAAGAGGAATATTGGAGGTCTTAAGAACATGAGATCTTGTATGGCTCTGTGAATGAAAGCAATAGAAACAAAAAAGGCATGAAAGCACAAAGAATGCTGTGATTTGTATTAATGGTGTAATTCAGTTCAGTAGACCCTCGCTTTATGATATTAATCTGTTCCAGAGGACCAATCATAAAGCAAATTCCATCGTACGTTGAATCAGCATTATTTCTGGACGAGGAATCGGTTTAAAGGTCATCAGTGCCAATCCATTCAGTGTACGCATCAGAGCCAATGCATACAAAATATCCTGGATGAAAATGATCTAAAATATTATTAAGCCAATATTTAAAACACTATCGATATTTTAAAAAAAAATCAGAGAAATTTGAAATTTTAAAAAGTGCGCACAAAATCAGCTTAGATCGTAATTCGAATCCATCGTAAGTCAAATCCATCGTAAAGCGGGGGTCTACTGTCCTACTATGAAGCTAGTTAGACTGCTGCGGTTGAAGGACCTAAGCCTCAGGGCATCTTCCTGGATAACGATTTACTTCTCTGATCATTTGTTAACAATTGGATAGATCCTTGGGATAAAAAGGATACTAATCATTACAAAACTATTTATATGCACAATAACTGAAAAGTAAATAAGTAGAAACAAATATGCTTGCTTTACATGATGGTCAAGTGAAACCTCATTTCTCATATAACTGTAACATAAATTAGCTCACATTAAAAAATCAAGCACTCTCTGATCCTTGTACATTGATGGAAGAAATAAGGAAACAGTTAAAGAAAAAGAAATGCCATCAAATTCCTAAACCAATAGTTCTTCAGGCAGAAAGAAACATACATTTTTATCAATCATAGGCTACACTCTAAACTGGCGTAGTATCCAAGAAAACATCAGTACATCCATTAAAGTGGATAAGGACACAGCTTCCAAATATATATCCCATAGTTCATCTATTAAGCAAGGATTGAAGCTACAAACACATCAATATCTAGTCCTTGAGTAGCACCGATGAAATTAACAATCCACAGTGACTTAGGCCATATCTCCCATGTTTGATATAAGCACATCAAAGCAAAGGATGGCTACTCTAAATACATATGAAAATGAGCATAAAATGCTGTCAATGAAATGCACCAACACTTTATTTTTAATATCCTAACCTATGTATGGCCCAATTCTCCCACCATTATTTTACACAAACATCCATTAGTGAAGTTTTTTGACAAGATAATATTAAGTACCATGACTGAGAAGGATTTTGGGGCCAAAATAAGAGTGAATAACGACAAGGTCTTTGAGATCATTTACCTCATGTTCAATCAACATTACATGTTGACTCAAAGAAATGGGAGCAATTTATGTTCACTGATTCAGTTGACTGAATGGGGCATATTTTCTACATTGATTCCAATTCCTACAGTTAAGACAGTAAAAAATTGTTTCTAAAGTGAACGTAACCTGATGGAATATTAAAGACCATATAATGGCAAATGATATAATTCAAAGATTTTATCAAGGAATTTCACAAGATTTCTGTGTTTAATAATTTATTGGGCCATCTTCTTTCACAAGCAACTGTTTTTGAATATTCTTTAATAAGGCATAGTTATATTGATTCCATAAGCAATACTTTATAGGATTCATGACATGAGAATAATCAACTTTTTAAAAGAACCACATAAACATATTTAGACTCCTAACTTTTAAGTATAGCGACTTATCAATCATTTAGAGAAACAACTAGAATTAGTTAGCCTCTCCTAAACACATTATTGGGTGTTCAGTAATGAGTTTGTTAGACAAAATGATTAAAAAGAACAGAGAGGCACCACTGAACCAATGATGGACATAAACCAGCACCAAAACTAAATGTAATATTACAGTCAAGGTACATTGATAACCATACACAGAAATTAGAACACAAGTTCTGGATGAAGAACTGAGAAGAATAAGAGAGTGGGAAATGGAATGATATTTCCCCTCTAAAAATAACAGCAAGATCATGGTAAAAAATAGTTTCATTTTGTACCTTCTGTAGACATATTTAATGCCGTACACCATTTGCTACAACAAAGTTCTTTTAAGAGGATATACTGAGAATATTACTTCTAAATTAGCCACGAAATGCATGACAGGAAACTGCCCCATGGAAAAAACAATGATTCTAATGATAGCAACCGACTCATGCATGAAATAAAAAGTGCATTTAGTGCAACTAATCTTCAGGAGAATGGCTGCATGCATAAAAATATTCATTGCAAAAAAGTTAGAGAAGTAAATATTTAGAGCCTCAACATCAAGGTTAAAGGGGCTATAAACTTACACAGTAGAGCGTTTAGAGGCTGAAAAAGGTTTAATTGAATGGTAATGCAGCATAAAAATGAGGTAACTCTCAACTCTGTACTACATTAAAGGGTACTATGCACAGCTGAAATGAATGAAATACCATGCATTCAACTAATGACTACAAAATACTTCACAAAGCTGACTTAGACTGAACAAATGATGGTATGAGTCCACTAATCACCATTTTTCAATCATGATGCCTAATAGTATATAACACTACATATTTATAACTGAGAAAAAACTATCTGAAATAAATTTTTGCGCTTAATACAATACTGCATAATCAAAAACAGGATAAAAGTTTACTTACAAGTATTTTTTGTTTTCATATACATCAGATAGTCCCAACACATGAGGATGATCAATTAATTTCATAATGGCAATTTCTCTCTCCACCTGGATTTTTAAAAACGGACATTAATTGGGGAAAATATGAGGAGTTTTGGAATGTCCAAAATTAGAAGAGCCACTCACCTTCATTAAAACTGATTCACTGAGTTTTTCACGATTGATAATTTTAATGGCAACTTTCTTCCCTAAAACACAATGAACTCCAAGTTTCACCAAACCTATCAGGGGGAGAAAGATTCATATCAACATGAGAGTACTTTCACGGGCACATAAATGCTACACAGGTAACAGTCATGGAATGGAATAATGAAGGGGCACTAGACTGGGCAAATCAGGAGACGTAAAAATGTACATGATATTGATAAAATTGAATGGTTTAAATAACTCACTATGTGAGACGTAACTCGTGCATTGCACTGATGAAGTAATTGGGGAGATCATTTAAATTGCCTCCCTCTCCATTTGAGAGATAAGAGTGGCTTTACGGTCAAAGAGAGTGTTTATTCTATTATAGAATCTTCGGTATTGAAAAAAAGAGGACTAAATTGCTGTCGAGATGGGACAAAACAGTAATCGACTTGATTTATAATATATAATAAGAAATTTTGGACTTAGTCGGTTGAAAATGGCATTAAAATATGGCAGTAGCAACATATACGACGATTTCAACGAAATAAAGTAGAAATATTAATTATGACATTAATTATGGAGAAAACATCCTCGTTACCTCTATTTCTCTCGAAAATCCATGACAACTATACTCCTCTAACTAACCGCTCGACCGTGATCAACAGCAGACTACCAATCATCATTCAACTTACGGTTGATAGATACCATAGATACCTTCACACAGCGCAGAGCGACGAAATAATGGAATGCATAATTATAGGAGTGAGTTATCAATCGATAAGGACATATGTTACATCAGGTAAAATGACGAATGGGGACGCGCGATTTGAATACGAATTAGATTTAATTAAAAACCCTAAATTACGCGAGACCCCATGATTAACGCATTATATAAGAACGTGATTAAACTATCAACTTAACAACGGCGTGGCCTGGCCACTGCATTTCATCTTAGCAGATTAGAGCGGTTAAATGGGACTATTGAACCAAGCTTGAACTCATTCGGCAAGTAATTACTGCTAGCCCTGCTACAGTTAGACATATTCCGAGTCCACGTGCTGCAATGTATTCGGTCAATACGCCACTATTTCACTTTCTGCGTTAACCAAAGGCATTAACATATTAATGAATCCTTAATTTGAAATAGAGATGATTGCATGGAAATAGAAAAGTCCGAAACCATCTAAAGGAAATCGATCAATAAGTGCGCGGTCTCTTTATCCCCAAATACACTAGTTTGGTTTCACGGGTCGGAAAATATCCAATCTTCCCATATTGGACGATACTGTCCAATTATCCGTAACTTAATCCAAATCGGCAGCAACGAAGATCCATTTAATGAGTATCCAATAGCACGCTTCCACGGAACAATCACTATAAGCATCCACATACCCACACACGCACACACAATCTTGCTCACGGAGGAAAGTCCTCACATTCATACCGGGATTATATTCCCTGAAGAGAGAGGGTCGGTAGGGGTTTGCAATCATGGGGTCATATCCCTCGAAAGAAGGGTCATCCAAACCACGAGGACAACCCTCGTGTCGTCCAGACCGTTCTGGGGGTGGGGGATACGTGGGATGGAGAGGGCGTGCGGGGGTGGAGGCGAGCCGTGGGCGCACCTGTCTGACCCTTGCCCAGGGTCTTCTCCAGACGATACGGTCCCACATATTGCTGATAGTCCGCCGCCGAGCCAGCGGACGTAGCGGAGGAGGATCCGTTGTGTTCCTTTTGCATGGTTCGAGACGACTCACTCGCGAGTCCTCCCTCCGTCCAGCGGCGCCTCGTAGCGACCCCGTAATCACGCCGGCCTCACCCGCCCGCCGTCGCAGCTCTCCATGGCACACGGGTGGGCCCTTCCGACTCCCCGTCCCCGGAAGAGCACGCACTTCTCCGACACGGGGGGCCCTCCTCACGCCGAAGAGCGCGGCCGCTTCACTCGGCCTCCCGCGAGAGCACGGGCCCTCTTGCCCGTCCGACGCCACCTCGCCGCTGTTTGGCGGCCGCCATCTTCCTCACAGCTCGTCGGCCTCCCCCTCCCCGCGACGGAGACAGGGGAAGCACCACTTCCGCCGCCACACCAGTCCTCCGCGCCTACACCGACACCGAAGGAGGATCTAGCCACCATCTAAACGAAGCCCTGCGTGTGAGTCCGCCGGGTTGGGCCGCCGGAAGCGGGTATCCCGGGTTCGAAGCCTTGCAACCTTTCAACCTCACCCTCCGCGTATTTATCGGGGGGATCTTTCTTCCACGGGGAGGGATATCGGGCTCTTCGAACGGGGGGAAGAGATGGGCGGGGTGCGGGGGAGATCCGTGACACTAGGCTAGTCGCAAAACGAAGCGGCGGCGGCACTGTCTCTCTTCCCCTCCGCTCGCCCCTCGACCTCCGAGGATTCTGCGCGTTTCCACTCTCCTCGGCTCCGTCGTTTCTCCCCTGTCTTTCCCCTCCCTCCTCGTGTGGCGCACCCTCCCCTCCCACCTAGCCGCCCCGCCCTCCTCCGAAACACCCCCCCCTCCCGACGGCTAGAGCGGTCCTCTTCCCCCCTCCCCCCACGTCACACGCGGGAAGCGCCACCCCCTCCCCTCCCCCTCGCCTCCCCCCGAAGGAAAAGATAGAGGCCTTCGTCGTCGTCGTCGTCGGGCGCCCTCCAACTCTCGCGGAGAGAGAGAGAGAGGACGCAGGGAGGAAGACGAAGAAGTAAGAGGCAGAACTAGGGGTGGTGGTGGGAATCCCTCCCTCCCTCTCGCTCACTCCCGTGAATCCCCCACCCCACACCCTCCTGACACACACTTGAAAAAAATCCAAAAGCAGTAGCAGACCTCTGGCCTCCGCCGTGCACGGCGTGCATTACGCGATCACCACGAAAACAGGCCCACTTCCCCATTCCACCCCGAGCACCCTTAAACACTGCTACTCCCACCTCCTTCCCTTCCCTCCCCCTCCAGCGAGAACACCCACCCCACAATTCCGCTCCCATCAACCCTCGACCCCTCCCCCAAACGCGACCCCCCCTTCTCTCCACGCCCCCTTCTTTCCCCCCAACCCCGCCACCCTCTCCTCTTTCCCTCTATATCGATCTATGTGGCGGTGTGTGCCGGGAAGAGGGAGGGAGGGGGGGAGGGGCGGCAGAGGAGGGGAGGGATATAAGTTTCGGGGGTTGTGGAAGGATGTGGGGGTAATAGAGGGGGTTGGGAGCAGAGGGGAAGAGTAAGGGTTCAGGGTCCCCTTTCCTTCGCACACCTACCCTTGCCCTCGACGGCGCATGGCTACTGTGCGGAGGAGAGCACCCTTATTCTTCCCCTTACACCCCCGTCATGTTATAAGTTTCGCGCGCTTAAGTAGGGATTGGGGGATGGGGGGAGGCATGGGGTGGGTAAGGGGAGGTTAACGTAGAGGGGGAGTCTGCAGGCCTCCCCTACTTCACCCTTCCCTCCCTCCCACTCCGGTACACACAACACACCGAGCAAGGGGGAGACTTCCTTCATTCTCCACCGTGACCTGGCAGTGCAGTGGTCGACCCCTTAAAGCCCCCATCGATCAATTGGTGCGACACGAAAGAACAAGACGGGTGGCTCGCGAGAGGAAGGAAAAGCTAAAGGCGGACGTTCGGGGGCGAAGGGAAAAAAGAGAGAAGCCTAGCGGCGAAGAAGCGAACGAACCATTTTAGCCTATGAAGGGATTTTCGCGGTCGGCGATTAAGGGAGGGAACGGGGGGGATGTTGCCATGCCCTCTAACCCTTACTGCTCTTATCCTCCACCCTCTCTCGCTCCCCTCCATCTCCTCTTATACCCTCGTTCCCTTAGAGAATAATTTTGTCGGGTGTGCCAACCACTGCGTCAAAATCCACGGAGCCGAGGGGGGATTCCGGCATCCTTCTACGGATTTAGCGGGTTCCTTCTTCTTCCCGTCAACCCGACCCTATCGAAACGACTCCGCATCGACCAGGTGTTGTCACGGGGAGAAGGATCGGGAGGAAGAAAGGTCGGAGAAGAGGATGGGATGTGACGCCAGAGAGAGAGAGAGGGGAAGGTGAACGCATAATAATAATAACGACGACGCTGATGATAATAAAAAAAGAGGATCCACTCGGAATCGACTCTCTTGCTTCTACCCACGCGCATCCTCCTCCTCCGGGTGAGACTCCTCGGCTGCCTCCGCTCCTCTCTCCGCGGTGAAGGCGCCCTGAGTGGAGAGTGGGATTCGTTCCCGTCATGCAACAGAGTAGAGGGAGCGAGAGGGAGAAAGAGATATTCCGGTGAGACGGAGAGGTAATGAGCCGTAAGATATGACATAAATTGGGACGTATGAATTTACACAGCTTCAGAGCCACTTCATTCACACCACCACGCCCATCCTCGAGTCACTCATCCCCCTTTAACCTCCCCCAACCCCCTGTGCAACAAAAAAAGCAACCCGTGCACCACACGCATGGCGATTCCTATCCGACCCCACCCCTACACACCCCCTGCCATCGAAATCCTCCCCTATCTCACGCGCGTCCCCTCGCACACGCGTTACCCTCCCCCATCCCTCTCTCCAACCCTCATCCCAACCCCCTTCAGGACTCCCCCCGCCCCGAAAACCCTCTCAACATGAATCTCACACCACTTCATATTTCCTCCCCTTATCCTCCCCAGCGGACCACTTCCAACCCCCTTCCCTCCCACTTCCTTGGCGCGCACGGAAAAAACCTTACCTTTCCGCACTCCCTCCCCCCCTCACAATTCCACCCCTCGAAAAGGTAAAAAATACATTCCCACCTTCTGCACACAATTTTTCGACGTAAGCTTCCCTTCCACCCTCCCGAACCATCGTGTGTTCCGACCGAACAACCACCCCATACCCTACCCCTCCCTAAAAAAATACCCTCGTTCCCTACCCAAACCCCCGTGCAACGTTCCCTGCCACCCTCGCTCTGCATCATGCCAAGCCACCCTCTCTCCCCAACCGAACCCAACCCCGCCATTCCGCTGCATCCGCTACCGCCGCTTTCGCATCATCCGGCATCCCTTATGCTACCGCTCCCTCCTTCCGCAGCGATCCTCACCTGTCCCCCCCGCATTCACATTCTCCCTTCAGCCTCCTCTTTCTTTCTTTCTTCCACCTTCCCTCCCTCCCTCCCTCTCTCTCTCTCTGCACGTGCATAACATATAAGCGCACTCCTCAATCCCCCATTCCTCCTCTCCAGCCTCCACACACGCTGTGTCTTTCTCCTCAATAGCTAGGCGCGCGTCTCCAGTTTCCTCCGCCTCACTCACCGCCCTTCCCCCCCGAACGACCCGTTGTACACACACATACGAGAGCACCGCGACACGAGCCACTGAAAACCTATTTAATAATGCAACGACTCGAAGACAGGAAGTTTCTGCAAGGATGCGATGGGTAAATAAAAACCATCAAGCACATCATAAACTTCAAAAAGGGTGGGGTGGGTGGGTCGCTGAGACTGTATTTCCAGTCATGCACTCCTCAACCTTCTCCTCTCCAAGAATAAGTTGAAAGGAAAAAAATCACCTCTGTTGTGTCGTAGCCACGTTTATATATGTAGAGAGAAGGATTTCCCACCCGCGAGAAATATCGTGACAACATTTGCACCGTGGAATTTCCTCCACCCGGATCCTCCGTGCTCTTTAAACTCTTCCCCGAGGCCGGACAATATTTACGCTGACGCTGGCAGCGATCCAAGGGCACTTTCTTTCGATAGATTTTTCCCCTTAACCACGAATGCCTCTCGAAGTATAAGCTTTCACTCAATGATGGGTAATGTTACAAACAGTTTGCGTCATTACTAATTACGTAATTGAAGTAGAGTTCTGTCGTGTCGTGTTTCTCATTCCATCCACATGGAGTAGAGTTAAGAGAAAGCGATGAATAGTTTCCGTTACTCGCCGCTCGAGGCATTCTAAAACTCGTAAAAGAGACTCCAATACCACTGAAGAGCGTACTCGAAAAACTTCACTAAAAGGTTGGTAATTAGTTCAAGAATATCTTTACTAATGACATTTGTGATAAATATTCACTTAAAGAAAGTTAATATCCTCACGGGCTTCTGCAGCTAGAGTTGTGAGTCCTCATTCATTCTTACTCAGAACAAAAGATGAAAGGTAGAAGTCTCTATACCGGAACAAATTTGCAAGCGGAGATGAAAAGGATGGAGGAAAAACACATTTCCGCTCTGAAAATCAGCACAGGTCTCGACCGTGTCAAAAATAAGTATTCCTCCACACACGGAAAGATTTTTATCGTCCTACTGAAGGCATGCATTTGCATTCGTTTCCACACTCGAGCGACATTTCCCGAATGGGTTCACGAAGCCAGCGAGAGCACTAACTCCACACGCGGAGAGCCATGCTCTTCTCAACGTATACGTACTCCTCAGCGGTACACAAATGAAAACACGAGATAAATGAGAGATAACTCTTTCCCGCGATCGATTCTGACTAGTGCTTAATTTCAACTCGTGTGCGTGGACAACATGCATGAGCACCTGGTGGGGCGCATAAATATTCCGCGGAGGCTAACTTTTCGCAGCCGCGAGACCGCGTGAACTCCAAAACACACCTGTGTTATAGGATTCCACGGAAGTCTAGAGAAGGAGAGTTTAGCGGACGAGTGTGAGACATTCTCCGATATTCCAATGCAACTTGCAGGCTTGGCAATGAATTTGAAATACTCTTGCAGCGTACAATAAAAAATTACCACTCGCACCTTTTGAAATCGACTAAAAATACCCTGACCGAAGACGCCTGATACGTGAAGCACCAGCCTGGCAAAAGGATCGGGATGGGATCTGTCTGTCCTAGGCAAGGATTTTGTCTGAGTTACAAGGTCTAAGATTCGACGGTTCGATATAGCCTTCAGATTCTGAGTATGTCACAACCCAAGCATGCCACAACTGACAAAAAAGGCATTTATGCGCACCGCTACAGTCATCACCCGAAAAGTTTATTTTAACCGTGACGGAGAGCTCACCTAAGGCTGCGCTAAGCCCTGAGGCGTTTGAGACTCACGCTTTCACATGGAGCTGAAGAAAACTTCCATGAAGCTCTGCTACTCAGAAAAACAACAGAAAATGGATTTAGCTCGGGGTGATTCGGGATTTAAAACGGATATCCTGCAGTTGGTAGCCGAATGCTCGGCTCAGATGGACTATAGGCCAAACAAGGACATCAAGGCAAAGTATTTGATTCATTGAATTGAAAATAAAATATTTTACTAATTTTAAAATTAATTTTTACTGGGCATTTTTTGACACAACGACATAATGAACTAAATAACTTATATAAAGGAAGAATAAGGATATAGTACATGGGCAAAATTATGGAGGGCGTTACGATGAAGACACGAATGGGTAAAGTAATAAGTTGACTGGACAACGGCAGCAAACACATCTTCAGAATGATGACTAATATTGTCCTTTAAGTGCAAGAGTAATGGAGTACGTCGAGATTTCAAAATTGTAGTCACTCCAATCCTCCACATTCGAACAAATGCAAATGTTACACTCCCTTTAAGAAAATCGGAGAGCAAGTGAGATTAAATTTTTTTCATACAGACCGAAGGACCAAAGGAAAATGTAGATGTATACCTTCAGGATCCCTAACTTCAATTATGAGTTAAGCTGAACAAATATTTCAGTGATGAAACTGCTCAATTCAATCCAAAATTTGTATTCTTTAAGCTAGCCACATTCCGCGAATTGGTTTCTTTAAGGTCAAATCTCCCAAATGTAGAACTGAAAGACTTCCTATATTGTCAAAAAACAAAGTTGCAGTTGAGCAAACATTCAGGAGCGCTTTATATGGCAGATTTCTATATTTGAGCATATCATGCTTGAAAATAGCAAATATTATAAGAAGGGAAAACTGGATTTTTGATAAAGGTGCAGAGTTTTTAGTACTTCTGCTAACTTTTGATAAGGAAGATTAGCAAATTTACCTTATTGAGACGTTATAAGACGCAATAATCGGCTGATGTTAGTTCAAATTGACCAGGCTAGACGGAAATAGATTCAGGGTGGGACGCAAACGTTAAAGACACTACATTAAAATATTGTCTCGCTTCTGACGAGTGACAAATGAACTATCCCGCTTCAATTTAGCACAAATGTTTCTCAGATCTTGATTAAATCTTAATACGTTCTCAGACACTACAATCTAAGATATTTCAGGACAAAATTTTTACGATTCCCTCAGCCATAAGGACAAACCACCGCTGAATATTTCTCGGTACGGCGGGTGAGAGTCAGCTGACATCGAGGTTAAATAGACGGCTTTTTCTCGAGTTTTTGAAAAGTAAAAAGGAACCAGACTTCCTCCAACAGGATCAAATCATAAATTACGCCATTTCTTAAGGCGAATCTCTATAAGCACGCGATGTTTGTACCGTTTACGCGGTACGATAGTAATGCCATATAAAATTTTAAAGGTGTTTTTTTTCGTGTCAAGAATCGAAATGTTAGCATGCACCGTGAGCAGACGTAAGGCGCAAGGAAAAATAAATGACTCAGCGACGCATAGGGATAAATATAAAACTTATTTAAGTTAATATGAATTACTTCCACGAAGTCAAGCCTGGAACCATTTCCTTTGATAAAACTTATTAGTGAAATACACAACCTTAAGCTAAAAATAACTCTTTAGCATTTGCAAAATACACAATTCATTTAGGACTCAAATAAATACCACTACAGACATAATATCAAACCTTATCCCAAATTTATACATAATTTTCTACCTGAAAAGACTGCTGTACACACTTAAAACTTAGAACCTAGCTTCCTCGCTGGGTTTATTCAGTTTGGAGACGCAAAAAAGTTCTCTTGATCTCTGTATAGTAAGCGTTTTAATTTAAAAAAGACCGCTGATACCACTCAAGACCCAAACAACGCTTGCCGAAGTTACTCCAACGGGTTCCACTACGTAACTTTCTCTTGTTAAAATTATTTTTCAGAGTACACGAGATGAGTAAACACTACGATGCGCCACATTGTAGGTATGCCTTTTACTCGTTTTTTTAATGTACACGTAGATACTCGGGAATCTTCAGAAGCACACGTAAAAGATTCATTTCAGTTGTTTCATCGAAAAGGTGTATTTCTGTCACAAATGTGAACACATCCTGCTAAATATACCGGTATTAATCTTAAATTTACCTCGGTTGATACTAATTATTCTCCAATATATTATTATATAAAAATATTCAGGTAATTATTTTGTAAAAACGACATCTTAAAATACTATCAGACTATACATTACTACATTCAGACATAAGATTACTAAAATTTTGGAGCATGAAAATGCATGGAGATATTTTGGTAAGCACTGTTTCTAACTTTTAACGTATACAGACAAAAGTTTCACACAGCAAGCAATAGTAGACTATAATGAACCAGACTACTATATTCCGATGAGCAGTGACGAAAATTACTCCAGAAATATCATCAGACCAGAATCAGACATCAAAACTAGGACATAAAATTTCAGCATCCTTAAGTTTTCACAAGCTTGATAAAATGAAAAAAAAAGCTTGATAACCAAAATAAATTTGTCAACAAAATAAATGAATTTCCTCTCAAATATTGTTTTCAGGCTGTCTAGCGAAATCACTCTAGAGTTCAATTGATTAAGACTTCCCTATAAATAGATATAAGTTAATAAATTGCGCCTTTATTTAGCGCAAATAGACCTTACCAGACTATTATACATTTTATATTTCTTCACATAAACATTTAGATTACATTACGCCAAAATACCAATGCGCAAAAAATTATCACACTCATTTGGTACCAATGAGACTATCAAAGCAAATTTGTAAAAAAATATTATGTCTCCAACCTGGGAGGCACGCGTCTACGGTATTAAATTTATAAGGTTGACATTCCCCAGACAGCTTATGTTCCGGCCAGAACCTCGTAGTCAAATTACGCCATTCTACGGTTTATTTTTGCCTTTTTAATGTATTTCTGGCTAAAATATTTGAGGATTAAATAAGATGATACGGCAAGATACATGAATTTAGGCTACTCGGTTTCGGGCAAGATGACGAAACCAAAGATATCAAGCGTATCACTTCAAGTTCAACTTCGTTTAAAGTAAACTAAGTCAATACTGAATAGCAACTCAGTTATAAAAATCCGCCAGGAGAAATCCGAACAAAAGGCCAATGCGCTGAACGAGACATTACTAAGATAATTTCTCTAATACGTCATCGCATAATGGCAAACTACCTTATAGTAAGTCCAAAGGCACTGGGTAAATAGCTGCACGTCCACAAATAATCCTGCTGAACAGATTGCACTTTACCAAGCGACCTACAGTCTCTTATATCAGAAAAGTTTAATCAGTATATTTAATGACAGGAAATCTAGAAAGTTTTCAAGAATTTTGTGTAAGCACAACATAGATGGGTTGCCTTACAGATGGCATTAACAATATCCTTCAATCGGCGAAAGAACTTAAAAACGACTTAGTGCATGCATTTTTACGACTTAAGTACATCAAAAAGAAAAATTTAAAAGGTTGGGTTTCTTAGAAATATAATGCGATAACACTGATGTCGTGCAGGGTATTAATTATCCACTGACAAGAGGAAATAAAATGGTCACATGGCTACAGTAAAAGAATATTAAACGAGGAGATAGAGAAATAGATAAAAATAAAATATGGCGCAGAGGCATTCCAATTCCTCTAAGTCCAACGTAAAAGAAGGAGAATATACTCGTGAGCTCGAAACGATTGCTCTCGTTAGTTTCTTCATACTGCGTTAACGACTCGTGGTCACGTGAAGAATTGATGCATGCCATTCTTACAGAAATAAAGCTTCTGAAATTAAATTTTATATCAAGAAGGGAGTGTTTCGAAATTTTTGAATGACCAAAGGCAGAGTTTATCCTTAGAGGTTACTGGAGCTAAATTTCTCGAAAAAAAACGGCCAAAACAAATTAAAGACATGGAAATTTCAAGTAAAAACAGAAAGCATGTGAAAAAAACTATATACTGTCCATTTTTGTGTCCGATAAATTTGATGCCCATCTGAATCAATGATTAAAGAGAAAAAATTGCCAACGAATGAATATACACAACTTTATAAACGATGGAAGAAAAGTAAGAATAATAAACACAATAAATTATATAAGAACTAAATGACGTGATGGCAGTAGTGCTCGAAAACCTAGTTCGACTTTCAACAAATGCAGTAACAGGAGAAATATAGTGAGTGAGAGTATTTCCCTCATGACTGTACAAAATGGACCTCAATAATGTAATAATATGAAGCTCGAGTTGATAAACGACTCGCCGTGAACAAGTCTCATGAAAAACAGGTAATGCTTTGGAATGGGTCCTCATTCGCCCATACATTAAATCGTTTAGTGGGAGGGTACACAAGCCGCATCCACTTTCATTTTTGGGAAGCCTCCCGGACGATCATTATGGCAAGGGTTCTCTGGCCATACCGTGCGAGTCCGTCGGAGGAGAAAAATGCACGAGCCCCAGTCCCTTATCACAAGCAGCCCATGGGCATTTATTATGTCAACCGCTGGCTCTCGCCCAAAAATGAGTGGAGAATCCCTCTCGAGACAGCGAGGGAAAGGGAATGCACTTGGGTACACCGCGACGGCGGCGGTCCTCGAGCCATTTCCTGGTGACGTGAAACGCTTGGTTCCCAACTGAACCCTTAAAGATTAGTATAAACTCGAATCGTATCCAGCTGGCACACGCTGCTGAAAATTTTATTACTCTCTTACACAAATGTGAATAGATAATTCTGCTCCAAAAAAAACTTTCAAATAAAAACACATTTTAGATAACTAATAAAAAAAACTGTAGATAGATAATTGCAGCCCCATGATGTGAAAATCATGGGAGAGATATACTGAACGCCAAAGCCCTCTCTCCGTTAATTCAAATCAGTATTATTACCTAGAATACATTTGATAATAAGTAATAATTTTCACGAAAAAATCGTATTCTGAGATCGGTAAGGGAGAATACAAATAAAAATTGACAGAGGTGAGATGTAAAGATACCAACAAACGAAGTTTTATGGGGGCTTATTAGCCAACATTTCATTTTTAGGAAAAGATACAATCTTTACTTTAAACCTTAGATAGCTCCATTGATCGTATAAATGATTGTATTAATTTAAGATTTTCAGGATACGTACGCCTACTTGCCCTTGATCATGTTAGCGAGAATGGGATGGACACGTAGGAGGAAATTATGGGGAGACCAACCTAAAAAGCTTTCACCATACACGATTCCATCACCATATCTTCGGAATTCGTCAAAAGTGAACATTTGCGCGCATGCGTGTTACTTCTGTATTAAAACTATTCTCTAATACTATCGGTGGTTTCAGGCGTCATTTTAAGGAATTTGTTAACATAATGATGACAGCCTGTAGCTTTGCAATTCCACATATTTTTCTTTGAAACGATTGGTATTACCAAAACAACTATCTGAATGATTACCTGCCTGAAAAGCACCTTTAATAACAAGATTTTCTATCTCAGGTTCCATGGATGTCGGAACTTAGACTAAACATGGAGGAAACGTCTGATTTAATTGGTAGTATAAGACATATCAACTGGCTTCATCATTTGGTAAAATTCTTAGAGAAACTTCTGAAGCATTCTTACAAACGAGTTGTTCTAACTTCAGCGATGATAACAGATCCCGAGTTAACTATGCAAATTTTACAAGTTCAGTTTAGTTTTTGATATTCACGGCTTAATAATATAAACCAAAGGGGTATCTTCAGGCGCTTACCATTATTCGATCTAATGCGCTGTTTACTCAAAAACACAAAAGCGTAGAGGCATCCCATTCGTTTCAGACCCTAAGCATTAGGCAGTGAGATTATCATCACATCGAGAGTATTATAAATGTGCGCTGGCGTGAACCTGAGAAGAAAGGAGCTTTGATAGTCGAGACACTTTGGCTCCTCTATTGATTTTCAGCAACGGTATCGAGCATATATAATTTAACGTTTTTATTAGGTATTGCTTTCGGACAAATTTTTAAAATATCTATGAAAATTTCAGCCGGGAGGTATCCGGACGTTTCGCCAACGCGTATCGTTCCATTCATTGCCTTTCGTGTCCGCTGACGTGTTCCACTTCGAGCAAACTTGAACACCTTAAATAGTAAGTTACTTCTGTAAGTAAACTGTTCAGGGATACATAGGAACGGTGTACTTACATCAACACTCAGCAACAACTTGAACGGATCATTTAATCTTTATTTCGTCTTAATTTTAATCGGCAAATCCTTGGTTGTCATTAAAGACAGAATGGCATTCAATTCCCCAATCACTTAGAGATGCTAACTCCTTGAGTTAATCGAAGGCAAAATTCTACACTGTAGGAATTCCATTTTAACATAGTTTCATAAATTGCGACATAATGGTTTTGAGCATTTTATTAAAGATAAAATATTTCTCAGAGATTAATAAATTCGTAATACAAGAAGATCCGCAAGTGCATAAAATTTTCCAAAAGTTAGTGCACGTGAATTGACTTTACCCGGCATGAAGAAAAATTTCGATTTACAAAATGCAGTTTGTCTCGTCGTTGAGAATAGTTATTTTATAGAGATAATTACATCTATTCCAAACCACTGGTATCAGTGCATATACGCCCTTATTCCAATAAGTATAACAAATAACCTTCTCAATGCCACAGAAAAGAAATGATACGCTCGTATATAAGTCACTCAAGAAACCTGATTTTGCTAAAACTAAAAGAAAGTACGCTAGAACTCTAGAAATCTCAGGGACTCATTTTTTTCTTCACCTCGACCAATCAGGAAAGAAATCCCATTTTCCAAACATTTGCGGCCTCTCAGAACGGTGAGAAATGGAACGATTACATAATTGAAAGCGAGAATCCTGACCTTGGAAGTGCAAGTGGATCCGTGACCACTGAAACCATAGAGTATTTTCTCGATAGACATGGGATATTCACGTAGTCAAGGCGAAATGCAGTTCACCAGGAGTTGCCGAACCCGTAAACCCACTTTCGCTCTCTTCCCTTGCGTGCAAATTCCCCTTTGAAACACCTGCTCTCACCTCGTAGCGACAGCCCGTAAAAACGCTTCCAGTCGTAAAAGCGCTGTCTCGGACGAAATCCCGGACTTAGGATCGTAAAGGGAAGACGAAAATTATGCGACAACGCATCTTCACCGCTCCTTGATCTCGACTCTATGTTCATCAAGGATTTTCGAGGACTTCTCCTCGAGATTCGCGAACTATTGTACATAAAGCCATTGTGTCAAACAATGCAAATAATTCATGAAAAATTCATTTTTTTCATTCAATTCATTTTTTTATGATCAGATGATGCTAGCTGCTCGAAAAAGTAAATTTGCGATATTTATTTGGCTCATATGCTCCAAAACATGAGCAATCCTTCTACGAAATTCTGTATGTAACGAGCATGCACTATGAATGCATGATATATCACTAAAAACAACCAAATAATGTGTGAATAGTGCGGGATATCGTATGGAAGAATAAATATGGAAAATATTATTAGGCAAATCGGGATTATTTCTGCAAAAAGCTACAATTTATGAACAATAAAGCCCATCTCAACTGCTTTACCTTCATAAAAAATACAATTTATTCTAACGTTAATTGAAAAAGCATTGCGACCCAAGCTCGAGTTATGAGATGCTCTTAACTCGTCTAGTACGAGAGCAATCTCTATTATGGCTGAGGACGGAGGCGAGACGTACGTATTTGTGGGTCTTCTTGGTGTACTTGAGAACAAACTCGATGTGGCGACATAAATATTTATTGGGAGATCATTAATAGGATGGTAATGTTTTTTTTTTATCCCAAATAGATGGCAAGCCAAAGAAAGGATACGCATGTACTGGGCGTGAAACGAGCAAAGAGATATTTCGCCATAAGGGTCGAGGCGCAACCCTAGTATTGCGAAGACGTCCACGGCTGCACGGCATTCTAATTCTAATGGCTTAAGGCGGAGGGGAAGGTGGGCAACAGACAGAGGAGAGGGAGTCGAGGTTCTCCATCTTCTTGGGGGGTGTTCCCACGACCGCAAGCGGGGGGAGAGAGATCGACCATCGCACTAATTACCCCGGTGAGTGCACTCTTGACAATCAAGGCTTTATGACGGTCGCGCGTACGGTCGCGCCACGCGTCTCCAGGTCCTTCCGCTCCTTTTCGTCAGAGGGCGAGCGGTCACGCCTCGTAATTAAAATTCACTTAAAGGGCCATTTAGGAAAAAAAGAAGAGAGGAGGGCGTCGAGAAAGAGGTCGTCCACTGGCGTTCGAATGTGTTGCTCTCTGGGTGCAGCACTCGTACACCCTCGCGAGATGCCAATTACCAGCCAATAAAGGGGTTGAAAGGGAATAATTATGAGGCATCAGTCTGCCATTGCGGTAAAGTTGACATTATCGGCTCAGTTGATGGCTGCATTTATTTTGCGATTTCCTGGGAATCTAAATGCATACAGCATGAAAGAAAAGAGGAAATATTTTATGCTATTTCTTGCTCTTCTCTGAAGCTGAACGTAAATTTTTACGGACATTGGGGTATACTGAAAATTTGATGCAAATGTTTCATCACGTTTTAAGTACAAGGACTTCTTCAATTCCAATTAGTCACTAAAACTGTATTTTTAATTTAATGAATGATCACACAAATCAAAATACCCCTAGTATGATGACCATATCTCGCTAGTGCAGAAGAAAAGGTATAAAACGTTACAAGTAGCTCTGATTGGCCGTTTTAATATTTCACGACTTCGCTCGTAAATATAATCCCAGTTTGCTGAGGTATCATATCACCCCAAGTAAATGTTTAAGTGCTTTTTTACTTTAAAATGAAGCATGAATGATTCTTTTAGATCTTTTTGGTTTGCTGATCCGATTGTTGTTTCTGAAATTTGCCTCCATGAGCACATATAAAATGAATGATGAAGTAACGAGCAATAGAGCTAAATAAAACACTGAGCAAATCAGTTTTCCGCTTGGAATATTCACGACGACTTAAAAAGGTATATTAAGAGTAACAAAGACTTTCATTCGCTAATATCATACACGACTTTTCCATTTATAATCAGAATTTATAAAACTACTTGCGGAAGGTACCCGCTGAAATTCAAAGGGTCTGAAAAAATTGAACTATTTTATTAGCAAGCCACAAAGCCTGAAGAATACTGTCAGCGTGGTCATTTGAGGAGTTCGAAACCTATCTAGTACGTTGTGTTCGTTTGACCACTTCGGCCCATGAACAAGTAAGATTCTCCTATAGATTATTATGCCTACATGTTGATGGTGCAACAAGACAATTTGAACACCAAATCAAGATTATGGCTAGTGTGTAATTAAAGTATAATTGTAGTCATTTGATGTTTTGTGGCTTACGTAAGAAGAGTCCTCGATGATTGAGCGAATATAAATTAATTGCACTGTGACACTTTCAAACATATATAAATAACTCGTAACGCTGATGATGTGGGAACTGGTCTAAAAAAACAGTTCGCAATCGTAATGAGAGGCAGACGGTTCCACTATGTTTAATACATCTGAGTATTAAATTAATATAAACAACGCTGTGTTTTTTGTAGCAACAGAGGCATTATTACCATTACTATTCACCAGTGTTGGTAAAAGTACTGAGAAAAAGTAACTGGGCACAATTACAGTTACTTTATAAAAAAGTAATCAATTACAAGTACAAATTACAGATTTGAAAAAGTAATCAGTAAAATTACAGTTACAATTATAATTACTTCTTGTAAGATCGTCCACTTTATAGACCATCCGGTAGCTGTCGAATGGTTCAGTAGAAATGTGGAAAAATTGAGTCATAGAAATTGCTACAGCCTGTTATTTCACTAGCAATACATAGAATTATAATTGCTGAAACAACACAAGGGGTGTCATGTATTGTACCCATCATGTGTAGGCTACAGCATAAGGGTGGCTGAACCCAAACGAAATAACTCTTCAAATAAGGAAATGGAAATTCCTTCGTATTGACTGGCATGCGATCGCCATCCATCCCAAACCACAAGTAAAATACAAACAGAAGGAAACGAATGCAAGGACCTTCGTTTACTCGTCCACTCCGGCAACTTGCACCACACACTACATCACACCAAACTAGAATGTTGCAACACCGAAGCAACGTTGCCAACTCTAACATTAGACAGGATCGTGCAATCGCCTTACCGGGGAACACCTATCTTCGTTTTCTTACAGGAAGCGTGTCGGACGATCGACCTCAGATAACATGTTACAGTCTGCGACATAGCAACTGAGAGATAATGAACTCCTTTATATGTCCCTAATTTATCATCGCATAACAGATAATAAAGTAGAACTAGAACAGTACATTCTAATCAATCTGTTTCTAAATGATTTACGATTGTTTCTCCTGTTAAAAAAATGGTTAGAATAAAAATAAACTATAAAGGGACAAAGATTGTACAATTTGCATACGATCCTACCACTGGATCGTACATCGTACAAGGAACGAAATTATCGTGTTTATGCGATCAAGATCGTACGTTGGCAACGCTGCACGGAAAGTCACGAGAGCAAGGGGATGCTACTTGACAATTCACGCGATTTCGAGATACGTCCTTGCGAACGCTTCCCTGTTCAAGCATGTATAGCGGCCAGCGAAGCTGCCTGAAAATAATAAAGTTTACATGAGAGCGAGTAAAGTAATCTTCGATTACTATAAAGTAACGATTACGACGAAAGTAACGATTCCTCTTTCACTGTAAGAAGTAAATTACAAGTAAAAATTACATTTCGTAAAAGTATTCGTTACAAGTAAAAATTACTGCAAAAGTAATCGTTACAAGTAATCCGATAACTTTTACTCGATTACTTACCAACACTGCTATTCGCTGCACGTAAGTATTCTTACACATTTAGTTGCGTATGTAGTCTATTTCATTCTTTTGTGTGTATCGTTTACTACGTAAGGGTTCTCTCACATACATGAAGTGCTCCTATGAGAACTACTTTGAGAATAGGCATTGAAAAGTATACTTCTTGCAAATATACATTGAACTTATCGATTACTCCCTGAAGCAATCCCTAGGAACACTGGGCTCATCTTATACAGATCTTATTCCTACGTGCTATCATGGGCCTGCAGGAAAACGTGATATTTAAATGCTAGAGGCGTGAATATCTTTTGGAAATCATATCTCCGGTTGTCAAAGAAATATGATAGAGTTGATTTCAGAAAAAAATTTGACTTTGTTCAGCTAAAACATGATTTTCAGACAAATACGAGGCGTAAAAGAAAATTGATTCCTAGATTTAGAAACTTCATTTATTCAGCCATCCGATAAAAAAATCTCAGCCCTCTATCTTGAGTGAAAGTACTATTAAATAACGAAAAATGAAACCACTGCACCGAACCCAATGCTTATTGTTAGCATGGACCACCAGGGGAGCCTTCGGGGGCCTTGAGTGCTTATAGCCTACGTTACAACCAGATATATTTTCTATATACCTACATGCCAAATTTCATCTCAATCGGTCCAGTAGATTTTGCATGATGGAGCTACAGACAGACGCCGTTACATTTTTATATATTAGTAAGGATTGCTACTATAAGTTTGTTCCGCTGAACGGCGGAAATATTCAAAATGAATTATAGTAGCTAGATTTGTTTATTCCTTATAAACACATAATTACGTTACCTCATTTTCCCATTTAACTGTATCTTCATGTTCCAAGATAATAATAAATAATTGAGCAGTTATCTGGTTGGATATGAACTGTTAATTATTACCGTTTTTCGTCGAAAAGTAAAACAAAAGGTTTATGAAAAAATGCGTATGCCACATGCAAATCCTAGTTAGCCGTGGAATCACTCAGAAAGCCTTTAAGTAGAAAAATAATATAGACTAAGTGCGGAATAATTCCTTCCAACGGAATAGGCCACATCGGCACCTGATGATTGCCAATACCACGCAAATAAGAAAGAGGTATTAACTCACGGTTAAGTGGTTTCTATCGGAAGCTTTAGACGAGGGCTCTATTTTGTACCCATATGTCCTTCCACAGATTTAATATCCAATATCAATGTCTTATCACTGCCTCGAGCAATGAGGTCATCTTATTAGTTCAGAGGGAGGCCCATTATGGAGGAGCAATCAAGAGTAATTCGCCTCCACGGGCGGCGGAAATTGACGAGAGCGGAGAGTGGGCGTGCCACACCATTAACTGTAACGTCAGAACGTGTCGCAGTCGAGCAAGAAGGAATCCAGCGAGCGTGTGATTTGATGTCCTACTCAAGCATACAGTATGGCGTTTAAGTCCCAACAGTGTAAGTCGGTTTGTATTTACAGACGCAAATACGATGGGTGTAGAAAATTTTCAAAAAGGTGCGCGTGTCCCATTAATATTACGCCAAATATACGCTAAATATCACATCAAACAAAATTACACGCAGTAATTCGCAGAATTGAAAGAAAGAAATCTCAAGTACATCACCCCTCTGAGAGACGAGTTTGCTCTCAAGGCAATTAAGCTGAAGGAGGTTCGAATCCAAAAATATAAGCTTCCCAATTCGAAGAGATTAATTTACACAGGACACAGTTCGTTTATCCACGTAAAAGGGTATATTCAAATATTATGGTTTGGAGCAAAGATATGATAGATGGGAGAGTGAAATCACGACAGATGGGGCAAATTTAGGTGAAATGGGGCAGAAGGTAACTCTATGCCAGACCTGCATTCCCGCCGAAGC
Source organism: Ceriagrion tenellum (assembly GCA_963169105.1). NCBI lineage: Eukaryota > Metazoa > Arthropoda > Insecta > Odonata > Coenagrionidae > Ceriagrion > Ceriagrion tenellum. The sequence continues at coordinate 146,306,882 of OY720633.1, read as the reverse complement.
TGTATGGCTTTAAGTTGAAGTACAGATCGGCCGTTTGCGTTTTATTGGGTGCTTACGAAATGAATGTACACAATAAATAGTATTAGGTAAATGATAGCTAATTCGAAGAGGAAATGATACAGGGTTTTCTCGAGTGGTGTACTTTGGTACATATGGAGTGGATAAGTAGTGATGAATAGGAGTATATAGTCCATTTTAAGAATGTATAGGAGTTTGTCTGAATAATTTAAAATAAACCAAAGGTTAAAAAGGATAAATTGTATCACCGGCAATTTCAAAAGTTTTGGAGGATGTACACACACGAAGCAATTAAGGAACAGATATAGGTGATTGGAGGGAGAATTAAATAGCGGGCTCAATATTTAAAGTGAGCCAAGTCCACTTTTGCCATTTCTCAGCAAGTAATTGAATTGGGCGACAAGAGTGGAATATATTTAGGACAATAGAGAACCAAGTCCAAAGTTTGAATATTTGCCTCCACGTTGTAGTAAGTTCCGAGGGCGCTGAAAACAGCTGATTTTTGGGAAGAATATACTCGTAACTTTAAATAAGTATTTATTGAAACTCATTTCGATTGGACCTAGTCCACTTGCACACTCAGCTCTCCAAATATGCGCACTCAACGCTGTGATACGGCTGAAAACGTGCACTCAACACAGTAAATGTAATGTATTATTGATAAGAGCCTCCAGGGTGTTCATATGCCCATTCGACGAAACTAATCGAGTCGAATCGTAGGCATTATGGCCAAATATAGTAAAAATAATAGGCTACAGTGAAGGAGGATAATTTTTTGCATAATGACAGGGATTTAGATAATCTACGGTAAGAATGAATAAGTTAAAAGCTGATATTAATGATGTTAATTAGTATGTGCACATTACGTCATAAAATCTAATATTTTAGCAGATACCAAAATTATTTCAGTCATAACCCCAACCATCCAGAGTTTTCTCTACGAGATCGAAAATAACGAAACAACACCAGGATATGCTATGACGGCTGATTGGGGCGGATATATGGTTAAAGAGGTGAGTGGGCAACAAGAATAAGTAAAATGATGTAGCAAGTAGGGACATCGTAGGTCGCTCAAGGGCTTCCCACTTCCAGGATAGAAAACTACGCCAGATATGTGCACAATTACTTTAGTCATTTGAGAGAATAGATCGAATCACTAAAAGATTTTTGATCGAAAATAGGCCGGGAACATCATGGTAGACGATGGTTGAAGAAACACTCATTAAGAGGACAGTCAGCAAGGAGGGAGTAAACATGGATAGTACAAGGATTTAACAAATGTACATTAAATATGACGGGTAACGTGGCGGGGAATAAAGAAAGTAAAACAGCAATAATCCTGGCTCTTCAATAAATTCATTTTACTGATATAATAATCACAAAGAAATAGAATGATAATAAGGATGCGGTACCCACGCGCAATTCGGATGTACATTTAATTTATAGATGAGTGACCGTGCCTTCATAGGCCAAGATACAATAGTGCTGTAATTAAACAATATTTTGATGAAAAAGTGAAATTCCTGGAAAGAAACATAGAGAATTCAAAAAATTGTGCCATAAAAAGATAAGTTCTAAAAAGCATCTGGTTTTAAAATAAAAACTGCTTCCCACTCTCCTGAGTCGATTTGAATGCATCCGAAGACAATTAGTACTCGAATGACGGAATGAACTCATTCCGTCGAAGATTCCGATAAGACTCGCGTCAGACTGTCGGGGTCAGTGCCTCGGAGAATAAAGACTGGTGAAGGAGCTAGCCGGCATATTTTCCCCAGCCAGAGTTCCAAGAGATAACTTAAGTCATAGAGGATCCTCCGTAAAGAGAGGTAAAGGCGACAGAAGGGCTCAATCCCAGCGGACCCATCTACGTCGGTAAAAAGGCGGAAAAGAGGGAAAACTTGACGTTATTTTTTCCTACTCGCCGGCCCTTGGTCGGAGCAAAAACTTTACCTGTCCTAAGAGAAAACGTTACACTCTTTCCTTTAACTTTCTCCATAAATTCGAGGAACAGAGAGGTAGAAAATTTACGAAGTGACTAGGCCAATAACATAAAAGTATTCACCTTTTCCCATTCCAGTCCGAGGTTTCTTCAATAATTCAACACGAACCGCTGAGTATCCAAGAAAGAGACTTCTGGGGCACTTCTAAAAAATATATTGTGTAAGAGAATATTTATTGGAAAAAAATATATAATCATCTTTAAATTTCTTTTAAAAGCAATCATCACACGAATGAGAGATCTTTTCTATCATTTGTATTCCTTCATTACTTATTTTCCAATTATCAGCGAAATTTAATGCTCATATCCGCTCAGGTGCTCACACATTCGTTGGTCAATAAACTTGCCTATGGGACGAGCGGTTAAAATCTCATTCATTCTATTTGGCTTCGTAAGTCTCCACAAGGAATCATGAATGTCAACAGAGTGAGGGGGCGCAGAGACAAACAATGGAAAAACATAATTCGAGAGGTCAGCAGAGGTCAAGTCTTGAAACTGAGCGAGTTTGCTCGGCCGAAAGAATCGAACTATACCGGAAATAAAAGAATTATGGATTTGACAACTGTTCAATCTACACATTCTGATCATCATTGGTCGTTCAATCCTAAGATTGGTTGGCCGTAGCCCTCCACCGTTCCCTAACTATTGATAGTTCCCTTACCTTCCGGTATCTCTTCCTATGTACTTCCCTTTTTGAATTAAACACATTCTGACAACACCAATAAAATCCGATGGCTAGGTTAACAAGTAAGCTGGTGCTTGCATTAATTCAACGACAGTTCATTTCTGATAAGCCGCGAAATAAAGTACAGCAATGGGCTCCGAGGAAAGATCTTGAAATCAACAATAGAATCGACGATATGGAATGTGCAGATGTGATTTCATCTTCACACAATTCGAAACGAAATAACTTGAATAACAGCTTTTACTAAATTTACTTTTTCCTTTCGAAATCGGAAAATACTTTTACCACCGAAAGAGAATGTGCTCATTTCTAATTTCAATTTCAAATTCTTACGCTCCAGTACCATCTGCGTGACTTCCTTTTTGAATTTCGGATGGTTCGGTATGATAACCTACCTTTTTCTGTCGCGTCACATTGCATCAGAAATTTTTAATTAATCAATAGATTATAAAAAACAATACATGTTCCATAATAAAAACAATCAGCAAATAGCCGTAAGTATACTCTTTTAAGAGAATAACGAAACAGAGCAAAAGGAAAACCTCACATCAGTAAATCCAGTTCCTTTAAAATTATTTCTGCTGCGAATGGAAGAGGACTCGTTCAGCACAATTGAAGGGTAGAGCATCATTAAGGTAGAGTTTTCAAACCGTGGATATGCGCATTCGTCAATGACATTCCAAATTGAAAACTTATTGGGTCTCCTAAACGGACAATATCATTTTCGGAACATACGATTACGTTGGCCGATACTTTAAATGCGAGATGAAGCCATATACGAGGCGAGACCGCGAAACAACTGCAGCCACGCCATTCAAAAAAATTAATTGGCTGCTCATAAAATCCGTCTCGCGAGAGATAACTTAAGTACTCGGAAAGTGAAACATGCGACGAAGATGAAGAAGGGTTCACCACTATACGAAGCGAAGGTCAGAGGTCGATGAACTCCTGGCAAAGGCCAACAAAAACACATGTCTCAGCTAGATAAGAAAGGTGTAGGTTAATTAGGGCAACCATAGATCAAGAAAGAAATGAAACCTCGGATGTAGTGACAAGACTTTAAAAACTACAGTTCATTATAACAGTAATGCCAGCAATGATCTTAACACAAGGGGAAAAAATGAGAGCACATGGCAGCTGCCGAACTCAGGAGAGGCTTAGAAAACATTACCACATATATCATGCGGAACCCAACCAATTGTATTGGTGGTGACTATTGAATTCCGAATTCACACGATAACAAAATCGTACATAACCACGTACTAAATTATCGTATAAAATGTTTTCTGACGCAGAAAATACAATGCAACTTCCAAAATAGGCGAGAGATTCCACTTATGCAAGCGCCTCACTGCCTTTAACTTCTATCTTTTACATTCCATGATCTTCATTTTTTTTCCAATGTAACTGCACATGTAGCAGGTTTTCCCACCATCCATCATGGGTTATAAAACATTTTCGACTTTCGTACTCCTTCCCTTAATTATGCACCTTAATACATATATATCGCAATTTATAAATTTCACATGGTTATAAACCTGCTTTGAACATTATCCATCCACTCCCATTTGTAATCAATGCTCTACTTGCTTTACAGTAGAGGTAATATTTCTCTGAGCGACGGCTGGACTCATATAGAGGTTATAATGCAGGGATGAAAAGTATGTCCAGCAAGCATAAGTGACTCATAAAACACACAGAAACTACAAATTCACAGCAAACTCACGTCCCAAGTTTAGTTTGCTTCAGGTTAATTCCTATAAGATAGATTTATGGTAGCATTTCCCATCGCTCATCCAGGAATAACGGAGTAAGAAATAGAATTGATTTCTCTAAGGTTTGTAGGAGCACCACCTAGTAAGCCTATCCTCATTATAATACTTTCATAGGGGTAAATGTATAATTATCGAGCATTAAATTTACTCCCCAAAGAGGTACACGCGGCGGAATTATACCAAGAAACAAAGACAACTATCTGTGTTCACACCTGATGCTGCCGAATGTTCACTAATAACATAAATTTGAGCCGTCATTTTTTTCGTGAAATTTACCTCGCCAAAACCTGTTTTGAGATACGAAATTTAGCGCCGAAAATTACTATTCGTGGTTCCGCGGTTTATACTCGCCGCGACTCACCCTCTGCCACATCTTAATATAACTGTATACAACTAATCACTAAGATAAAATCATGCCGTTGACTTATTTGTCTCCACATCATAAATCCCACAGTTAGCCATTACATAAACACAGATTAGCATATTGAGAAAAATTACAAGTGAATCGAATATCCCAAGACCATTTTTTACCCATGCTGCCCAGGATTCTTCAACGGGAGCTCTAGCGCCTCAAATATAGGCAAAATCAACTACTGAAAGTACCGCGTGACTTACAAGTTTAAGGGGTTCCCATCAGGCGAATCATTTTTTAAATATCTCAAGAATTACAATATTCGATAGAAAGATAATCTTAAGAAAAAAATTAAATATTAAATCGGAATGGGTAGGTTCAAATGCCTTCCTTAACTTATTCGTCGCCAGAGTAATAGTAATGGCATTCGTTCGGTCAGTTGATTTAAATACAAAGTAGCCAAGTTTGTGGTATACTTGTATGAATATCTACTTTTACGTGACTTAACATCTAATATTTGGAGAGAAAATGTTAAGACTCTTGTACGTTAAGACCCTTTAAGTTAGAAAATTCTTAGACTAACCTAACTTCATGCAAAGCTCTCCGTCCCTCACTTGTGTAACTATTATTAGCTCCGGATCCTTAAGTACTTTTAAATACACTATTCCTAGACCAAATACCTGTTGAAAACGCAACAATTTCCGTACACTCCGGCCTATTAATTTAAGACGATTTAATGACAAGATTCTAATACATGAGAGTAGCGCATCTCCGCACCTTGAAGTGGGATAGCCGAGGGGAATCACGATGCAATGGAAGGCATGGATCTAACAGATTATAGTACTTGGCAGGTAAGGAGAAAATTTATAGACTCGAAACACACAAAACATTATTAAAGGGGGAAATAGCAGGAGATAAAAAGAGTTTTTGAGGAAAGGTAACAAAGCATGTATACAGTCAAGCTGATATTTAAATAAGACCACTACTCTCGCCGTTTGGTGAAAATGCTCAGAGGTCAAGTATATGACCAGGCTTATTTTTGACTTCGGCACAAAGAGTATACGTTTTCAATCCCCATCCATGAACTTACCACGGATGCCCTTAGTCTTCAGAAATAAAACACGATCACCATTAATAGTGGTTTCTTCTAATTCATTTTGATATGATCAAAGAATTAAAATAACTTTTCACAAAATAACCAACAACTAAGGCAATTTTTAAAATTTGACACCCAAAATATAAAGATGAAAGATTTTGATTGCCCTCGGGAGTGCTGTTAGGGCAAATAAAATCTTAGAATATAGGAAGTCCAACCTCTTCCAGCATTATACGCTACATTTACGTTCTACCCTGAGATCAATTACACAAAGAGAAAATTCCTGGACCGGAAATAAAGTATCAATTGCTCTTTCATCCATAGGGATAAAGGGAAACCTCGTCATGAAGTTAAACCGGACTTCACGAACCAACAACTGTCTCCATAAAAGCTGCAACCCAAGCTCTAATGCGTTGAGAAGGTAGGACTCAAACTTATACGTCATAACCGGGATAAAAAGGAAATAAAGATGGATATTGTAAGGATGAAATCAGTATTTAACTCTGGGCTTTATACATTCTATTTTATTTCAAAGACGTTTCAACATTTATCAACCCATTTCGGTGTTTTTATTCTGTCATTAATACACAAGTGTAAACTAAACATGCAATACTTAGCCATATCCTTGTAGTGCATTGACAGGGAATGCGATATTTGCAAGTCTTAAACTAAGTTAATTTACCAAACATTTCAATATCATCTCAGTGTGTGGAGTGGTAAGCTCCGAAACCCGATAATCATTGGCGAAAATCCGGGAAACTAAGAAACTTAATCTGTCAGATTTCTTGGTCAAAGTCACTCAAGGCACAACATTCGGGTGAGGGAAGGAAGCTATTCCCTATGTCCTCGTGAGTACATCTCATATACTGTAGGGCTGCAAGCCACGTCAGTTCATCGATCAATCCACATGCCCATCAGGTTGAAGAACAGCCAGTGGAAAAATTCACGATTTCTTTCTTTATTGCTCGAGGAAGTACGCGGAAAAATGCCTTCATATTATAAAATACATGAGAAAACGGCAATACAGAGGTGGCGGCACATATCATTCCGATTAGGGGTGTAAGAAAAGGGAAAGTTACGCATAGGAAAGGCGAAATGACGTCCTATCAATGGGAGCGGGGAAAAAGGTGAGTCATAGGCGAGGGTGGGAGGGAGGCAATGGGTGAGTCCGACTGCTTTGGGGGGGAAAAGGATGACGGGCGGAGGGGGACAGGTGGCTCGCTCCCATTAGGGGATGGAGGGGGAGGGAGGGGAGATGGGGGCGGGGTGAGGAGGGCGCCCCCCTGACGATGACGACGGCCGGAGGATGGGAATTGGGAGGAACGCGGGGGCGGGTGGGATAGCGGAAGCCGTAGGGGAGGTGAATTGGGGCAGCGGGTGACCCAGGGGCGAAGGCGAGTGATGTACGACGGCCCCCACTCCCACAAAGCATTACTATTGGAGTGCGCCGACGGCAGAAATCATATCTCATCGCCGACTCCACTCAAACAATAGGCGATACAATTATGGCCTCGATTCGCTCATATTTGAGCATCTCGGTGGGGCAGAAATCTATGATGCTCCTGTTGCTATATCGACAGCGCCAAGGTAAGGGGCGGAATAGTATTTAGCAGTGCAATATAGCGGTCGCACCACCTTGGATCGTACTTCGCCTTGTATAGCTATCGAACATAGGTGACGAGAAAAATTACTGCCGGGTAATAGTAGCCAAGTAGTAGCCTGGGTTAAGGACTTCCATCTGTTTTACTCTGAATACATTCCCACACATATAGCATCATCCAGAGTAAGGCAAAGTTTTTTATTAATCCTAAATTTAACAATCTCATCAACATTATCATCCCATTCCCGTAATTCGACCTTTCTAAATCTTCCCATCTCTTTGCATCGTGTTTACTAGCGCTTTCTTTTATCATAATTTCTCGACTTCAAAATAGTAATTCTTAATGTGTTAAAAGTTTCTCGGGATTCCAAACGGATACTTTTGGTCATGGACCTAACAAGCCAGTTGGAGTACCGAGAAACCCTTTTGAATACTATTCACCGGGAAAGCCAGAAATCTTTCAATTCTTCATTTATATTGCTCTTATGATTTAACACTTGCTGGAAAGTGAGAGCATCAGCAACATTAGCTTTGTCGCGAGGGGAGGGGGTAAATATAATTTTCACAAAACATAAGGCCGAACTGATTTGAGTGAAAGTAGTTTAAGGGCACACAGCATAATTCTAGAACAACGCGCTCTTCCCAGTTTCTACAACTCATACGTAAAGACCGTTGATGCGTAATGTGCCAATGACTTTTTAAAAAAGAGTATTTACGATTTTTGTATATCTCACGGTGTAGAGGACAACCTCTTACATTTTCCAGGTTTGACTGCAAAATCTGCGATGAGCTGAATCCCTTCCCCGATGAAAGAAAAGGGAAACCTCTTCGTATCAATTTCAACGACGAAACAAGGTCATTTGAGAGCGTAATATACGGCCTCCACCACAAAAGGGAAAATTATAGTAAATGAGCGCCTGGTAGATGTATGAAACAGGAGATGCGTTGTTTTCATCTAAATCTACGAGCTATCCTGCGAGATGTCGCATAAGCTTATGGCTAGGGATGTTGGGGCACAAGCTATGAAGGGGAAAGGAAGGGGGAAAGGAAAGGAGAGAACTGCATTGTAACGAAGTGTCTTTCTTAGTGCCCGCTGTTTATGTTGTAATCACTAATAGTGCAAGGAAAGATGTTTTTGATACCTGTCAATCAGGCAGGGTATCGCTCTCCTTTTGCTACTCCGATCAGTTAGTCAGATCAGATAGATATATAGCGCGTGCTAAAAACAATATCATTCGCTCCTAACTCAAACTTGTCTGGTCGAAGTATTTCAAGTAATCAAAGCCAAGCATATGTCCTCCGAGCCTCAAATGGTTTCCAACCTAGTCCTACCATTAGCAGCGTGACCTTTTCTGTTCGCTCGAGGCAGTTTTTTAACAAAGTGTGCGGCTTCCTTTAGTATGTAATTAACTTCACAGATCAACTCTTTCGGAGCAAGGTCCCAAATGTCGCAGTTTATTCGAGGTCAGAGGTAAGTAGCATCTCCCTCTCACATTTCCATCCGATAACTTTCCTCCTAGTCGCTTGTAAAATCCTAGTTTCTTTGATGCAGCGCCACAAATGTTTCATGAGTGTCCCAAATTAGACCTGAAGTCAAGGTGATCACCTGGCATCTCACTTCGTCTGACTCCATTATATTAGCCCTTCCTACTTCAAAGATATACCAATGAGAGAGCTTCTAAACGAATATTTGTGGAAAATTCTCAGTAAATGACAGCAAAATCTGCAAACAATAAAATTTTACTTATAACTCCAATGTTAATCTCGTTTAAACACATTAGAAATAAGAGGGGCCTATCATACTTCCTTGGAGGACGCCTGATGTCTCTCTAGCAATGGTGGCACTAATGTTGTCGACTACTTTTTGTTTGCGGTCAAGGTGATCACCTGGATCATCAGCTAAAAAACACATCCAATTCACAACTTTTTGGTCCACCCCACATGACTTTAATTTGCACATTAGTCACAAGGAACATTGTGAAATGCCTTCTTGAAACACAGGAATAACACGCCAGTTTGCTTATTCGCTTCGCCCGATTTTAGAATGTCGACGCGGAAGAGCCCAAGCTGAGTTTCGCAAGATCTATTCTAACAAAATGTTGTTAACATTTAAGAAATAATCTTTCGTATCTATCCTCCTTTCAGGAACCAGCAAAATAACATTCAATTCATACATTTAAAATGTATTGATGGTGCCGCCGCAGGGCAAAGGTTTTCAGGAGAAAGTAGACTATGAGTAATAGTATAATGCTGCTGCGAAGAGAGAATATTATATACTAGACAGCCGCACAGATAAAACCTTTAAAAAGGTATTTTAGGCACAAGGAAATTATTTTATACATCCGCGTTCTATCAAAGTAATTTTCGTTGGAGCTTAAATTATGACTTTATAATTGTACGAACAAGTCCTAAGCCAGCATCATCACGCCAGCGTATGCAAAAAGAAATAACCCTTCGATCTTCAGCAGAGAAATAATTTGAAATTTTAGATATCCAGGACCTATGATTAGTTCCATAAAACGAATTTTGCTGATTAAGTTGGGACAATCAAATTTATTTAGAAACTGTTTTGACGGATGGAAGTCATTATGGCCTGTGAAATACTTAATATACTTTAACAATATTTTGAACGAAGTAAAACAACGGGAAGAGAAAAAACGGCGGGCTTTGTGTTGTAGGCGAAGAACTTGTACAACAAAGAGATTTGATTTCAAGAGATTCCAGCAATAAAATAGTGGAAAATATTTATACGCGAAGATTCATGTTTTAAGGTTTTAAACTAAGCGCTATAGCAGATAAAAGATACTTTTAAGAAAGAAGGACAAGGAATATGAAAGCATAATAGAAGGAAAAGAAAACACATAAGAAAATTACAGGGGTTTAAGGCGGGGAGAGGATCACGTTTATGGATTTTCCAAAGGACATACCAACGTCTACAATTACTTTCCAGTCAAATGAACAAACAAACTTTTTAAATAAACGTTTCGCTTTTTTCAGGGTCCCCAACTAAAATTCTTTATCAATATTTCAAACCAACTCTTGCAGTCAAAATACAGTTGTTGAGCTCACTGAGACCCCCCAGGTCAGCCGTTACTATCTCTTAATGAATGATGATATTGTCACTCATGGCCATTCGCTACCTGTTACCCAGAGAATTACACATTTTAAACACCTAAACTGAAACTTCTTACATTGTTTTATTTTAAAATTTTTCCTGATTTGATGTCATCCACATTCATGCGAAACTTTACATTGATTTTTTTCACTCTCACATAACTAGCTCCATACTCTCGAAAAGTCATCGGCATCGGCAAAACGCAATTTTCCCTGCAATCTAAATTCAGCCAATTAATTCCTCAGTAACATGCATCTAGACGACTACGGCAGAAATATTGGTAACGCGCCTGCCTGACAAACTAATTGTCGCTGGCTCGAAAGCTGCCTCAAGAATGTATGCCGAGTCGACAGTCTAAAGGTTAGCGTTTTCGAAATTCGTGCGCCCATAACCAAAGGACTGGGCACTTCTTACTTATACTAGGCTATACACTTATACTGGCCACTTCCTTAATGGCTCTGTCGATGCGTTATCACTAAAGTGTGACGAAAGTGGTAACCCTAATAATAGTAACCACCTCGTCTCCCAGGTTTAATTTCCCAGTTTCATATGACGACAAAACACCTCTCTTAAACTGAAAGACACGCTTATTTTAACCGTTTTGAGAATAATGATTAGAAATTATTTATTATTTGGCTACAGTAAATACGACATCAATTCGCCGTAGAATAAATTCGTATCTCACGCTTCTCACGACGATAGCCGACGCCCTGAACCATCGACCCAACGATTTCGGACGCCTTTCAAATTAGCTTCCTCCTTTAGAAGGTATCACTTAGGGTCATAATCTGACTATTCGGACCCACTTTCACACTTGACGGAGGAAGAATTGGAGAACTATATTCTTTCCTCACTGACTAAATGAAGCGGCTGAAGACGTGTCGGGCTGATGCTGTAGGATGTATTACTCACTCTAGTAGTCTCATCAATAAAGTGCTTCATGTACAGGAGTAAGTACATTCATGAACATTGGCTGCAGTGACTATGGTGATGGCTTGGGTATAGCTTTGGCTTCTAGCCAGATGGTCTCTTGAGAAACCTTTTTGGACGCGCCCAGCTAAATCAGAGCTTTGAAACTTTTAGTCCCGAATTCGGACCATATCGCCGGTACATGGAAAGGAAACCCCCTTACCTCAACATTTGATTCTTCACGCTACACACCTGAAATTTAGGACAATTTATTGATGGCACAGAGAAGTTGAAAAATTTCATTATGATTGAATCGGATCTTTAGAGCGCAATACAGTGTTTCATAACGGATGCCCCATGTTGAGTTTAAAATACTGTAAATAAATTAACATATTGTTTTGTCGTGAATGGAGGAAGATACCTATTGCACTGAACTTCTTCAATAATATAAAAAGACAGAAATTTCGTTTGACTGAAAGGATACAAGGGATAGGATACTAGGATACTTACGAAGCTTATGATTTCAAGACTATCCCGTCAATGGCTCCCGGCAGAATCTTTAACAGCGCGAACTATAAATTTTTACTGAGACAAAACAATGGAATTTTTAAAAATCAATTGCATTGAATCTTGGTTCCGCGCTATTGGAAAATCACAACACTACAGTAGACCTCAAATCCATATCCCCGCAGAATAAGCAAACCAATCAATATAACCATTAACTTCGTTCATTTAAACGTTAATTTGGGATGACTAATAAACGTGAGCACTTCAGGCTTCATTTAGAGTAAGTTTTAAAAGTCCATTTCGTCATCATCGATTGTATATTGTAAAAATTAGCAAACGGTAGAGCTCATCTCAAGTTGTCTCATCACATTAGTGGTCATAACAAACATTACCGAGAAAAATATGCGAACTCCATAAACTTTCTAATATTGCTGTGGTGGCGCTGTTTATAAATGACTTGATACAGAAACGTTTTCACGGCCAATAGTTTATCGAAAAATTGTATAAACCATACTCATTCTCCTCCATCTTAGCAATCGTAGTTACCTTTATGCGAGTTGAAATTCTTTCTTTTTGTACCTCGTGCTGCCGTACGACGGACGAGGGCGCTATACCGTTTTACAAGCCTGAGGAAAAGAACTATCTTGAAAAGAAAATGAATAAGGCTTCGTGCCCGAGTGACGTCATATGGATCAGGGGACGGGTTTAATCAAGCGTGATAATACAAGACATGCGGAAAGGAGGTAACAACGCACCCGGGACGTTCTTTTCATGTGGCCCTCAGTCTGCTGCACAGATATATCGCGTCTGCTATGCGTTGCATGGTGAGATCTCCTCTACACGCGACGGAAACCATCGGAGAATTTAATAAATGTGCGAATTGAAGACAGAAATTTTTGGGCGTTCATATTCGTGGAAATATACTTTTGGAATTTTAATTTTGTAAGGCAAATATGAAGAACGCTGAGAAAATGTAAACACTTAATAAATAAAAACCCATTAAGCGTCGAAGTACCAAAATTAAAGGCAATTGAATGGTGTCTATTGTTCTGACAGAAAAAATTAAGGTCTACCTAGGTGATGAGTTTTTCCAGTAACTAAGAAAGAAAAGATTGTATGATATTTGCTATATTATTCATGATAAATGGCAAAAGTTGCCCACCTATTTTCTAGAAGCATAAGTGAGCAAATCTCAGGCGAATGATCACTTCTTCGATGAGGGAATCAGTAGAATTAAGAAAAATGGGAGTTTTTTTCACAGACTGATGAGTTAAGGGGATTTGTTTCCAAATAGAACCATATTTTACGTTCAACTAGCACCCCAAAACTGGGGCAAATTCTTACAATTAGTTTCTAATTGAAGAGTAACTAAAGGGCAACATTACGTTTTTATTTGTTCTTGATTGATATTTAATATTATAAATAACGTTGGTATACTTTGTACAGATGTTCCTCCTCTAGAATACAAGTGAAGTATATGTGCTCCAGCAAGGAAAGATGGCCTTTCACCAAAATCCACCAAACCAATGCCACAAATTAGCCGTTGAAAGAGAGAACTCATATTCCGCCGCAATCGGAGGTAGTTCTTGAAGACTGAATATGAAACCCATTCACTCAAAGGACAGTTCCAAAAGAAGGAAACACATTTTTAAATATGCTTAAGTGCTAAAAATGTACTAATTGCTAAAGTGTTACATTACAATTAACTTAGCAAAGCGATAGATGAAAGTAATATTTAATAGATGGAACTTCAACAAGTGATTTAAAAAAATAAATAATCCTACGCATGTTTCAAACGTTAATTCACACTCGTATACTGTAATTTGAAGAATAATATGATCTTTGGGCACTAATATAAGAACTTACACATCCATCGCTACATAATAGGCTATAGATGACTACGCCATTTTATGACCAAAATAGAAATGTGTGCGCATTTTTTAAAGTTTGATGTCTCACTCATATTAAAAATTGAAGATTAAAATTTCCAGACCGCGAAGAAAATTTACTGATACCATAATGTACTACATAAACCTCCCTGCTTCATTCTAAAGAACGTAATCACGCGCCACTAAGCAAGTCTCTGGGAAATCGCCCTTTCGGCGGTTGCCACGCTACTCCGTCCGGTAGAATGCCCCGTAAATTCAGTTTTCCCATTTCTTAACACAGGGCACCACCGTTACTTAGCTACATCACTCGGACGGCTCCAATGATGTGGTTTAATCTTCTAAATTGCACTTTGCCCTCTCTCTCTCTCTCGCATCCATCGCTCAAAGGCAAGAGGCGCCACAATCTAGCGCCAACGTGAGGATTTCGAGATAACCAACTGGATGATCAGGTGCTTTTCGTTCGCCGCAACATTCAGACCCAGTGCTTTCTAAAGGTAAAATGAACTTATCTGTTTGATTAACACAAAAATTTGAAGTTCGCTCCCGGATAGCGTTTCTACTAGATGTCGAGAGACGTTTATTAAATTGGAGAGAGATCAGACACAATGTTTTGCTGATGGCAGCAGGTATTTCGCTTGGGAGTTCAGAGCTTCATTTCAGTTTTGAGGGAGAGTTGAAGGAGTAGCTCCGACATTTGATAAATTTTCCTAATTCTCACTCTTACTTTTTGATTCCTCTCCAAAATTGCCACAGTATATAAAATTGCTGTCATTCGGGACTGCCTTGATTGAAACAGAAGACTTGATTAATTACTCATGATCTTTTGGTTTACCTCTAGACATGAAAGAGAAGTTTTGTCCACTTTTAACGAATCCCTAACCAGTTTCTCGACCATAATAAAGAGCTCTCTCTTGAGCACCTCCAATTCATTCAACCCAACCTAGTGACACAAAAAACACTTTTAAATACCCCCAATTCACCATGAAATTCCATGACTTTTTGGTGTTAATGCAAATGCGTGATGACTAGGACTTAAGATAAAACGCCGTATAAAGTAAGAGATTAGCCAAAGAGGCAGACGCCATTCGCAGAGGGAGTCGTACTAGGGAGACAAAGGCATGGTTTAGGGGAAAATAGGTTCAAAATAGCCCAGCACATGCGTGACATTATGTGCATGAGGTCTAAACCAGAAATCGAATAAAAAGAAAGCCTGATCTTATCATATCTCATATATTTCTCAGAGCAAAGCTTATTCCTGTTTTTTGCCAGGACAACTAAGACTTTTGCTTTGTGTGGTGTGCAGCCGGCAGGCACAAAAAATGACTAATGAAAGAGATACAGTAATTTCATTTTGAACTCATTTTTATTATGAAACAGTGCACGTAAAATCTATAGCAGCAACGTCAAGTCAAAAACGCTTACATAACATTCTACAGAAGTTCAGATTTTTTAGCGACCAATGCACGTGAAAATAAATACTATTAATTTTAGTTAGATTATGAGTTTTTCGTTAAATTTAGATGGTATATTATTCAATCTAAGTATTTTCTATTTCATTAGCAATGATATTAACACGCTCCTATTTTTCATCATTAGCATTATAGCAAATCATGATAAGTATTTTTAAGTCTTCATTTGGAATTTATCCTGCTTCTTCCATGATGGACGAACATTTTTGTTTTCATCACTTCGTTTTAATCGACCTCATACTTACACAGAAAAGGTTTTATGTAATTATGATTTTTCTTGGGGATATTATCGGACTTTCCGTACATGTAAGAGTTGAGCGATTCCTAGAACCATACTACTTTAAGCTGGTAACCATATCTATCTTTGTAATTAGTTGGAGATACCACTACATCTGGAACAGGAAAAAATATCTGGGAGCTAATCCCGAACAAAAATGTACACATTTCGCAGCGAATGCTCCACAGCCGTATTGCAGCATACATGTTTTTTTAGACTGCTTCAAAGACATCAAATTTCGAAATATCTACTCTCCAAAATTGTGAGTTCATATCAAATATTTAGATATGTATCCCTTAATAGTATGCAAAGGCAAGTAGTCAATACCTTACACACAATCTCAAGAGCATCATAGGGTGATGTGACGTTATGTGAGGAGCAAAATGCAAAAAGAAAAAAAAGCGTTCATGGCTTCATTTCCTCGCCTGTTACATACATATCGATCACGATCGTCCATATTTAAAAAAAGGCAACTCTCTCGGCAAGTTATGGGAGAAGCCAGCGGAGAAGAGCTTTCTATGGGACGTATGGCATTATGTTAAAGGTACTACACCCTGAGGGGGAAGGACGTTAAAGTAGCAAGCAGTAACGGATGTCTGGGTCAAACCTGAATGATGTCCTAGGCCAATGAATATGCAATCAGTGCCTTCCCAAGGCTCATGAATAGTAACTGTGAGAGCGCACCTCCGCCGAAAGTGCACTTGACGTCGGAAAGTAGCGTTTTTTTAATTGCACGATTCTTCAAAACTCGTCGCGGTGGAATAACGCCGTCGTTGGATTCCGCGCTCGTCCTCGAGTGAGGAGGCGAGGGAACTTGGTCAATGCACACCACGGCGAGAGGCGGGCGATCCCGACGGGAGGAGAGGGGCATGCATTCGTCCCTCCGGGCGGGCGTGGACGTGAAGTGACGTGAAGCGGTGATGGAAGAGGCGGGCGGATCGGGTGGAGCGCGCCGGAGATGACGGATGCCATCTCGGAGATCGGATGAGGGAAAAGCCCCGGATCAATCCCAGCAAAATATGGTCATCATTCTCCCCACTTTGCAAACACACGAAATAATGTAACTTATGACGCGAGTTTACCCTCGTGTCCTTCTAAATCGAGGGATTAGTTGTGGAGGACTTGGTAAGCTTATTCCCCAAGGAAGATTAACATCAATGTCGGAAGTCCAAGGAAGGCTGTACGTAAAAAGGCAACACCATACTAACGTTAGCCCAGAATTTGTGAGAGTTTCCGGCGCCTTGCCGGTCATTGCGTCGCTCACCGGATAACTTCACAAGAAACTCGCGCTGAGTAATGCAAAAAGTTAATGGTTACAAAAAAATTTAAAACACAGTGTTAAGGTTGTTTTTATAGGCTCTTCAGATTTATCATTCTTTGAATGTTCGTGATAATCATCGTATGAAAACATCGAGGGGGAACAGAAAAGCAATACTTCGCCAATGGATTAATTAGATACATCAATTTTCCTTTACAATAGTTCATTTCATCAGCGAAAGTATTGACTTTTTTTAATTGGAGGTTTCTGGCATACTTTACAGTATCAATTCATATTGAACGACATTGAGCGTCGAACCCGGAACAAATCGGAATAAAATACTACGAAATCGTAAAGTTACAATTTTCATCGTCACAATTTTAACGATACAAAAGAAATGTTGGGATTCAGTAGTTCTTTACTCCACCCGCCGCAGTGGAGCCGCCGGATTACTTCATGAGAAATTAAAGTCAATAATGGTTGCTTGACCATTTTTGGAAGTCTTTTTTTCCTATGCGCACACCTACATGCATTGACAGATGAATTCAAAAAAATATTCCCACCAGTTTTCTCGCGTCAGCTATTTTTCCATGATGGCGCATGTGATTTTTTATAAATTTTGATGTTTACTCTATCCTCAAATTCTCAAGAGCTAATTATGATGGAGGAGAAATAATGAAACCGCATTAAATTACACCAAATGGAAATCATTTACTTCGAATTTTTCCTCTTACATGCCTATGTTACTCCTGAAGTGAAGAATATAATCCATCGTAGGTTTTTCTTTAAACTAGCCATATATCGTAATTCTAGATTTTTTGGGATTGGCCCGATGGCTAAAGAAATAAGTGCCATTAAGGACAAATCATTGGGAAGGCGAGGATAGAATTTTTTGCGAAGTGGACGAAAGGTGAAGAGAAACCCGGCGACAGCGTTGGGTTATTCATATTGGAAACCGCTAATAGCTCACATTTTTACAGCCAATCCGGTGGAGGAAGTACAAAATTTTAAGTGCCTTCACACCGCCTAAACCAGGTAAGGATTGAGGTCCCACATTAAGATCGACCCCACTACCGGAAATCGAACCCTAGCCTAAATAATGTGAAGTTGTTATCAAACCATCGCATCAATCCCTTCCTGGAAGTTAGAACCACTAATCGAATAAGCTTTCGGTGCTTTCGCACTCATCCTTCAAATTATTGATCTTCAGTGGAAAATGTGAAATTGAAATAGGATCCAAGCATTTAGCTGCTGATATGTTGGTTCTTCATTCGTGAAAAATAAGATTGTGATGGGAGAAAAATCTTAAATAAATAGTAGGCAATGTACTATGACTACCGGAAGCGCCATGGGCAACTAACCTCTGAGTTCGACCCAGAGGTCAATCTGATGGTTTAGCGCGGAGCGCACCAGGTAATAAGTCTCAAGGTGGGGGAGTTTGGGAAGCAGCGAGAAAACCTGCCGCCTGCGGCAACTCGGGAAGATTAAGGACCAGAATAGAACTGGGAAAGAACCCCCACAATAAAAAATCACAAAGTCACAACTTATACGGGAGTGTCCCAAGACATCGCACGAATCTGAAGGGAAAACCCATACTTCGGCGATCGAACGTTCTAACACCTTAGCTCTCCACTTCAGCAAAGATACAATTAGAAATTCCAGAGTATACAAACTGATATTAGGTAGAGTATGAATATCGTTTTTCACCTATTATGCACAAGGTACGTGGAATGGTAAGTAAAGCCGATTCCCCGTTTCGTAAGCATATTGCGTAGAAAATAATAAAGATATATTCTTGTAACGGCATGTTACACTTACGTATAGGTCTGAATTCCTAGAATATACTTGCGCAAAACAACAGAGAAAAGGTGGTAAATTAAAATGGACATTCATCCATTGGACAAACCACCATCGCATTTAGGTAGCAATTGGTAAGAAATAGGACAGACAAAATCATGAATCTATATTTATCCCGCGTTGAGAGCACAATCACTTTCCTGAGTTATTTTATATACGACAAGTTCCCGGTACGCGTGGAGAAGGAAAAGAAATTGCTCGTATCAAAAGGAGGCAAGATCATGGCCCAGCTAATAAGTTACGTGAAAGAATATTACCTTAAACGGAATCGCTCTTTACGTGTGTCTATGAGTTTTTAAATTCGATAATTCAAAATTTGTGGTGAAATAATGAGGCGATCTTGATGGAGAAGGTCAAAACACTTCCAACGGAATAGGAGTACTTTCAGAAACATAATAAAAAAAATACGATGGGAAAGTTTGGATCAGGATTATTTAAAATTAATATAGCTTTATATCCCAAGGTATAAATTCCGTTTTTCAATCATAATACCCCCGAGGAGCATTCTTAAGAGGGCTGATGACACCCGTATCTCTATTTTCCCTTGAATCCTATGTTGCTATCACAGGCAAGAAGTCCGTAGATTGAAAATCGCCTCTCAGGAATTTTACTTACTCATTTTAGGTACGATATTCATTGCACAGGAGAAAGAGGGAAATATACGCACAGAGAAATGAAAATTCTCAGGAGGCGAATTTCAATTATACAGTAAATACAATACAAACGCATACTCGAAGGTGAGTATCATAGCGATAAGTATTTGTTAAAGACTCATCGCGGCATCTTACGTAAATAAGAGAAAAGGAGAAGAAATCAGGGCCCGATTCAAAACCATTTTAAATGAATTTAATGCAGAGTAGGCTTACAGCCATTAATGTAGCAAGAGGCTGAGCTTCAGGACACAACTCCGTAACTTTAAAAACTGCAGACAATATTCTCATAGCCATTTGTAAAATTCCTAGAGACGTTTCAATAGCAAAGTGAGCAAAGAAGCATCCTTAAATGTGTATTCCGAGTCAGCTTAAAATACTCAGTCACAGTGACGAACTTATTTTTTTCAAATTTTTGCTGCAAAGATACAAGAACAATCCGTACTAGATTGGCTTTACGCATTGTGGCCTATTTTTGCCGATGCACTGCTCTCGGCGTCTATGAGAATGGCTCGCCATCTCTTTTTTCTTCGCCTCTCGACGCGAAGTAATGTCGGCAAAATGCACGTCGAGAGGCAGTACTTGCAGTCTTAAGGGGAGGGCGGACGCGGGACGACGCCCCCCCCCCCGATCCCCCTCAATCCATCCCTTACATCCCCACCCGCGCTCCACAACAGTCTCTCCCGCATTCCCCAAAATCATCGACCGCGAGGATGGGGGTCGTGGAGAGAGGAGGAGGTGGCTCGCGGACGAAACGTATATTTAGAGAGATCCTCCCCTGTGCCGAAGCCAATATTTCCGAAAGCGGCGAAGTAGCAAATGTATTTCAAGTTTTTTTTTCAAAAACCTGGACGACATCATGTGGATCCCTCGACCAAATTTGCCATTATGTTAATCACCAATGACGACAGCAGCGCTGAAAAAAGGACTCGAGAGCGTAACCGCGGAGGAGGCTTTTCAGCAGAGTTCAATACTCATCCGAAAGAGGTGGCGATAAGCTTCCTTCCCCTTCCGAACACCAGACCACCGTCCGGGCCGCGCATAAAGTATAACGATTCCCCCTTTAAGGCTTCCTCTAAGGGGTTGCCGCACTTTCTTCTTGGAGGGTGGTTGAACTTAGGGGGAGGAGGGAGTGTTGCATCTCAAAAAACCGATCAAAGAGGAGACGGAGAAATCCGAGATACGCCGACCTGAATGCATATGGAAATAATCCCATCCCTCTCCGACCATATATCTCGCTAAACAGCATGAATTTTCCTTTCCCCTACAGAAACAGGGCCTCCGATTGGCATTTTACCCTTCGTTATCCTCCAGCGCTCCTCCTAAAAAAAAAACCTTAGCGAGCGATTCGGGCGGATGAAATCGTACGATAACGGAACGCAAAAAATATACAAATCCGCTTGATTTCATCGCGGGAATTTTTTTCATGTCGCCGAAAACAAAACAACATGACTCGTGTTTTGAGTGCGAAATAGAACATCTTCAGGTGATGAGATACCTCATGATCTTGCACATCCAAATCTACGACGAAAATGCCCAAACGCTGACGAGTTTTTCCCCGCACATAATTTTCACACTAAACCATCACAGCACAACATTTTAATTGTTTACGCACACGTCGAATGAAAAAAAGAGCTACAGCAAGCAGCAAAAAACGTTCCAATTTTTTTGTTTCACAACCCTTACCCTATAGCAATCCGTTCAAATTTAACGTAAACGATAAAATTGAGACTTCTACCTGTTCGATGAGTAGTCACAGAAATTGTGCTTCATTCATATTTCAAGTGTTATTTCCAATGGATAAGAGATTATTTTATGTGTTAATTTAACGAGTATCCATTTTCCTTTCATTGTAACATCCTTAACTTTATCTTTTTGGGTCCTGACCTCTTTCCCTTAGTGTTTGCAAAACCATTTCGATCAATTAATCAAAATTAATGTCCATCATTGACGAGGCAAGAAATAATTAGTGAGTAGGCGAAAAGGGTATTTTGCCAAAAGAAGAATCTACTTACAGCTGGAAAAACAAACGAGGAGGTGAGGGAACAATTTATCAGAATTTACATCTGGAGCATGCTTCTTTACAGCAGTGAGACATGGACGATGACTACTGGAGAGAAGAAAAGGGTGGAAGCATTCGAAATGTGGCGCTACAAAATAATGATGAAAAGTGTATAGATAGACCGAGTGAGTAACGAGGAAGTCCTCAGAAGAGTGGAAGAAAAGAGAAGTCTTCTGAAAACCCTAAGAAGAAGACGGAAGAACTTAATCGGCTACATCATGAGACATGATAGCCTGATGAAGACAATCGTCGAGAGACAGGTCAACGGGAAGAATGGCAGAGGAAGGTCTTGTTTGAAATATAGAGAACAAGTGATGAAAGATATGAAAGAGAAGAAATACGTAAATATGAAGAGATTAGCTGATAGGAGAATTGAGTGGAGGGCTGCGTCAAACCAATCTCAAGATTGTTCACTGATGATGAATGTCCATTACCTCCGAAACGTAATATCGGCTGAAATCGGCTGGACTAGTTCTCAAAACAAATAAAGCTGAAACTATGGTAGGCTTGCTTTGTGAGGTTCAGAGGCACTCCTAAAATCGACGAAGTACCACGGCAATGTATAAGATTACTTGATAATTGTGGGTGCACGAAGTCAACTATTAATGAGCAGTGTTCGGGCTTATGGCTTGGAACTGAAAGCAAAATGATCGTGAATAAAGTAGAAGTATCTTCCAAATTATGTATCATAATCACAAACTTGAGCGCTAATGGACCCATCAATAAAATATCGACATCTTGCCGCATGTCATTTTGCCACAGATAGCACACCGGGCTCCAAAACCACGCAATCAATATAATATAGATGAACTAAGGCCTTTGGGGATTCCAACCGGGTTGCTGGGTCCACGTTTCGGCTGCTTTCACTCCTGCCGTCTTCAGGAGGATGAGTTATGAAAGAGTTTAAGCAGATGACTAAGCACGCATATTTGAGGAAAGATCGGTTCACTGCAGCGCATGTGTTTTCTTTGGGAAGAGTTGACATACACAATTGAGCCCATGCTAAACGGTGAATGAGGAACAAATTAAGGTCTTCCTCCATACTCTGGGATGCGAGACATCTTTTAAAACCTAATTTTATTAAAGTTACCCATCATTTAATACATGCTTTCAATGTGAATCATCGTGCACACGAATATTTCATCTTAACAAAATTATTTTCCCTCGTGTCTCATCTGTGCACTTTTCAAAGCAATTCAATATCTGCACGTTTAGCGAAGCCGATACCCGCATGTAAGAGAAGAGGTCACAAAGTCCTCTAAGTCGGGAAACGTTAATATAACATTTATGTAAAAAACGTTTTCAGTGTGTTAAAATAAATATTGAGGATACCTAAAACTTCTAAGCTAATAGGCATTGCTAAAAAATGAAAAACTATCATAACTTTAAAAAAATATTTGTTGGATTAAACTATATTACAAGAGCTCTTTAACTTTTACAACCTGTAATGAGATACATAATACACAGCTTACACAATGAATAGATATTTGGCGCACGATCTAAACAAAAGGATTGAATAAAATTAAAAAACATTGCCGAGTTCTTTTACGCATGAAAAAGCATACGGTACAGCTGCTTTATCTGTAACTCCTCCTAAATCAGAATCAAAGAAGCAATAACTTTTCCCTCAAGCGTGCATCTGTCCAGCTCTAAATTTTTGCTTATCTCCGGCGAGGACACGTAAAATTCGCGGCGACAGGGATGAATGAATTTTTCACTACAACGCACTTAGCACTGGTGGAAGTAAATAACGCGTTGTTACGCAAATAAATCAAAACTAATAATTATCAGGGCGTTCCAGAGGGCCGTATCATTTCTCCAAACACGGAAAAATCCTTCCTTTTATCGTCTTTTTTCAAACATATCTAATTCCTTTCTCAAAATTTCCTATTTACAATTGAATTAAGATGCGTTATTTTCCAGATGATGCTAATAAAACGAATAAACGAACTTTTTACTTTGGATTTCTCACTGTCAAACATCGAACAAGTTTTTCTCACACTTTTCTACTCTCTTTGTGGTTTTTAATGCTTATTTTGTTGTACATTATTTTTGACAATTTTTGTAATGCTCTTAGGGGTGATGTACCCAGAGGAAAAGAAAGTATTATCATTCTTATTAACCTACTTTAGGAAAAGGACTGCACCACAGTTAATTACAATTGTTCATTAAATCTATTCCCATCCGCAGCGTGTAGGATAATTTCAAAGTGCAAGGAGTCTATTGAAGCTGAAAGACTCAGTAAGGATGGATTTGTGAGCTAGTTAGGTACTCTCTAAAAATAACATTGCTCGTCTGAAAATAATGGAACCAGTTCGAGACAAACGCAATCATTGGTGAATGGAATTTTACTCATGTCTGTCGATAGAGCAATAAAAAGCATCAAATAATGGATTACGCCGGACATTAGCGTCATAATTTACGACTTTTTTCGCGAAACGGTAGCATCATGGTATAATTTCTGCATTATATATTTAAATATTTAATCACTTTCTCGATGAATTAATATTCTTTCAGCATACATGACGTCTTTAACCAAGAAAGGCCTACGTTACAATTAGTAAACCGACAAACCCTAATTTTGATGAGCAAAATCGAATTGTAAGCCACTTCCTCCTGCGTCGCCTTTTTCTAATTCCATTCTTCAGCTTATCATGTTTACTATACTTCATCCCATATAAAACACCGATGCCTGTCCCGTTATTCCCCGCTAAATTAACATTCTCTATCCTCGAGCATCCCAGTCTTTTATCAATTCCATTCACCTTGTACTTCCATTCATTCTTCTTCGGTCGAATTTCCTTCATAACCTTGTTTTCCGCCCCAACTATGTTAGGTAATTCTTAGTTCTCAGATCTCTTTTCAAGCCTGCGTAACCTCTACTCCGTTAAAATTTCCTTTCAGGCAAAATTGCCTATCCATTTAACTGCCTAAAATTATAAGATACAATCCCATTAATAATCTCTCTAAAATATTTTAGTCTCCTTCGTAAAAACTCGTCACTTCTTCCACTAGATCAACTCCCTTCATATTGTAGCGTTCTGGGCAACTATCTGCTACGAGCTTTTTCGAGTTCCAAAAGTCTTTTTATTTCTCACCAGAAAACCTATCATCGTCCACGTCATATTCTCATTCGATCTACAAGCGCGGACACCAATGATCTTCGTCATGAAGTTCTTGTACAAATTCCCCGACAAAGGCTGGATGTCTTCGGGTTCGCTTATCATTATTGCTTACCAGCACTGGGAGCAATCTGAGCGCGTCTTTGTGCCACATCAAGGTTGCGACTGATGCGGAGGAAAGAAATGAGTTCAGCGCAGGCATATATCAGTCACAGGAATGATATGTATATGACCGCAGAAGCGTGTTTGAGTGAGCGTCAAATGGAAGGTATATGGGAAAATACAGTTACCATGAAGACAGAAAAAGGCTGCCAGATTTAACCCAATAATAGGACGTTTTCAAGGTCACTAAAGCTAAATGGGCGACAGTAAACGGGCGTAATAATGAACCCAAAATCTGTCATAAAATATAACACGTTTTAAAAAGAGCAGTTAATTCGCTGAAATGAAAGCTATAGTCTTGATGAAGACCAATACACATATTATCGAAAATTAAGTATGGATGAAAAACTCATAGCTTAGCATGACGTGTTTTCATTTTTCTTAGTATGAATCTCCAACACAACTTGCACAAATATCTTCATGAAATTGGATCCGTGCAAAGAAAAGAAATATAAGAGGACAAATAGAAAATTTTTCAGAGATTGGAGAGAATAAAAAAGAAAATTTCAGCAGTGATTTATTTTTAGGATCAATCCGGTGTTATTTTTCATATAAAAAATATTTTCTCTCATCCGGAAGTGAATACAAATATTTTCAATGAATCTAAGCCTTTAGCTCCAGAATGATGACCACAAAACTTTCGACCATGAGATATTATCATGACACGAAAAAATCGCGATACTTGAGGTGAACAGTACACGGCAATACTGTTATTAACAAAATACCAAGCATGATTCATGCAGAAGCTGAGGCAAAACATTAATTTTGATTTTTTTGCAACTTGTAAGTTTTTTTTCCCATTGAATCAAGCAACTGTCTACTGTTTATGCAGTCATGCTTGTTCATAGGATTAATCAGAGTAGTCTATGGGCTCGCACATGCGAAATAAATGGCAAGTAATCTATCGCGAATTTACATTAGTATAACTACTGAACAATTACCTAACAATTAACCTTAAACTCTAAGTGCACAACATCATGTTATGTTTTAGACATATGATTTCCTACAGAATACTGTCTCTCCTAACGTAAAAAATTTCAAGTATCAAAGCACCTATGCAGCTTGTGCCAACGTGCCTAAAAAACATGAAAACTTAAAAACTCCAGATAAACATTAAAAAATAATCTTTCTTTACATATAACATACCGATTTCCTTTATATATGCTTCATGCTGATCATCGCCGGTATAATTTTCATAACTATTAAAAGAAGTAATTTCAAATAACTTTCGTTTCTCCAATATTTGCATTATGAAATAGGAAAAAATAACTAAATAAAGATGAGGCCATCGCGGGACGAGTGACAGATGTGGAAAATTGAGTTTGAATATGACTGACAGAGTGGAGGAAACAATATTATATATAAATAAACAAAAATAATCAAATTGATATTTCTGAAAATATTAATATGAAAACTACATTTATACACTATTGATAATTACATGTAATTCACATTGAATTAAATATAATATGACATTAGAATAACTAATTTCAAATGAGAAACGACGTTTTCTCCAGAATCCTCTTTTCTCAAACTTTTACGATAGGTATGTGGTAACTTAAATAAGATATGATAGGTCTACAGTATGTTTCATTAATATATCGTTAAAAAATTCTCTTTATGGTTGCACTCCCTTGGCTATAGGTATATCGTCACAATTATTTTAAATTCATCGTAAATGAATTAGCAGCTATCCTATTTAGGACGATGAAAATAAGATAGGAACAATTTTCATTGAAATAACCAACCAGGATCAGGGTCAGTCACGGTAATTTTACCGAACCATTCTCGATCCCGCCTCAATGTACGGTATTGAAAGAAACAATATTTTTTATGCCGCATACATTTTGATTTGGCGGAATGTAAAAAGAAATTAAAATTGTGTCACGATCTGTTCGACAACGTGCTGCAGTTAAATCACCAACATGGTCGGGTGTCGCGTGGCGCTAGGCTTCCGCGAGACTACCCCTATCCATTAGAAGAGGTCCACGAAACTTGTGGATTATTAACTGTATCTTCCCGATCTATCATATATATTTTCTCGGAGAATTCTGTTGAGGTCACCAGGCCAATTTATTACTGTACTGCGCGGTTGGAGATGGAAACAGCTATTACAAATACAAAAGAGTATCGATTAAATAACCAAATTAACAACAGATACATATTCGAATTTATATTTAAGGCGAAAATAATTGACCGCGAATACGAGTTAAGGAACTTATGCATTATGCTCCAGTACGGCAGAAGACCACCCGCTCCCCCAAAGCAATAGTTGAGAAATCGCGCGATTCGCGGTAAATGATCGCCTTTCTTTTCCACACGAGGAGTGAAAAGATGAAATACGTGAGAGAAACTGCATCCACTTGCAATGTACTGTTCTTTCTACAGTAAACATGACTATCCTGAAGCTGATACCAATACACCAAAGACACTCCTAAAATACTTATTTTCCAAATTGATTTTCAACAGCATTCTCCTTTGTTCTCAAGATTTTTTTAAAGAAAATGTAGCCGACAAGTTCGGAAAATCGGAGAAGAAAGGCTAATTTAAGCATAATGGTTATCAAAGGAAAATAGATTTCTCTCAAGTTTCTCCACAAAAACTTAAGAACATGATAAAACTGGAGTAAACTCCAAAATATTTTCACATGATTACCAACGCTCTGGCGTATTTATAGGAGAGTTGTTCGATGGGAGTATTAGTGCATCGTACATGATAACGATTTGGAAAAATAAACTAGCGTTCAAAATTTTAAAATTTTCAAGAATAATACAAATGCATACTGGCTTAAAATCTCAAAGGAAAATAAAGAGGAAATATTAAACTAGTAATAATTCCTGCATATTTGGCCTCTAACTAACTTTTTCTCTGAGATTAGCAGCCGAAACAGACCACTGCAAACCTCCAAAGCGAGGTTATAACTTTAAGTTTTAGGAGATCCGCTTGAGAGTGTTCCCTAAGACATTCCTATAGACACATCTTTGAAAAGAGGGCAACGCGATAAAAGTTGGCGGATACGAGTAAATGAACGACACTCGTGGCAATAGCTTGTAAAGATGATTAAATGTACCAGACTTCTTCACCCGACTTTACGCTTTAATCAGTTCTGTGAGTTTGCAGTGGCAATAGTCTAGGAATCAAATATCACAAAATTGAATGTGAAGGGATAATGATTTCCTTCAATCAACCAAATTACAAAATACAAGGTCGTTAAACACGTGCCACAGTAAGAAAGAAAATTCTTGTTTGCTCCAAGAAGCTATGCGCTTTTAATTTTTAGCAATAGGCTTTCATGCATCAAAGCTTCCCTTAATACTGTTAGTAATCCATATAACATGCGTTATTTAGCTCAACGCATAGATTTCCAATTGAATACAATCGGTTTCTCATTAAATAGAGGATTACTGCAATCACTAAAAAGACCAAGAGGTTAAGAGGATTACACCATCAGAAGGAGAAGCGTGTCCAGCTAGGTAGACTTTTTTGTTTAAGCACAGTTATGTAATACCATCTTAACTCTATATTAAAAATGACCCAATAAACTCGACAACCTTTATAAATAAATCAAAAATTAATGCCATTCCAATAACTTTCAGAATTATTACATGAGATGAGATTTGGACGCATAAAATACAGTTAAAACTAAACTTTTGTATTATCTGTTCAACAAAAAAACAAGCATGTATCATGAAACATTGCGCGGCCTTCTCCTTGACGGGTGACTAACTTTGGAAAAGTGTCCTTTCGGGATTTCTCTCAAACAATTTCCATAGCAATGATGGTGGCGGTAACATTTCTAAAAATGCAGCAATTCACTGATATCACTAGCTCAACAATCAGAGCTAGTTGAGACCCCGGAGGTCATATCAGGGAGAATGTCGATTATTTTGATTGAACAATCCATCTCATTTAGGATGACCACTGATACTATTCCTGCATTTGGGCACAAAGAGAGTCAAAATGAATTCGGTTTCTTCAATTAATCCAAAGGAAATACAAACCGTGATATACTTCCTGTGAAATGCACATATGGACATGAAATGGACTTAGATCGCAAGGGGTTCGCATTAAAAGCGCATTGTCGTCCCATACTTTCGCCCCTTTTTGAATACATCAATTAAAGGATGCGTAGTACAAACAGCTGTATCTGCGTAAACATTCGGTGGTAGTAGTCGAGGCAAATACGCGGGAGAAAAGTTGGCCAATAATGCCAAGGAGTGCTGCATAAGTTGAGGGAGCATTCATCTATCCCAAACAGTGACCCGTGATAACGATAGTAGATATTGCGGGATATCTCCACCCGGGAGGAAGTCAAAGCGACTGCAGAGGAGAATGCCACCACGCTTGTGCCAGACCAAAGCTCGCCGCCCAGACAGTCACCGCCATTTGCTATCAGAAACAAAACGGGGACTCTCTCCTCGCGGCATGCACTTTCAATAGCACTATCGACAGATCCACGGTTGAATTTACTCACTTGATACAATCAAAAGGACACATTTGAGTCACGGGAATGAATGAGTCGATCTTAACGGCACGGATAGATGGAAGGACAACCTCTTCGTACGTTTTCCACGTCAACCATGGGCGTAGCCAGGATTTATTCTAGGGAAGGGGGGGGGGGCAGGACTCCCATCCTTAGCTGTAGATACATGCCGGGGGAGCGGGAGATCATCCTGTTCGGCTCCGTATAGCAGATTTGGTATGAAATGTCTAACCCAGGGGTGGGAGATGCCCCCCTGTCGCCCCTTGGCTACGCCCATGACATAAACCCTGACCGGCAAGGTCATCCACCATGGTAAAGCGCTAAACCCTCGAGAAGGTACCCAAGTGTTTCACGGAACAAGACGGATCCAGGCCTGGATGGTCGACAAAATGCTCTCATCACTACGGTAGTTCCGTATGCCAAGGTGACCGCATCTGCGGAGCATACGCTAAGTCTGACAGCGAAACTCCGGTTTTCTTTAGCCTTACCCGTGCATTAAGGGCTGTTAAGATGGACACCTTATTTCACTAGATACTCGCGAGACCAATTACGGAAACAAGAGAAAAAAAATAGCATGAAGGGCGCTGTAAGGCGCCCACCAAAGTGGACTGTTTCAGTCAGACACCATTCCGAGAGGAAAGTTTATTCGTGGAGAGAACTTTTGTGGCTCCCAGGACTATCTGGGATATGGGGATATTTGAATATCCCACAAAATAATGTGTCTGAAGAAATAAAAAGTATCTTCGTTACCTTATTGGTATGTTTCCATAGCCATATTTAATGGTAACTTTTACTAAACCCCAAAAAAGTACACACAAAAAAACACGACCCGGGTTTCAATGCATAAGTACCTATCATCATCAGGTGCAGAACAAGTTCGGGAACTCTCATATAAATTGGGGAAAAAAGGAGAGAAAGAGATGATGGGGGGTGGAAGAAAGGAGCCAAGGCGGATGAAAGGAAAAAACATCACCTCCCCCTTCTCTACTTTTTCCCCAATATATGAGAGAGTTCCGGAACTTGTTCTGCACCTGATGATGATACTTATATTTGAAACCCGGGGCGTGCTATTTTGTATATTTTTATGTGGTTTAGTAAAAGTTGCCATTAAATATGGCAAAATCTCTGAAGGACCCCCTCATCTTTTGTTTATCACATGCCGTCCCTTGGGAGGAAATTATGGTAACATAACGGACCTCTCAGAGACCACCATTAACGAAGCATCAGGAGGAGATTAGTCCTCGAATGGTGATGAATCTAACACTGGTGCGTCTGCAGAACAAAGATAAATCTAAATTTACCAATGCGATTAGTATTAAAGAACTAACAGAACGTAAATAAAAATGAAAAAGTGAGTTTTTTTTTAAGCCACAAGAACGGCATTTCTGCGCCTCAGAAGGCGTATTAGGACGGTTTTGCGAACGTTCGAAGAATGATGGCTAGAGTCGGTGAGGGGGCCAGAGTGCATACACTAGTTTCCCATCCGGTAAGACTTGGTTCGAATCCAGGCAATGGTAGAGATTTTTTGGTAGATTCCACACACCTATGTAGTTTTCATATGGAGTGAACATCAAAGGTAGTGTTCGTTGGTTGTATGTGACCAAAACACAGAACTTGCAAGTGAACCTCATGAGGACGATGCCGGGTTTCCTCCATTTTCCCCCACCTGTAGGCATACTTCTCCATCCAATTTCCCCATAACTTTGAACTTTTTATTTTTAATTGATTTTGAAAAAATGAATTACTTCATCTTCAATTCTGAAACGTCGAGTATTTTCCCCATGTAAATTCATGTTTAAGCAATAAAAAATAACATGAGACCACCTCGTGGCGGAAAATATTAGTTTCGCAACCAGGATACACACATATCCGACTTCAAAAATAGACACCATCATTCCTTCACAGAAATGTTATGCAAAGCCTACATTTAATGCATTTTTTTATTTAATTTAATGCAATAAGCTAACTTCGCAAGACAGGAAACAGTAGATCCGAGACGAATTCCCATTATTTATAAAAACCATGGCAATTGGTATATCTCGAAGAACAAGTATTAACCTCTTAACTATGCTGTTTCTAGGTAGACCCAAGCACGCGCGCATATCATCTTCTTAGTTGAGAGCACATATTCCAGCTCACCTAAACTTCACCCTAGCGGCGTAATAATATTTCGGATTAAATTGGGGGGGGGGAGTTTTTTTCGCTCCCCCATCTTCAACCAAAATTTTCAAGCTTTAAAAAGTATTTATAAAATTTTAATACTTGTGATTATCTAACTCTGAATTGATGTATTCCGATTCCATTTCCAGCTCCCACTTGAACCGTCCCTTTCGATTTCGCGTTAAATGAGGGCCTTCCCCCTCTTGTTTTTATTTTGTTCCTCTCCCACCTCCAACATTTTGGCTGGGGACATGTACCATGGCCTCCTTCATGAATGAGGCCATGCATGTATGAAGGAGGCCATGTATGTATCCTTGTTTTCCATAGTAACACCAAAGGATATTAGCAATTTTTTCCTCTATAGTCCGAAGTTACACCATGGAAGAAGGTTCTTCCATGGTTACGCCACTTCCCTACCCTGCGGGTCACGCCTAGCTGGCCTAACATTCAGGAGTGCGTGTAAATGCAACAACACTCCATTACCCATTGGTTTCGGGATACACGAAAAAAGTCGCTCAAGTTGGGCTCGAATTCATTAGCTCGCCGCACTGAACCCTACCAACTGAATGAGGTTCCCGAGAAATTGTTTGTCAAGAGGTACGCAAGTCAGTTTCGAAAACGATGCAGCGCACAGGCCATAAGACGGGGAGATAAGGCCTACTCTGGGCCGCCCATGTCTCAATGTCCGGATTCTATAGCCTCTTTCTCCTCAAAAAATATCAGGAATCTCCAGTCTAGAGTTTTCCATTTCGTTAGTAAGATATATTAAGCACCAAGATTTACTACTATAGAAGAATAAAGTCATAAACTTCGCACCAACCACTAAACAGTAAAATCAGTAATGCAAGTAAGGTTGCAGACACCAATTGACAACGCTGAAGCATGAAAGTAGTCCATGATGGACTTCCTCCATTGCTATCTGCTAAATAAGCCATAGATAAATGAAAACGTTTTGCGTAAACAATGATGAATATATTCTAAATTTATTGAAAATACTAACGCTCACGAAGCAATAACCTTCCAGTAATGAATCCCTGTTTTTGGGCAGGACGACCGTGATAACTGCAAGGGTTGGAAATGGAGGGATGAGAAATCTTTCATATATTACTGACATGTGCGAGGTTTGGCATACACAGGGAGTATTCCTGTTAATATGTATTCCTGTATTAATATAAATATGAGCCGTATGAGAAATGTCCCAAAAATATGAGAGGCATATGTTATAGCTTTTTCACACGCACAGTCTGAAGACAACAGTTTAGATTGGTAGAGTGAGGTCATAGGTCACAATATTTTACGCCGATTTCTGCCACCAAATGAGCAAATGATGAAGTACGTTATAGAAAATTCCTTACCGTATATTGTTATCACATTGTAACAGAAAATCACTTGAGCTGCAAAGTTACAGGATTATTCTTGGTGTCCGCGTATGTCCCCGTGTTTGTAACTCGTCCGTTCTTTTAAAAGTTGGTAGTAATTGGTAACGTTGGTAGTCCTGAAACTTAACGCCCAGACAGCATTCAAAAACAAGCGAAGTATGATAAAAAACCACGCCCGTTGAATTTCATTCATTCCGAAAGAATTTGGTAAACAACGGAAACAAACGGAAACTTCAGAGGTTTCGTGAGGATTTCCAGTGCTGTTTTTTTGTTATTTCGTTGTGTTTGTTGGATAGGTGAGTTGGCATTAATACTCTAGTGACTCTTTACCACTCATAGTGAAAATATCTCTTCTTGTCGTCATTAATGTATTAGATGATCACAATTGTCAGGTCCAATTTATTGTTCACATACGTTGAACTTGGCGCAGTAAATGAAATCATTTACTACTACTAATGTTTTATGTATAATACCACTAGCTTATGTCCCTTTTGTGAATATCTTGTTTGGCATCCTATTTGCTTACATTTTTCTGTCTTATTATCTCGTTACAGTAGTTCAAGATGAACTACGGCAAGAAAACGCCCAGTATTGGGGCCTCATCTGTGTACTCTCATGTTACGAGATCATCAGCAAATCTGAAATCTTCAAGGTCTATGAGGTCTATAAAAGTACCATGGTATAGAAAACCCATTCTCCAAGATGCAGTCATTTTGGACATACAGCGAGGGTCACTTGTTGTCGGCATATATTCCATGGTAAAAAAAGATTGACCTCGCTATTTTATCCTGAAACCCATTGATTTGTTTATAATCTTAATTAAATATCATTCAAGTGGTGAGATCCACCTTTGACCTAAAAAATCTTCAGAAGCTGAATGCAGCTTATATTAGCATAAGTACTCAAAAGTCCTATTTACAGTAGAAAAATTAATATTTATTAGCCTAAGTAGATATGACCATAGAGCTCCTAATGTATTGCCTAGATATTGGTGCCTGCCTGAATTTTATTCAATTGGTGGGAGTGCTGACACGGTCATAGGTGAAGTTTACCTATTGGCAGGTCATGGTTGGCTCAATGAAAAGGTTTGTAGGGCATTATACCAAAAGTTAGTTATCCATTGTCAAAAGTGGGGTGTATATGGTCTATTTATTCACTAGTGGCTGAGGTAGCCAACCTGAAATTTCAGATACCATGTTGGCTAATTGATAACAGATCTGACTTTTTAGAAATTAGATTAAATATCGTAGCTCTAAGGTATGAGGAAGATGCGAGGAAAATGCCTGAGAGCTGCATTGATTTGGCAATTGTAGCTGTTGATTGAAATCCCATGTTTTGTGATTTCTAGTGCATCCCTGATGATTTATGTTGAATGAGTGGTGGTGAAAGTGAATTGAGTTCGTTATATATCATCAGGGCAGCATCTGTTTTTTCAGCATATTTCTTTTTGAATCAATCCAAATGTAATTTGTCTTATTTGAGTAGGTATGTGTTACTAAGTAACATGGTAGTGCTTCTCGTTATGGCAATCTGCCCCAAAATTCTAAAGGGAAATTAACTGCCCCTGAGTGGAATACCATTTATGAAGTGCTAAACAGTACAGTCGCATTATTTACATGTTACTTTGTGGGACTTTGTTCATTATGAATCTCCCTGGTTATTTAACACTTCTACCCTTATATGTATTGTTTGTATTGAATGATATTTGTATTGCTACATCAGAATTAATCTTTTACAGCTCTTAAGCCTCTTCACAATTGGTACTTCAATATTTGATATATATTGCCTTGCAATGGCAGCTCCTGGATCCACTCATTATGGTTACTACATAATAAGCTTTGAATTTGTATTCGTTGGAAGTTTTCATGGTAAGTTGCAATATTATGAAGTTTTAGGTCTGCATGTGTGAATTTTGTACCAACTTCGCCAAATTTATTTCCTTTTTCATGAAACATTTGAAATCCTGTTGACCAATGCATAGCGAATACCATATGAGTAAATGTCAGTTTTAGGTTTTCACTGCTTAATTACATATATGGTCCTCTTTTTTCAGTTCGTAATGCACTGGTTGTATTTGCTCTTTTTTCTCTGATTGGCGGAATGGCCCTTCTTGTGACCAGCATCATCCTCATTGTTGCATTGAGACAGGTATGCTGAATTTCTTATCTCTTAAATAATTTCCAAATTTTCTTTTGTCATAGTTTTATCCTTGGAGCATGTGGTGAAGCTTATCTTTCATATGTTCCCATTATCATACAGCATTTTGTTGCATCTTTCTTCATCAGTCTTTTGTTGATTACTTATGCCACTTTACATGTCAGTTTTTGAAGTGGCAGTAATTTTAGCTAGTGTTAGTTGGAAGAATGTATTTATTTGTAAAATCTTACCAACATAAGTAGCTCTCACCTTGTGGAAAGTATTCTTATACCCAGTTTTACTCTGATGTCTTATGAAACAAATTTAATCTTTTAGGAATATGAAACAAAAATGCTGCCTTGGATATATTGCATGGGAGTATTTACTATTTGGAGACTCTTAGCTTTTATCTTTGCTGCCATTGTCAATGATTTAATCTTTGGCTACAATGTAGCCATGTGTCTACTGTGGATTGTCTTCACGTGCATCAGTGCGTATGGGTGGCTCCTAGTTTATTCATTGTACTTGGAACTCTCAGATCTCACCAAACTCGAAGACATGGCTCACCTCAGGGTAAGTAATACCTTGCCAGCTACTTCATTACTGAGTGCAATAAGCAAGTGCCTTATAATTTTCTACGTTGAAATGGATGCCTGTGTAGGTAGTTATAAACCTGGTTGATCACAAATGGTGATCATTGGGTGTACCCATACGTAAGGTAATGGTGTGCATATTTCTTGAGAGCAAAGCACTCGTGGATGTGGAAATTTGGCTTGCTTTGAGGAAAAATACTTAAATTTTGCTCTGAGTTACAGAATATTCAAACCTTGATAAAACATTAAAAATGGTGCTTTAGAAGCTTTAGTAATGTTTAAATTTAGCATTTGTTCCTAACTATGAGGTATTGTAAATTATTCTCAATGGTGCTTGCTCATTTTCAGATGGGAACCATGACTTCTTTGAATGCTTCTGTTGCAAATTCTATTGCGGGTTCTCGACCAACGACACCACATAGCACAGTTTCAACAGCACCTGTGATGTAGGGTGATTTTCAATAATACAGAAATCCAAGTATATGCATTCCCTCTGTGATGAGAAAGAAATCTCATTTATATTCATTAAATACAACACATTCATTAAGAATTTATTTCATTGAAATATTTTTAATAATCTTCATCCATGCATTTTTATGGAGAGCACTTTAATTTCATTTTTATGAAACTCACGTAGATTTTAAGTTTTTTAACCATCTCTGGTAATTCTTTTAGTGAATTACTTTAATTTTTTAGTACTATTAGATTTTTAGAGTTTTGTTATTACCTAGTATTTCAGTGAGTGATGATGATAATCATCTGTTGGTGTTGAATGAGCCTGAATGAATAATAGAAATACTCTTCTATTGTTATCCTTATCCATCCAGAAAGGTTTATTATGTGTGCCTTTTCATCTTAAGGTTGATTATGCGTATACATAGTTGTATTTTATCAATGTGATCTTGTTTATTAACTACTTACTGATGGGCCTTGTGCTGGTAACCTTTACGTCTGTATATATTTTACTATTGCTACATCATTCCATTCATGTAGATGAAAATGTTTCTCTATCTATGCTAATGAAGATGTTGTCCTGAGCAATGTATTATAGAAATGCAAAGTATTTTTTTGGAAAACTTTATACATAGCACATTTTTGTCATTAAAGTTTTTATACATTACTAAGAGAAGCTCTTTTGTGACCACTATGATTTCTCTGTCTGAACAAAAGTTGAAATAACTGTTGTTGACTAAGAATATCTTTTTAAAAGGTGTTTATTTTGTGTTTTATTAAATGTTTCAAGTATTGTCAGTAGTTTTTTTTCCTTTGAAAGTCCATTTATGCATATGGTCCTGTACTTCATATATGGTGTACAATTCAGATATGTACATCAAGTTTGTCTAATTTCATACTGGCTCCAGTGGATAATGGTACATAGTTAAGAATTCATTATTTTTTAATTTGAATTACATATCCTTATATCATTCATATTTATATGGCATCCATAGCTAAAACCATTTTTGTCTGGTAACTGGGTGTGTTACGTGTTCGTTAACTTATTATTTCTTGCAAGAACTACACATTTATCTTAGTCCTAATGTGAGACATTATGGCTAGTTTCACCTACATTTTTTAAAATCTGGCATAGGTTTCGTTACTTAATGCACAACTATAATTTAATCTGCTGGAATTTAATGCTGCATTACACCAAGGACTTATCCGTATTTTAAGAATCTGTTAGCAAATGCTGCAATTGAATCATGCAATTTTACTCAAATATGTTCTCATGCTTATTCAGTAACCTACACCTCAACTCTCAGAACAAAAAATGAATACCGTAAATTGGAGTTCTGTAAATAATTTTCTGCGTGACTTACAAGAATAAGTGGTTTAGGAGTTCACATTATTATTTAAATCTATTCTAATATTAATATTTATTCCTCACCATTGACAGCCTAGCGATCTACAGATGTAATAGAATTCATGAGATAAGACATAAGATCAGAGGAAGAAATGTTTTAAGGTTAGAATTTTTATGGTTACTGAAAAATTATACATAACAGGTATAGAAACAGAACAGAGATGTATACTGAGGGTAGATTATATAATATGTAAATGACAGCATTAAAGATTTATATTTCAAGTTTAAGATGAAGGCATTTAGGTACTTTATAATATGGGGAACTCACTATTTTTAAGGAGATACACCTTTTTACACTATTTATTCATGCCTGTTGCTCTTGAAATGTTCTGCACTGCAAACTGTCTTGCAATTTTATATCTACAAGGAGTCTGGCTCGGGCCCTGCCTGGGAGTTGGAGTTGGCTCAATGGGGATGTAATATGTATTGCTAGTTTGTGAAAGAAACATGTTATCAATCATGGCAAAAACTGATACAAAAACCCACAATCCTGAAGAAACCTGACTCAGGATAAAGTCAATTGGCAATCCCATGGGGGATTGTCATCTCGTTGGTGTTCTTCGGTATTTAACGGGCGCTCCACTTGTTAGGGTGGCCCAACACTTGCTCAAAAGCGTTTGACTGCCTCCCAGCATTGATTCAAGCACCGCTTATGCTCCTCTTGGCTCTCCTCATCTGGGGACATGCACACAGCATATATTTCCTCCATGGAGGCGAATTTTTGCTTGCCAATTTCAACCCTTGGTGTATAAGCATCCATACCACATCATTTGTCAATGCAATGATTAGAAATTTGTCAATTCAACATCATATAAACGACTATGTTGGGTTTTTCCACTGCGACAGTGGCTTGAGAGCACGACTATCGTCTTATGTGCTACGATGTAGACTTGAGGTATGATCATCCAGAGTCCTTTTCAAGTATCCGAGGAGCCAGCCGAGTCTCCTGCCCTTCCCTATGAGCTACATGTGTACTATTACTAAGAGGTGGTCTTTCGTTTCCTTCACATACAGTCTTAAGAGAAAACACAGCAACATCCACCTCTCTCCTTACCCCTCCTCCCTTCTGTCAGAGGCCCCACCTCATGCCACAACACCACCCGTCACCCAATGAAATTGCACAAATCAGCGTGACATATCAAATGGACATGCAGACATAGCACTTTATTTATAGGATTCAGTGGCCTTGCAGATGACTCTGACACACTTTAACCCAAAATTAACCCTACATTAGTGATGTGAATCATTGGGACACGAGTGGTCAAGCTGGTCTCCTGGACCAATATGGGCTCTCGTGTCTCAAAAGTATGATATAAATGTACACCAGAATAATCTCTAAAATACAGCGTTCAATCTTGAAAAATTTCAGAATCGTAAATTTTCATTTTCAGAGCAAAAAGAGAAGATACTTCATCTTATATTCTTTTTAGATTATAATGTAAAATGTTTTGATTGGGTTACTTTTTTCTTCATTCAAGCAAAACAGCTATTGCAAGTTATTGGTTTATTAATAAAAGGTTTCATTTCCAATGTATGTCAGAAATTTTTCATCATTTTGAATATAACACCCCAGACAGAAAATAGATATCTATTACATGTGCATAAGATATTGTGAAATAGATACCTAATGTATGTCTATCATAGATATCTATTAGATACATTATTATTGTCTAATTGGCAGCATATTGTGAAATAGATATCTAATGTATGTCTATCATAGATATCTATTAGATACATTATTATTGTCTAATTGGCAGCATATGGTGTAGATATCTGCGGATAGATATCTAATAGCTATTTATGGTAGATATGCATTAGATATTGTGAAATTTACATCCCAGATAGCACACATGCTACTGTATACACTGAATATACATATAAAAAGTATATGTACAACACATATACCGTAGATGACACACGTATACGTATACCTACCCTCTACGCAGCATCTACCAGATGTATACAATACAGCAAATGTCCTACTACCATGTATATACAGTATAGGTATACAGTTTACAAAATTTATACAGTATACAAAAGAAATACAGTATACTAATTTTTGGGGCAAAAATTCTTATTGCACATTTCATTGACGTTTAGTTATCCTTTAAAATAATATTAAATT
Source organism: Ceriagrion tenellum (assembly GCA_963169105.1). Lineage (NCBI taxonomy): Eukaryota > Metazoa > Arthropoda > Insecta > Odonata > Coenagrionidae > Ceriagrion > Ceriagrion tenellum. The sequence goes on along the minus strand of OY720633.1, from coordinate 146,267,343 downwards.
TTTATTTCACCCACACGAAAATCTAATGGCTGTACATTAGATATTGATGGTTAGAAGGGAAAAATTTAAAACAATTATTTTTATAATAAAAATATTGTGTCCTTAAGGACCTTTGAAGTTATATTTTTATTCCTTCATATAACGGTGAACAATGACGGCAAATAAATTCTTGCTGCCTAGGGGAATGGAATCTACGATCTTTTGCTCAATATTCCTACACTCTACCACTATGCTATGTGTGTTTTATGCATTATAAAGAATGTAGTCACTTGGTTAGAAAAATAGCAATCCTGATAATATCTCTTACATAACACACTTCTGAGTGAAAATATATATCCTCTTCAAAGGTAATCTTAACATTCATGAATAGGTTTCTGGAGGGACATAATTATAATAATAATAAGTTCATTGAAGGGGTAAGAAAGTAGTTTATTGTCAGCAGAGGACCAAAACAATAGTAACCTTCATCAGTGATAGAATGAGGATTGATATCACTGATGAAGGTGCGGAGGACCCACCGAAATATTGAAACTCGTGAGTTTGCTTGTTAAAAGTTTTATATTTAGTGTCACCCTGTGACGAAGTTGTGTGTGTGTGTGTGAGTTCTCCACAGTGGGGAAACGCTAGATGAAATGATATCAACCTTGATGATACATATCTATATCTTTAGTACATACAATAAATGTCTACTTGTAGATCATCTATCTGTAGATATATTTAGGTGAAATATAGATATCCATAGTTGACAAGTTGGATGATATCCATTTAATAAGAAAGCATTTTGAGTTCTCCACAGTGGATAAACGCAAGATGATTTGATAACAATCTTGATGAAATGTATCTATATCTATAGTACATGCAATAGATATCTATTTGTAGATCATCTACCCATAGATGTATTTAGACCAGATTTAGATATCTATAGATATCTGTTTTCCATGTGGGATATAACTTCCATGTTCAGGGAAATAGTTGTGTGGGATTCCCATTGCTCTCCCAATAATATTTTTTAGTGATTAGCCGAATCCAACCCAATCTGAATCCCAAACTCTTATTTTTGTAAAATGTCACATTCCAATCTGTCCTTCCCTCAATTATGTTTATGTGTTCCTTATCATTACTTATGCATAATTAAATAATATATTTGAAAACAAATTCAAATCAATTTTTACATTTTCATGTAAATTTATGATCTCATGATTTGTTCTAGGTTTTCCATTAATATAAAATATAATTATTTTACTTGAAACTAACAATAAACCTAAACAAATTTGTTTCACAGTAGTCTATTACTTTCTTAGTTAGTAATAAAGAAAGATGGATAGGTGAACACAACTGAATTTTTTTTACTACTTAGTTATTTTTCAATGAGATGTGTCTAAACCTTTCCATGTATTTTTTTGGCTAAATTGCAGGCTTTTGCTGTTTTTCTGGCTAAAATGGGAAATTTTTATATATATATAATACAGTTCCTTACCCTCGCATTTTAATTTCATCCATATTTAAATTTGATGGGTATTTAGAACCTAACAACTCCTTAATAAATCCTTCAAAAGGACCAGGTAAATCTTCCTTATGTTTGCAGCGCTAAACCACGGCAAGATGAAGCAACGTAAACGGTTTTGCGAAAATTTCGCAAATAAGCGACGTTTTAAAATTCGTTCATTGCTGGGTGTATTTTCTTCCGCCGCTCAAAACTTCGTATTACAAAAAGAGAGATTTCCGTCGTTTTCGTTCATCGGTTGAACAAATTTTAAAAACAGAACATATTATGATCTGCGGCGCACGCGCGTACTCCGGAAGGTTATGAATGCGGTGTTGCTCATGCGTCGTGCGGTGATTTTTCGATGACACGTAACGTGTCTACTTAATATACAAATCTACGCTGATATTAATTTTTTATGACGTCATGAATGTTCACCTAAATGAACACATTTATGAAGTACAACGGCGTCGAAATGATAAATTCCGAGGTGAGATTTTGAACGAATTTGCGACAGATCACGAAGAGTTTACCGTGACGCAGCGCGTATGCCACCCGCACAACAGCATCACTAGTATTTTTAGTGTAACACCATTAGTCGAACCATCATCCGTCTAGACCCTCCAAGGCATGGTACCCTATCATGAGCAATCAAATTTCCTCCTACCAGTCGAGCTCTTGGGATCTTAGGAAAGCACAATCCCACCTACATCAAGGTTGTAGAGCAAGAGGAGTCATTTGATGGAGATAAAAATTATACTTGAGGGCTGGTGGATAAACAATCTGGACCATGCAAGATATTCTCATTACATGACAAATGGGGAAAATGGTTTTTCCTCTACCAGCAGTTGACTGTGAAAGCCAACTTCCATGAATCACATGCTCAAAATTGGCCCAAGAAACTCCTTTTGCCTCTGACTATTGCCAATGCATTTCCCTTGTCTGCCACTATTAGTCAGGTGGTTTATTGTGAGATACATGTAATAATTCGAGAAATTCTCAGTTTTGTGAGGAACCAAAGCTAACATACATTCTGCACTAAAGTTATTTGAGGTAAAAGTAGTCTTCCTTTTGGGCTGAAAATATCTTGAATGAACTTAATGGTGAAAGGCGTAACTTTGTGGAATAACACTACAGACATGACGAAAAAGAAAGCTCATAGTATTTTCCACACTTAAAACTTTTATTCCTGACCCAGGTTTCGATTGCCTTGCAATCATTTTCAAAGGTCCTTTGAAACCTTTGACCTTTGAAAATGATTGCAAGGCAATCGAAAACTGGGTCAGGAATAAAAGTTTTAAGTGTGGAAAATACTATGAGCTTTCTTTTTCGTTGTCTGAAAAAATCTACTTAAGTCTTTGCATCAAGTCTCTTAAGACACAAAGTAGTCTCCTCTCCATGTATCACAATTAAAGTAGCAAACCATTAAATTCACATGGATGACTATTGATGCAAAGATAAACTTCTGATGAACATATCAATATTATTCGGTATGTGCTGCCACAAAGTCGACCTTGTTCATTTCTACAGTGAGCTGATTGCCAGTGTTATTTCATGATGAGAAAGTATTGTCATCATCTTTGTATTGATTGGGGAATCATCTTCCACTCTATCCATCATGGCTACTGAACCAGTAACATCAATAGTGCGACAGTTGGTGGTATTGGAGGAAGAACAAGAGTTCGGGGTAAAGTGTTGTAAGCTCCCTCTGTAAAATAATGGAATCTGACAAGCTGCCAACGTTTGACTTAAAAAAAAATGCACCATCAGCAAGGCACCCAAAGAGCTGATAGAGAAATGTTAATTCTTGCTGGAAGAGAAAAACATTTCCAAATATTTTGGTGACAATAAGATATAAAATGGGATTCATGGAGCTCTCAATACACAACTCAGGCGTTAGTGGAGTATAGATGAGCTGAGGTGTATTGAGATACTTCATTAGTGATTCCCCATTTCCTTAGCTAACTGAGGAATCACAGTATTTTTCACTGGATAAGTAATATTTCTACTACATCATTGGCATTGTGGAATAAATTAATTTCACAGTGCACAATGTTTTGGCATTGGCAAGTCCTAATATGAAACTTGATGTTTAAATCAATGGCATTCCTCCATGAAGAGTCTTTACAGCTAATGAGCAGTTGATATACTTATTGCTATATGCAGCCAATATGAGGAATTATTAACCTCAAAAACATCATGTAACTTAGCGACTAGACTACAAGTCAAAGGTTGGTTTTCCCTAGGTAAAAAAAGAATAAGTTTCCGGCTTCATACTCAGGTACATAAGTATAAGGGAAAAATATAAAAACTAATCATAGAAACCTCTCCAAGTGCTTTTTCCCCATAACAGTGCTTCACTTATATGCTTTTTCCAATCGGGGATAAATTTTTGCAGAGATGGATTCACTTTAACATGTTTTTTTAACAGCAACTGTATCAAGATTGAAACCTAATAAAAAATAATTTGCTGACATTAATCATTGTTATTAATTTTAGGTCAAGTATTCAACATGCTTGTTATTGCATATCCCATGCACTGCAAAAATTAACATTTGTAAGGCATTATGTAATAGCAGCCCGGGAAATTATGTAATGTGAATTACCGAATGTAAAAACCTTCAAAATCATGCTGTTTTCAATTTTATTTACATATATTTTTCACCGCACTGTCAACTTAACTAGGAAGATTTAATAGACTCCATTACGTTGATGTCCAGACATACATTGATGTCAGAGTCATTCATTAAAACATTGGCAGGCCATAACCCGCCTAGGTGGACAACGGAAGACTTCACTATGTCATTGACTAGTAAAGGCTATATCCTTTTTATTTGGAAACTTACCTATGCTCTCCTGCATCTTAGTCTGGCATGGATTTTTAGGATGGCGAGCAGTTTTACACTTACCACATAATCTACCACAAACAAATGGTGGAGAATTCTTCAGTTATTGAGAAATATGTATGAATATTCTTCACACAGCAGATATTTTGCTGTTAAATGTTTAATTCATTACATTCAAACTTCTAAAAAATTGTAAATAGCTGAGGTCATGCAACTGCTACTATGCTTATTAAAGACTCTGATGTGGATTGTGTTCATGCACATCTGAAATCAAAATCTTGTAATACATAGAAGAGCACATTGCTATCTTTTCTACAAAATTTATTCTCAAAATGCACTTAACTTTCAATAAACAACAATATAAAAAATTTCAATTAAGCACACAGTACTGTAAATACAATTTGTTTAAGTTTTGCCTTGTAATATCTCCCGTAGACTGAAGTGAGCCACCACTTAAAAGAGTAAAACAATCATTTAAAAATTAATGATGGAGGGAACCATATGGCTTCACTTATTGTGGTTTCTTTAGGACATGATCTTCATTGCGTTTAAGACAAAAAAGCAAATTATAAGACAAAAAACATTATTATAAGACATAGGCACAACATGGCAAATTGAAGAGAGTTGATTAGATGCCATCCACAAATGATATCAAGTACTTTGAGGGTATTAGGAAGCAGAGGAGTCTATCAAGAGAACGTAGAGGTTCAGCAGGATTAAGAGTCACATTGAATACAGAGTCTGTAAATTAATTCTGGTTCTTCATTTCCTTTATTGGTATTGGATTGCTCTAGGTGGTTAAGATGTGAACCTATTTGATAAATAAAATTATTTCTGGTTTTCAAAGAATAATTACCTCTAGCCAGATAGAGGTTTAGATGATGCACCACTAATCTTGGTTGGAAGGCTTTTCTTTTTAGTGATTTCCAGTATTTTATTAGCCACAGTTGAGATGCTGATATGTTACAGACATAGCACCCACCAGAGAACTATGCAAGTACATTTTTTTTAGACATTATAGACATTTTAAGGGAAAAATTTAATGGAGCATAATGGAACAAAAATGTATTAGGTATCTGCTCAGTGATGGTCCAGATGTGATTTCCAGGGTTCACATTCTTCTGGGTGATGAAAATTTATCATCAAGTTAACAGCTTATTATTCAAGACATAAGTAGTTTGGCATTCATTTGTCCAGCTTGTCTTTAGAACAGAGTTTTAAAACTTGTAAGGTCGCAATTTCATTTTTCTCGTGGAAAATTATGAACCAAATTTTTTTTTTCAACAAGTTCACAGCACCCCCCAACCAGAATTCAATACTGGTTATTTCAGAGAAAGAAGTATGGTGGCTAACTGCCAAAAACACGGATGTCATTTATGGATGCCACCTCAGTCAGAAAATCAAAGCTTTCCAGAACTCTATTTTGTATTAGGTACTAAAATGCTATTAGAATTTGAGCAAATTCCTTACAGGAAAACAAATAAACAATCATTGCACACCAAACATGTTCATTTTAGCTGAACAAGGCAGTCACACAAAAATGCATTGAGGCAATGGTATCCCAATGGGAGTGAAGACCACATTTTATTATTACAAAAGAAAGTAAAATTATTCAATTATTGTGGATGTGTCTGGGGGAAATTTAATAAAATCTTGATGGTATATTATATATTAACATTTCCTCCTTACGGATCATTCGAAATACATAGAACCAAATAATTTTAAATTTATGTGAGATTCTTAATTGAAACTCATTTCCAAACAAATGTTTCAAGTATCATGTAGCCTTGTATTTCAAAACGGAGGAATTCAAACTGCAAAATATAAGTAAGGTAAGGTGACACTAACTCTGGAAACACTACTGCTTTTGTGAATACTATGTTTTGAAGAATGACATTACAATATTTCACAGTCATAATAATTTTTACAGGCATTAAAACAAAGGGATCATGGAATCAATCACAGTAGCTTAAGAACATTTGTAACAAAAAGGCACACTTTCTTTGGCATGCTTTCTGGATTCATTAAATTTTCATTTTTAATGCAATTAATGCATTCAAACTTACTTCCAACTAGAAGCAAGAAAAAGGTACTTTCTTCCTCAGATGAACTTCATTCCCACTTCATATGACTTTGCTCATATGTAAGGTTCCTCATTGGTGTAGAGCAAATAAAATTCCTGTACATTTTTTTTTAATTCTCAATCAATTTTTCCATGCTTTAAAAATAACTGTACAGAAAATTTTTTCTCTCCCACCCAGTGTTCAGAATTTTTCCATGGCCATAGAATTTAGCAGAATTTTGTATGCACACAGGCCTTCCTTGTACATGAAAATGAAGTGTAATGAAAGATAAAAACTTGGTAATCATCCATTCCTTTTGTCTTTGCATGTTATACTTCTATTGCACCTCTTCTCCAACTTCAAATTTCCTTCAAAAATCATGAAACAGTTTTCAAAATGGGAATTATTCACCAATCTATACACATCACAGAGGCTTCACACTTTTTCGTTAAATCTCTCCTGACATAAGCCACCAATGGACAGCAAAGACAAAGAACATTTCATTAAGTAGGCAGTCATGATAATGTGAGCAAAAATGTGTGTATATAAGGAAAATGTTTTGTGAACACCTTCTGATGGTCAAAAAATAAAATCTTACCTCATGATATAATGCTTATGCACAATTCCAACAGATAAAAAAGTCACACAGTTACAATACCTACTTTTCCCCACCACTACAGGCACAAATATACAAAACACCACAAATGTCAATCACTAAGACACTAGCAGCTGCATTCATTACTGGTCCTTGATTTTCAAATTTTGTTCATTTCCTTCACAAGTATTTACAATCCTACTTTTGAATTCCTAGTCATGGCACTAGTTTATTGTTTTTGAAATGCAATTTGATCATCTAACTAAATTATTCAAATCACTGCAATTCCATCAATAGTATATTAAATAGAATATAGCCACCAAAATAAAAAGGTATGCACACACTTTGTACTTACATCCAATAAAATAAGTAGGATGGTTTCACAGTTAAAAACAATTTGGACGAAAAGGCTATTTAATTTTCAGACTTCTGTTTGAGGCACAGATGAACGAAGAGCAGGCTGTGGCCTTCCACTCACTTTTCCATCCCCACCTCGACCACCATTGTAAGTGGAATCTTTCAGGGATAATGCACTCCCTGTTTTCAAGGACGGATTACTTGCTGTGCGGCGACTTGGTGCCTCCTTACCACCCCCTGGATGGGCAGACACTGGAGGTGGGGGAGTGATAGAGCGCCCCTTAGGTGGGTTATTCAGATGCAATGGCGTAGATGTTGCATCCCTGTATTCATAAGCATTGTGATTGTCCAATGTGCCAGTGTCACCATCATCTTGATCTATTCCTAAGTCACCACTATAGTAGCGATCAGATTGCCTGTAAAGGATTTAATGTTCTGTTTTAACTAGTTGTCTATATCACCCATGCATGAAATAGTTATGTAGGAAGCACATTCATGCTATGCAAAGCAAGCCAAAAATCAGCAACTGAAAGCTCCAAATGTAGTTCATAATTATATTTACTCTTTATGACATTTTTAATAAATGCCAAAACTTAAAAAGACTAATAGAGTTTCAATGTTTAAGAGTATAATATAACATTTTTTCTTCATGCTTATCTTCCTTTTGGGCCAATATTGTCCAAAGGCAAGCAGAATAGGATGTTCTAAATCTAACTTTGGAAGCCAAGTTGTCACCTACAAAGCACAGCTAAAACATGCAAGCTACACACATATTCAGAAATCAATCATCTTAGCAAGTGCAGACTTGTTCTGTAACACCAAATTACAATATTGTGAAGAGACATTATTTTTCTTTTGGCATTCATGAGACCTCATACATAATTAATATCCGATTTCAAATCATAGTTAAACATGCTTACATTAAGTAAATGACCAGTAACATTTTCACCTTGGGAGAAAAGTTTCACCACCAACAATTAGTGCTGTTCACAATAGATTTAATCATATGCTCCAATACTTCATTACTTCAGGGGGGGAAAAAGAAATGGACAGGGCTAAGAAATGCATAATAAGCGCCAGTAGCAAAAGTGTTACAGTTGTTCAAGATACACCTACTTTTATTATACATAAAGGATTTCAAGAAAAATAGGAGACACGAGAAAAAGTACACTTAGGTAATTTCTAGTCAAGTAGGTAACTAACAGGATATTTCAATATTAAAAACATTAACTACTGTAAAGGCTGCTTAAGGCATACATAAAATCTAATGTCAATAGTGTTCAGATATTCCTATAACAACTTCCTCAAGCATGTAGAGAGAAGACTGAGGCTAAGTATAAATAGGCACCATGAAGAATCACATAATAAAATTACCTACAACATGTAACATCCTTACACATGTATCAAAATATAATCTAATCAAGAAAAAGTGACTTCCAACCCTTTACGGTGACTGGACAGAAGTGCCCCTGGGCCCTACGAATTTTACTGCTCCTCAGTTCTCTCTCCCTCTCCCCATTCCAAACTTCTTAAAAACTCAAACTTCACCACAAATAAGTAATATCTTTGTGACACATATCAACTGCAGCTGTCATTCCAGCTTCATCCTCATAGATGAAATATGCTTGTTTCTTTCGTCTGTTTCTTAGATCACAGTCAGTCCTATGGGCCAGGAATAAGGTAATTCTGGAATTGCCCCTCATGCATTTGCCTTTACATGGGTTTTACAACTGCAAGCCAACTTCAACACAGCTAAGGTGAAGCAAAACCACTTAATTTGAAGTGACACTTAAGAAATTCATGTCAAATTTATGACAGATAGTACAACATGGTGAAATCATTGAATACTTACCAAATATAAAATTGGGAAATATTTGGTTATGTATTCCTAATATCATTAAAGGGCTATATATATATAGAGCTCTGGCTGTCACCCTATTCTTACATCACAGAATATTTTCCTGAACTCCAATTCAAACGTATAATTTCAACATAAATCCTGCCACCCTAATTAATTTTCCATCCTAGAGTCCTGTACCTCTAATCGCCCAAGCCTAAATATGGTCCGGTAGGTGATAATACTGATAAGTAGCATTGCTATACTACATGAAACCACAATCAACTTGAATGAGCATTTGCCAACTTTTTATTGGTGAGAAGTTCAAATGATATACACCTTTTAATAAGGATGCTTTCCACTGAGGAAATCAATTGCTTTTTTCTAATTTATAATAGTTAATGTAATGCACATTTATAAATTAACCATACTGTAAACCTAAGTTTATGTTATTTTTTCTTCCATATTAACCCTCAACTGCTAACGTCGGGTCTTTTTTTGACCCAACGTAATTTTTTAATTTTTTTGTAGCGGTAAAACGGCCGCTTGCAGCAACCATGGCTACATAGTAATTCTAGGAGAGGGGGGAACAAGAGACAGTGCTGGTGACGGTTATTGTTTACAAGCAATTTGAAAAATCAGGTCAAAAAAGACCAGAGGCTGGTGTGTTCGAGGCAAAGAACCACAATAGTAGTTAAGAGTTAAGACCAAATATGCCCACCAACTAATTGAGGAATAAATATGTAACAGATCAGAATGAATCCCCAACTTCAAATGAAGTACCTACTGACATATGCCACCCCTAATTTATACAAGTTATGTATTGTAATCCATCTTCTGGTCCTTGGTACTTTCATTGATGGAATTAATTCAATTTTTATTCTAAATTGAGGCACCAAAGGATTAGTACAAATGAAGTTTTAATTAATAATTTAATAACTTGAAGGAATTACTAATGAAAGCAAGAAAAATAAAAAGTTTATCAATCATCTTTCTAGTATGGACATGAACTAACCAATATAAAAATTCCTTAAAGAGATGGCCAGCCCTTAGCAAGTTGGAAATTTTTTACAGTTAGATTGTCATGTATTTGGATGGTTAAGTTATTGTCATCAAAATTTCAAAATTAGATTTACAGCCATAATACCAGCAATTCAATCATTAGGTTTAATCAACTCATAAATCTTAAGTTAATACTCAAAACAAGTTAACTTCTACTTCAAGACTAATGTTATGATACCCAGCACCAAATTATGAAATTCCCACCTGTCTTTGCCAGGATGTGCTATAACCCCCCTACCAATCCATTATGACAACTGAGTGGTTGAATCACCCCAGTTGGGTCCCACGACCCTAGATGAATGAATAAACAATATTGGCAAAAAGTGGGCAACACAAAGATTGGTTGTTATCAGGACATTAGAATTGCCATTACGTAATTAGTTTCACTTAGTTGTTATAGCAATTCAAGCATAAGAGTAAAGTTCACCTTTTGGCATTCCTCCATAAAATGCAGCAGGCCACAACAACTACAATAAGGATAAGGCAGGCCCCGGATACACTCCAAAAAGCTATCTGAAGAGGTTCATTTGGCTCCCACCAGTACTAAAAAAAGAAAGATTCACTTCAGAATAAAATAAGCATACTGATACTATGAATATACTAATTCCCTATGATATTACCAGAGCAGTTGAGCCATGGAATCATTTTCTTTTAGAAAAATGTGTACATGATACTAATATAATCTATGACAAAAGATTCATGCCATATGCTATGGCACCAACAATGTCTAAAAGCCAAAATTTCATATGACTCCATTCTAGCAAGGAACATTCCTTCATCCCACTCCTAAGCAGCATCATCTAGGTACATCATTCCCTTACCAGAGAAGGTGAGAATTCAATGTTTGAGTAGGGGAAATCAGAGCATAAGGTTCACAAAGGGAGCTGTAAGGTGGCTGAAAATCCAATTGTGTCGGCACAAGATAATAGTCAGTTTCCGATAGCAATAGGCCAGCACACACTTCCAATACATCATTCTGAATAATCTCTCTCCGACCTCCCCACCAAAGTCTACCAATTTCTAATATCTGGATGTCTCATCTTTTTTTTCTAATTTTACACATATATATCAAGGGTTACACATATATGGATCCACTTCCTTATCAGACAGAGTAGTTGGCGTATCTTTGAAACAGTTACCTACATTCATAACAGATAAAATGACTGTTCCATTTCACACTACTTTATCAAAACCGCCTTTTGTTTTCAACTTTATGTCATCTTTAATGCCAAAAATGTCACATTATTAATCAACACATTTCCTCCCATAGGGAAAAACTGAACTGGCTAGATATTTCCTCTCGGTGGAAATACCTCCTATATATCTTTTTATTTTCCCTGTTCAAAAACAAAACACCGAAACATTTACTTGATCTCTTTCAGTACGCACCAATAACCAAAACTATGATAACTCTGAGTGATTCATCAAATCTATATCTACCATCACATAGAACCACAATGTTCCATAAATCGTTCGTCATCAGATCTACCACACTATGGAATGCAATTCTCATCAAAATAAAAAACTGTACGACTGTGGAATCATTCAAGTATCAATGTTATAATTACCTTTTACAGCAGTGATCAAATTATTTATTTTTACCTTAATGTTCATATGTCTGTTTTTTATGTAAAATTTGCAATACGTTTTCACTTTTGTTTCTATTCAATAATATTTTAAAATGTCATGTACATTACACTTTTTTGCCTGGAATTGGACTGGACGGTGGAATCAATCAATTATAAATGCCATAGTTACCTGTTACAGCAGTAATCAATTATTTATTTTTACTTTAATGTTGCAGTTATTTTATGACCATGTAATTAATATGTCTGTTTGTACGCAAATTTTGAATTATGTATTCATTTTGTATTTATTTTATAACAATTCAATGTTACGTACATTATTTTTTTTTGCTTTCAGGGGTATGTACCCAGAGCATTGAATAAATCCATTCATTCATTCCATTCATTCATTATTAGTGGTAAGTATAATCAATGTTATTACAGGTGCAAAAAATTACCAAAGGATTTTGTACTTGATTTATTTCAGTCTCTTTAGTCTCTTAAGTAAAAGTTTTTTGAATAGCTAGCAAGTAGGAACATTGTGGTTGGTGGCGAGGAGAGTGGATTAGAAAACAGCAGCAAATCAATCTTTGGGTTGATGACTACTGATGATGATGAGAGGGATACTAAAATTGGCATTGCAGAATATAATTTCTGGCTTAGTAAAGTTTAATGATATTTATTCTTTCACATGGCAACCTCATTTCTTACCTGATTAAGAAAACTTTTTTTTTGGGTCAAAAGAGTTATTGGTGAAAGACTCGAACTTCTCCTCTAATAATACAAGATCCAAAGTATGTTATGTACTTCCCTTCATTGAATGTACTAGAGCCATATACCTCGGGCAGTAAATAGGTTGGTAGACTGACTCTCACATTTTGCAGTTATGAATCTTACTTTCTGGTTTGTACACTACATACCATGTTATGTATGTGTATCACCCAAATTAGCATGTTCAACTCAATTTCTCTAACACTGCATAGAAATGTAAAGCGTGAACAATATGACATAAATAATCCTAATCAATACCTTTTGAAGACATAGGATTACTCAATTCATACATATTACACACTTTCAAGAACCACTGACAAGGGACATACAGGAAATATTAGGTCTGATTCCATTCATACTTGGCATATTTACTGTCAACAATGAAAAATAAAAACAGCAAAATTTTCCATACTCTTGTGGACAATAACCCGAGTTCTTTTGATTGACAATTAAATTATAGACAACCTGCGCGACTTCACCCTCGCGATTTCACCCTTGCTAGCTAGCTAGCTAGATATTCATCTATTTTCTTTATTCTGCGCACAAACAAACAAGTGTAAGTAAAATATTTCACAAGCTATAGCCTAGGTTATTATTTTCATTTGGCATCTCTATCAATCATCACCCTCTTTACAACATATGAACCATGCTTACTTGTTGAATATTTTCCACTTCCATCCCCCTTTTTTGTATTTATCATATGCTATACTATCACTAGCATAGTATGCTCAAATCAAATGCATGTTTGCCATACTGCTTCAAATTTATTCTGTTCTGAGTGAATTAAAAATCATTCCATTCATTTGCACTTAATTTTATTGACTATTTGGTTCATCATTGCAATTACCCCCATTGATTTTACTTATACGGCAAATCTACTAATATTGTATTATTTCTGTTTTCCTGTCACGTCCCAACCTCTTCACATACTTAGTGCCACTTTAAGACAACATCACAAGTCATCATTTTGGGCACAATTAATTTCCAAATTTGCAGTATCTTTTGAACAGCACTGTTCACACCATCTTCTATTTGCAACTGAGCCTAATGAAGCTTATTTCCTGGCCATCTATTGACTCGCTGTAATTCCTCAGACCTCACTGAATGTAATGTAGAGCAAATTTCCTGCATCACTTCTTTAATCATAAGAATGCACATTTAAATGATTCTGAAATCATGTATGGAAGGTGACAAATATGTTGGTGAGGTAACAGAGGATTGGTCTTCAACTATGGAGATGGAAAGTATGGCAAGACAGTTAATGAGGGAAGAGCATAGTCTCAGAGAGAGAGGAGGACGTCTCTCTCTTTACCTTCTTCATCCACTTCATAAAAGTTTTCACCTTGAAAAAACACAATGTGGAGCCAACAATACAGCAGGAAAGGATGACCATTCTGGAGGTCTGGATAAAGGAGACTATTGCACATGGTAATGGTTTATCCAAGCTCTAGCCTTGTCACCTGTAGGATTCAACCACATCATCATGAAAGATGATGATAGAAGCAGTAGCGGTGATGGACAAATACAAGACCAAACAGGCAGCTCTTTTAGCTTGTTTCAAGGTATTGAAAGAATACCCTTTGGTGGTTTATTAAAGAGATTTGAGACAGTGGGCATTACAAGAGAATTACATTTGAGAAGTGTGTTCCTAACTTCAAAGCTTAATCTACATGGCAAATGAAGCAGAAAAGAGTTCACAGGAAATTTCAGTTTTATTTTTGTCAATGTGGGCCATAAACAAGCCAAGTATGAACATAATCAGGCAATAACACTCTATGAATGTTCCTTGTGAATCACTTGTTACCCAATCTTATGATGACATAGAGAAAGGCTTAACCAGATCTGAAAGTAAATGTTTTCCTTGATGTTTTCAGAGTACTTCAGCAATGTAAAATCTAATAGTGTAAACTACTGAGATACTCTTTCAACAGAATTTCTTATCATACTTTAGATAGTACCCCAGAATCGATTAAGTTCCACGATACTCAATTTCACGCTATAATCTACTCAGAACTAAAACAGAAATATAATAGAGATGAAAAATATGGTGTTAGATCAGAATAAAGAATCTTTTTAAAGTTCAAAATTCAGAACGAAACATCTATTAGATATTGAGACAAAAAAATACAACTAGCAGATTATTAGACCATACTGTTCAGTAAAACATCCAGATAACAAACATGAAAAATAAATAATAAAAAAGTAATCTGAATCCTCTTGCTCCAGAATAGTTTTCCCTCAATATTTAAATCCATCCCAAAAAATAACTCCTACTAATAAGGACTCATTTATACTCTGGTTAATTTATCCCTCTATTTTCAAAGGGACAGACCTTACATGACATCTTGGATCAAATATGATACATTGTATGCAGAGGTGTTAGGTCACATCTCTAATACCTCGATAAACTACTCCACTTACCTCAGTAACAGGAGGATATGTAGGCACTAAAATTCCAATGACAGTAGGAAGATATTCAGTCCAAAAGGCACATTCAGTTTGCCGATAATTCATCATTATACTTGAATTATATGTAGTATTCAAATTAAGATACCTCAGAGAGCCAGGGCGAGCTACATCAAAATGAATACCCAGTATCTGGGTGGATGTCGGATTGCTGCAAAGGAGCAAAAATTATTTAGCAATAACTCTATTAGCAAGTTACACATTAAAATTACATAATTCTAAGCATGTCCTCTTTTCCAGAAGAAACTGCAATGAATATTAATGAAATGTAATAATAGTGTGCATCATAGATCTACAGCAGTTAAACCTTAGCTGTCATCATCCACACCGGAGACACAAACATATGAATAAAATTCCTATAATATAAGCCACTCATTTGGACTAATAATCATTTGCTAATCCCCTAATTTCACACTAAGAGCTTTATCCCTTTTAAGCTATCCAGGTTTCCTATCCCACACTGATTTCCAAGAAAGCTTTGAAGGAACTTTTTAGATATTCTCACAAAATACTACGCAAATACTACCACAGAGCTTATGCAATTGGATGCAGGGTGCCACAATCCACAATAGTGGGGCCCCATTTAAGCATGGGTTTTTGCTGATGATAAAAAATATACATTTGCAGATGTTGGGGGGCAACACAAATATACAAAGTTCATAGAGAATAAATCAGTTGAAATCTGCAGAAAGCACATTATTGGTACGGAAATGGTAAAAAAAACACATTATTGGTCAAGTCTGTAACCTTTTGTGGGATAGTGAACCATGGCTGGTAATGGACATCCACATAGCGTCACTTTATGAAGGAGTAGAAGGGGAAGGAATGTTACTTCAGATATCAATCCAGTGTTTGGAATGGTGATGGTTTCCGGCATAATTTTGTGGAATAACTACATGATTGTAGATTGAAACACTTTGTAATTTCCACATGAGATTTTTATTTTCACAACCAAGGTTTCATCACTGTGCGACATCATTAGATGTGTGACATCATCAGGACCTGATGATATCACACAGCAACGAAACCTAGGTTGTGAAAATAAAAATCTCATGTGGAAATTACAAAGTGTTTCAATCTATAATCCAAATGTATTTGGCATAATGAGATGGATTTGGCTATTTAAAAACCAAGGGAGATGTTCTTCAGCCCTGGTTTTAAATTACTTCCAGTCCGTCCCAGGTCTCTAGCATTGTAGTCTATATTCTTATTCTTTCCTTCACATTTCCGTGAAAGCATCTTTCACTCCGCCCTTTCACCATTTAAGTAGTCTCAGGACCCTTAAGTGGACTTGGATGTTATTCCTAGTGTTCCATCAAGGTGGATTAGGCCTTATCAATAGGCAATATGATGACGTGATATCGCCTTCACGGGTACCGCGATGGTTCCAGCTTTCACTTGGGGGCCTAGTGAAAGCTGTAACCTTTCTCGATCCATTGATCCAGAAATCTTTGTTCTACTATATTAGGATCTGTACTTGGACCATCAGGCTTGTCGTCACAAGAATCTTGGGTGTCACTTTCGTCATTATTTTGGCTCAGACTCTTGTCATTCAAGCTCAACAAATCTGATAAATGCTCGGGTAGCTAACTTTGTACAGTTGACTAAATAAATTAACTTTTTCACAAAGTTCTTCACCATCCATTCCGCAATACTCACACAAGTCACTGACATGAATCGGCCTTAGGGTACCTACAACCCATATTTTTAACAACACTGAGTAAACCTTTGTGGGAAAAGTAAGTCATTTGTTTGACAATATTCAGAGAACTTTCTGGAAACCGATCCCACACCTGAAGACTTAGGGAATCAAGGATTTGAAAGTACACTTCTGATGTTATTTTCGCTTATTTCACTTCTAATCTTATTTAGAATATGTGTACATATATATTGTAACCTTATCCTTTGTCCTTCTCGGAACGCGGGTGCGCTCGTGAAGGTAAAAGGGTGGGGAGCACTGGACATCAATATTACTAAATATTTATGATAGACTAATATAGTTATTATATTAAAAACTGAAAATAGCATTATTCTATTATATCTAGCTCTGCTACTTTGACTAATTTCAACCCATCCCTAAAAATACACTTACTAAAAATTAAGCAAATATATTTGAATTGAAAGTTTCATATGCAGAGACCAAGTTAGTTATCGAAGGGGAGGAGGGTACGAGGGGTTGAGACAAATGCTATGGTTGTCAACTGAGGGGAAGTGGGGGTAAAAAATCACCTTAAAGGAAGCGTGCAGTGTATGCATGATTCGATAGTCTAAGCCTTTTGACTGTACTGTGATGTGACCCATTGGCAGATGTTGGGAGGAGGTGGCGGGAATAAGACTGAAGGGATGCTCAGTAAGTTATGCCACTGGGTTGTGTTCGGGGATCTTATGGTGGCCTTGACGACGGTGGAGTGCGGCAGCCAAGGAAGAGTATAGAGAGATACAACCGAAATAAAAGAAGCTTTCGGCTGGCTGAATGATTCTCTATAACTGCACGATGTTTTACCATACTACACTTAACGCTAAACATTAATTTATCATTACAACCTTTTGATACATATACAAATCACTGTAAACGGGTAAAAATATTTACATTTAATGAATTTCTTTATGCATTTTTAAAATCCCTCCCAAATTTTTTATTCCCCCTAATAATTTTTTCTATGGCGCAACTTTCACCATACATCTCCCCTGTGGGCGGCCCTAAATGCATACACTTGTTAGTGGACATACAGTCCACTGAATCAATGCAGGTTGGCAAAAACTGATTGAGAGTCATTTTCTTTCACCTCAACCAAACTAACCACATCTTTTATCCTACTCCATACCTTCCTAGACCACTTAACTTTTCCCCCCTCTTCCTGATTTTACCAAAGGTTTATCATAAAAATGACAATTTTAAAAGTACTAAAATTCTTACCCTTCACGAGCAAAATTACTAAATGCTTTCATAAAAAAATGACTCATGTTACGGTCATTATCAGTCCACAGATGCTTATCTATTCTTGATCTCTTAGGAAAGAATTCTGAAAGAAGAGGAAGGAGCAAAGTATTAGATGTTGAACAAAATATCAATTTTTGGGATGGAAGTAAATGTCATAAGATAATATTAGTTTTTAATACTCAAAAACATAAGTGTTTTTCAAGATTCCACTGATATTTAAGCCACATACCAGGATCCATAAATGGAGAACCAGAGAGTAGATGGTGTTCAGTATCATGAGGAACTCTCCTCCAATGAGGAAGCCTGAGAGCCTCTATAGTTGTATTTAAGACATACAAATAAACTGGCACATTCTTTTCTACCAGGAGCTTTGCAACTTTGTCACTAGGAGCTCTAAAGAAAAAATCTGAAAGCATCTGCAAAACAGATAACCAATCATTATAATACAACAGTAATACAAACCAATCACGAAAAATCAGTGAAGGGAATAGAGTTGTATTTTTCACACATTATTACTAACATCTCCCACTAAATACAAATATGCTAATAATCAAGTTTAAAGCAAATTATAATTGATTTTGGATCCCGGGCAAGTCAACTGATTTTTTTGCATGACGAATTTAGTCGCCTAAGTGTATAGTGAGTAAAGTTATTGTTCAATGTTAAACCCAAGACAACCTGGCCAACCGTCCATCCTGGACAGTACTCCCCCTGTAGAATTATGCCAAGGTGGCCATTCATTGGTAGCTTTGGATAGGCTACATAGCATGCGGGCTGCTCCAATGGTCAGTCACTTCGCAGCTTGTCTGGAGGAAGGAGCGTTCTCCCAGTTAAACCATATGAATTTACAATTCCAACACTATGGTTTCAGAAGTTTTTAAAAGTTTATGGAATTTAATATTCACTTTGCTCCACATTTTTTCTACTATACATTTGTATGCCTTATCTTTGTTCTTAATTTTTCCATGTTTAATAATGAAAAAAATGTAATAAAAAATAAATAACCATTCAAAGAATTAGGTATGACTAAAGACATAATTGGCAATATTGCCATATATTAGAAAATTAGCAAATGGCAGCCTTAGCATATTCTCGTCTATTCCACATCAGATAATTTACGTTCCTCAAACCTGTAAAAGTGTAATTCTACATTTTGAACAGAATGAACTATATTCATGTTAACATTAATATTTCAACAAAAATTAAGCATTTAGAGCAATTCATTTAATGAAAAGGAAAGAATAGGTATGAAAAACCTTTTCTTTACTCAATTCAATCAACTTCAACGTAGAGCATATCGTATGGGGAATTTCAAGATTTGAGGCCAACTCAAATATTAAACTTAATTTTCTCAGGGTTCTATCCAATGGGGTATCCTGATTCAAGAAAAACAGTTTTTGAGTAGAGAAAAATATCAAATAATCATAATGCACTAACTACATAGGAGGTCTACAAGTATAACAAGGCAAAAACTCTACCGGATTAGATTCAGGCCGATAGAAGAATCTGTAACTATGTATAAACTCCCTCAAAATTTCAACAAGCAGGATGAAAACCACAGAACCCAAGAGCACCTTAAAATCAGGACATTGTACAGCTCAAAATGTGTGAATTGCAGAGCATTTGTACATATTTCTATTTCAACAAAAAACCAAAATAATACGTACATTAATGTACTGCTCCCTGATGAGAGTAACATTCTGTGGGTCAGGCCAATGAGTATACATATACTTAATGGCATTATATATCCCATCAGGATTCAACGTATAATTATATCGGAGAACAAATTCTTTAATTTTATTGTCGAAAAATGCTTCATTGATCTCAAATCTCGGAGCCAGAGACTCATTGTTATCTGAAAAGAATAATATTGTCAAAAATATACTAAAACAGTTAAGTAAGGATGTACCATATACAATTTCACATCTAAATTCTCTTGATGCATAAACACACAATATGTATATTAAGAACATACATAATATGAATATTATAGATTCCACACTTAAAAGAATGCCTGATTAGCTCATGATATAAGAATCCACTTGCAAACGCCACTTGCCAAATCTCTCACTGAGCGTTACACATTTCATCAAGCCTATCATAGTATGGCCAATTTTCATCATAACTAAGTATCACAGTCAATCGCACAGTCCTTCCATTCATAACAATGAAAATTGATAAGTAAGGATAAGGATAGCAAAAATAATCTTTCTCATGACCATTAAACATTTTACACTAGTCTACAGGGTAATTTTTATCACTGAATGTATTTCATCTCCATTTTTTTATTACTTTTAATATTTATTTTGGCCATGATACTCCACCACTTCATTTTCATGCTTAGTCAGGTGGGATGTTCAGCTGATGTCTTAAAGGTGGCTTTTGTTCAGTAGGCTAATGCCAGCACCAACTTTCTCTCCGCCACCTCATTTTACCACTATTACTCAATCCACCCACATCATGCACGATACCGTGTCATAAGGGGCATGGAGTTTCCCCTACAGAGGAGGGATGGTAGACTACACTGTAACAGCAACCACATCTGACCCTTTCACAATTAAGCCCATGACCCTTATTCTAATCAGAGTCCATCAGAATCTTCAAAATATCCACCATTCAAAGGTGATCACCAATTAGTAAAACTAATCCAAAATATAACTATAAATATGTGGAAGAGGCTATCAGTTTTCCTTTGGTCAGAATAATTGGCCCGAATAATTGATTATGACAATATGTATGAGGTCCTTGGATAATAGACTGAAATTTTATTATTGATTGGAAAAAATAGTCTTATGATAATCACAATGATAACCATGCATTCCCACCACCCACACACAATTCTGTTGAACTTTATCCACTATACTGTAAGACGCAGAACATCTTTGCAATTAAATGTAAATTTTTTTAACCGATGGCACTTACAAACCATATAAGAAGCCTCATCATGTGTAACTCCACTCATATAGGCCAAGTTTGGCCTAAAAGCTCCTCTCTTTATTAGATTTTCTGGAGTATCAGTGATGAATTTCCAATCATCGTGTCGCCATCCTTCATACCAACCATCTGGTGGTAAAGTGAAGTTCACATCAAGAACAGGGGCCCATGGAAATGTTCCAACTTGTGGCTGAAAATTTAGATGATAACATACATTGCAGAAATTTTCTGGCATTTTAGTCAAAGATCTCAAAATACATACAATTGTGACAAGGAAAATTGCTAAACCTATGAACAAATAGCATTTAATAATTCATATAACTCGACTTAAATCACTTTAATTACATTCTTATCAATAAATTGCCTATTAACTGCAGTAAGACAAAAGTAAATCTATAGCCAATACCAACTAACCCTACACACATATTCCATTAAACTTTGTGCATTTTCATTGATTGTATGCAAGTATAATTAGTAAATGTAAAAAATCAAAATTGCTTGCCTGTATAACTAAACAAAAAAGAAGGCAGTACATATATCAACTTAAAGACAGTTTTCAGACTCACAGCAAATTCAGCATTTCCTATTTCATAGAAATTTCGGCCTTGCCTCAAGCAATTCACTAACTTCCAGGATGATTCTGTAGGGCAGCCAAGCAGTTGAGCATAAACTATGCTCGTATTCTGGGCTCGATATTTATCTACAATTAACGCCCAATCAGCAAGAGGTGAACCACTCTGAAATAAAAAGGCAATGGTTAAAAAAGAAAATATTATACACCTATAGAGCTGTTGGACTTCATCAAATTAACTCAAAATATTAATTGGATTTCAGAAAAATATTTTACAGTCAATCATACAATTTCTATGCAGATTCAAAGAGCAGTTTCACTTTCATTTCCTTACTAGTTACTAGAACATAAACTAAAACCCATTATTTTCCAGAAAAAAATGTACAATAGGAAATGACCAGTTAAAAAGATGATACTTCCTGCCTTTCTGTTAAATTAAATAATTGAAATTGTCTTTTCCTGACTACACAGGTCAACAATTTTTCCAATTACTTTTCAATTCATAGTATGAAACCCTTATGCAGTAGACAACACTGCAAAAGATGGATTAATTCCAAAGGTCTATTCATATATATTAAATCAGCTTCTATATACTGTTCAATGGAATATCATAGTTTCTGTGCAGGGTGTTACTTTCTATCCATATTTAATTAGTCTCTTCGACAATGATCCTACGACAGAGGTGACGAACCTATGGCACACATGCTAATAGTGGCACATGGAGCAATTAGTTTGGCAAACGGTGCCAGGAGGGCACTATGGGCAATTCCACAGATTTTAGATTACAGGGTCAAATAGCAACTTAAATTGATCTGACTTAGTTGAAGATGGGAGACAAAGAAGAGCGCTGTATATGTTAATGGCCTCTGTCATCGCAAGAATCCCTAAGACTTCAAGTCATCAAACATTTTCTTTGCATCGAAGCATGCTCAACATTGTTCTCAAATATCACATATGTGACAGAGCTAAACTAGTAGATCATCAGCATCAGTCAGATAATATCCATCGCTTCGATACCTCCATCGTAAAGCTCTCTTTCTTTCATCAAAGTTTGTTTTATTTACTTATTATGGGTGAGTTTCCATAGGGAATAATTGATCTATGTTTATCTGAACTAGAGAATCAACAATTAATAGTAAATATTTCTTCATTCCTCTAACAAAATGCAGTTTCACATCCCAAGGAAGAGAAGATCTAAAATCCTGGTTCCAGCCAACTTCCTCGTACGTCAAATCATAAAGAGAGTACATACTTCAAATATATTAAAGTAACCAAATAAACCCTACCTTGATGAATCATTATAGCGAGACTGACACCAAATGGGGAAAAACCCTACAAATGAGTGTTCTTATATTTTCTGAATGAACGCAGAGCCATTAAAGAAAATAGATTTTCCATCTCCCTTTCAAATATTACTCTTGCATTTCTTTCAGATGGACTATCTGAAACCACTGAATATCACAACATTTAAAAAGAAAATCTAATGTGGTTACTAATGACTTGTCTATCATTCAGGAATAGATATCTATCCATATTCCAATATCGCAATCCTTATTTTGTCAAACTTTTATTCTTAATTTGAAAGACAGTGAGAAAGCTAACTTACTTTTTCCCACAGTTAAATTAGCGATAATTGGCCTACAGTATTGGGGTTGGAAACATTTTAAGGAAAATAAAAAATAGTGCGGAATGTAACAAACCGTGTAGTTTTGACTAGCACAAAACCTGAACTAGTTTCTAATTCCATCTTAGAGAGAATTTACTTCATTCTTCGATCAGTGAAATAAGTCAATTTACTAATAAAATTACAAATATAATTGAGGGTGGAGTTTAAAATGTAAACAAATACAAGATTTCCATGTTTTTCAATAGGAAGATGCATTTTGAGAAAACTTAATTAGATTTGAGGTTAAAATAAGCCAAGTTCATTAGTAAAGCTAAACTCCTTTTATTTAATGTTCTATCATTCTAACAAAATGATGACAAGTAAAAAGAGAATTATCACAATTAATAATCTGTGTAATTGACCACTGTATGCCCTTTATAGTTCTTGAGTTATGGGTCTATGAGTCATTTGTATATTTTTTCCTATTTGTTTCATGCGAATTATAATCTTTAAAATAATGTTATGTTATTCTACCCCGAATAAAAATGTAATAAACGATTGCTAGAGATTTTCTGTGATATCATATCTATACAATTTCTCTTGTTAGGCACCAATAAAATTTTGAACTTCAAAACAAATGGTTATGAATACTTTTTTAAAGAATTGTTGTTTTTCTTAGAAAAATATCCTTTGCTTCTAGTAGTTAGAAAAATATCCTTTGCCTCTGATAGTCATAAAAATAATCAATACCTCAACCTCATTAGAGTGTTAACTTGGCACACAAGTCAAGAGTATTCTCTTATTTCATACACTTCCGCACTCGATCGCCAAAATTTTCGCCATCCCTGTCCTAGGAGTTTTTCGTATGACACAGTGGCTTCATTTGTTGGACAATGAACTTGTATTCCTGATCGAGACTATGTACACCCAATGCTGAATTTTGTGGATTGAATGGAAACACCACTAAAAATTACAACCAGCGCAAAGGCAATGGCTTCCATTGAGCAATGCTTAGAAATAAATGCTAAAGAAATTGAGTGAAAACAAAAACCAGCTGATAAAAGAGCCAACCCAACATAACACACTTGAACTTGGACCTAAAAATATAGGTATAAACCTTGCAAATCCTGGCTCTTGTAACCACCCAGAACATAGCGGCAGACTTAGCCTACGAAACCTTGGCACAGAGCTAAACTTTATAGTTCTTTATGGCTACCCAACCCAGAGATACATATCTTCCTCCAATTTGTTGGCTGGAAAAAACCTGAGATTCTTCACAACTACTTATCTCTCATTTAAACAAAAAATTGCATAGTTTCACATTCAAATACAAAATAATTCTGTACCTGAGCAATCACTCGAGCAATTAGATGGTGAGTTTTTGGAGCCACCATAAGTAGACCAGCAGAAGCCGCTCCAGCCCCAGGACCAAAGAGAGTAACAAGGTCTTTATCACCATTGAAGAACTCAATATTATCATGAATCCAATTAAGGGCCATTGACTGATCTAATATACCATAATTTCCAGGGGAGTTTTCATCTGCTGTGCTGAGGAAGCCTGAAAGAAGAACATATAATTGTCTCATATGTAACATTGACTGTCACAGCGAACAAAATGCTAGTAAACATGAGATATTTACTCTAACAATGCACAATGATGAAAAATGTTACAAGCGATGATTGATAGCAGCCATTCAGGATTACACTAACCATGGCTAACAGCAGCATCTGGCTAATTAACACGGAGGCACTGGTTACTCAGAGTTTCATGTAAACTGATTCAATTTCCATTCAATACCATGCCAGGTACTATTAACTAACTAACGATACATGGGAATAATGAAATTTGACACAATTTGGAGTAATTCACAGGGAAAAAGTCCTTTCCCTGGACTGGGATTCATCCCAAGACCCATCAATTTTGTGCTAACCAATTAAGCAACCCAAGTGTCCTCTTCCACAATGAATCTTATGGGGGCTTTGTGGAGCAAGATGACCTCACAAGTACCATCCATATAATGCTGTTGATACCCATGCACAAATGCTATGAGATTCTGTCCCTAAGAGCCCAACTTTAAACATAATGATATTTACTTTGTGTAAACTCAAAGAACAGCAGAACTGGTCATGCAGTAACTTTAACAGAGTCATCCGCTAGTGGTCACAGTGGTGAGGATGACAAGCAAGTTGTTTTCCAAATCACTGGCAAAATTGAGCCACTAACCCAGCAGAACGCTGGAGAAACCTCCTTTCACAAGATACACCAGAAAAACATCACTTCACTCATTTTAAGTTCATAATTACCATGAAAAGTTCCTAATACTTCCATAAGAGAAATAAAAACTAAAAATTTCCAAATTTTTAAAGACTTCTTTTCCAATTATATGATAGTTCAACAGACAATTTTCACTTCACTTCCATTAAACCAACTGATTTCTTTCTGACTTGCTTCACTCATTTAAAGAAAGTTATCAAAAACTCCTTCACTTAACTGAAACACCAATCCAAATAAATTACTGGGATCACCCACATCATTTACAACTGAATCATATTCCTGCCCAAGCAGACACACTGGTTAGAAAGAATTCAGAAGAGGTTTGAGATGGTCGAAAATTAGTGATGACTACAGAGTAAAGACATACCATATTTCCTGGGCCTTATGATACACTGGCTCATGAGATGCATTGATTTGTCAAATAAGAGTTTAGAAGAGTATACTATGTTAACAATTTATAGGAAGTAAGTTGATAACTTCAAAAAATAGCGAATGTATTAAATTAATGCTTCAAAAATCTTGGATACAATTGAATGATAACCTATATGAAACAACCTGATTTCAGAATCCATTTTCAAGCAAAACATATTGCTTCTAATGAGCCAAAATATACGGAATTTCATGAACTTTGACATGGCCAAAGTAAAAAGTTTTTCTTTTAAATGATTAAAAAGATGAGATTGTTGACAAGAGATATTGTTTAGAATTATTAAAAAAATAAAAAAACTTATGCAAAGTAAAAACATAATAAGACAAATATTTAGGTGCATTATTAGACAAATGTATAGATTCTATACAGAATTACCAAGTACATACTGGCTACAATTTGGCAAAATATGTACAATATGTATCAAATTTCTAACAACTAAATCAAGATTATATTTCAGTATCTCTAAATAAATAACTAGTAAAATATCTGATAAAGAGGTGTAAAGGATAGAACTGTAAATGAAATTGTTCATATGATTTTCTTAGGTATCAAGGAAAGTATTCGTTATTTAAAAAATTGAGCCAAAGATAAATCTTAATAGTTACATTTAAAAAATTCTAATGATTTAACACTAGAACCGCGGCAGGGGTCTAAATGACCCCTTTTCAATTTCACTTAATATTTTCCACACTTGTTTTTCAAAACTACAGGTTGGCATTTTATGAATTTTCATGGAAAGTGATTTCGTCCCGTTAAACGATGTTTTATTCTCGTTTGGCCACTGTATCGACTTCTGTGCGATGATATACTGTTACCGGTGGAAGGGGTCATTTTGACCCCTCAGGGAAATTTGCTATTCCACGGCAGAATTTGTGTATACTTCCAACTCTGATTAACGTGCAAAGAAGCAATAAGCGTCGGTCACATCAAAGAAGGGCGTCAGATGCGCAGTAGGAAGGGGAGGGGTGCCGGTAGGTCCGGAAAACTGTTTGGGAGCCTTGTTCAGACAGGGAATTTCTCACAACTACTGAGTGGCAGCGTAGTGTTGCTTCCTCCCTCGCTCAACAGTCAGAAATAGCTCATCTGAAGGCAAACAGCGACTCGCTGCGGATCCGCTGTCCCTCTTGACGAACTGCTTGCTTTCATAGGTATTCATTGTGCACGGGGTGCATATGAAACTAGACTTATGGAAATTGACAGTCATTGGTCCAGAGCAGTGCATCTTCAAATCAATAAGTTTGCCCTGGTTTCTGATTTGTGGAACCCTTTCATCGAAAACTGAAAGAATCTGTACAAACCAGGGCCTAATTTGACCGCAGATGACCAGTTATTCCCATCTAAGTTCAGGTGCCCTTTTACGAAGTATATGCCAAATAAACCCGATAAATTTGGCTCTAAGTTCTGGATGCTTGTGAACTCTAAGAGTAAGTAACTGAGGACAGACCTCCTGATGTAAATCTACGTGAGCACGTATTGATGAAGTTGAAAGATGAATTCCTTGGAATGGGACGTAATGTGACTACAGATAACAGATTTTTTTACTTCCTTGCATTTGGCGAAGAATCTGAAAGCTACGCAAAGTAGTGTAGTTGAGATATTGACCCGTATGAGATGCAAAGTGCCAAAAGCAGTAAAGGTCTCGAGCACTGAGCGCTACTCAACGGTTCTTCCGAAAAATGATGATGCCACTCTAACTGGATAAAGTAGGAAAGAACGTAGTGTTATTGAGTACCATGCATCCAACTGTTACAGGGTCAAATAATGAAGAAAAATTATCTGAAACCATAGAGTACTACAACCATACTTAGGCTGGGATGGATTTTGTTGACCAAATACTCTGACTGACTGACTGACTGTACTCTGTTTGAGCATGCACTCTACGATGGCCAATACACGTATTCTTTATTATTCTAGACTTGGCTGCCATCAATACATGGATTTTGTACCGGAAGTGCACTGGTAAAAAAGTGCAACATCATCAGTTCTTGCAAAATATTTCTAAGGAGCTCTCAGAAACATACAAGCAGAGTAGGAAATTACCTCAAAGGGTTCAATCAGACTCATGCAATGTAATACCTTCCACTCGCTGTAAGTACTGGGTCATGGAGAAATATCATGGTAACAAAACATGTACTTTGTGTGTATGCAGCAGGAATATGTGTTTGGCACTTGTACAAGTAAAAAGGTGTGCTGTCTTTCCTGTATGCCAGTGGAAAAATTATTTTGACATTTTGTTAGAAAAACTAATTTATGTTTTACTTAACCTAAACAAAATTTGGATGAAATGTAGCTCCTTCTTGTAACTCTTATCTTTAATCAGTTCGTGTACTACTGTGTTCCTAACATTCTTGACAAATAAAATGACATATTTATCACTCAGTACTCTTTTTTTACCAAAAAAGACTATAACTTTGATTAACGCAAAAGAATTCATACTAGAAAGAGAGTGAAAATGTCTGGACTTTTGAGTAATGTGGATTGCCTACCTGACCCTGTGTAGTCAAATAAGGCAATGGAAGCCCTGGAGTCTAAATTTAACAATACCTAAATAGAGGAACCATAAAAACTTGCAAAAGAGTGAAAGAAATTTGCAAAAATAAGCAGGAGTTAAAATGACCACTACCGGTATACCGTATACCGGTAACGGTATACGGTAAAGTCCACGGTTCTAGTGTCAATCTTAGAATTCTACCTTCTGG
The DNA here is from genome assembly GCA_963169105.1 of Ceriagrion tenellum. NCBI lineage: Eukaryota > Metazoa > Arthropoda > Insecta > Odonata > Coenagrionidae > Ceriagrion > Ceriagrion tenellum. The sequence continues at coordinate 146,238,842 of OY720633.1, read as the reverse complement.
CAGTGTTACTAGTGAGAAATATGTAGGGTATTTTAATGAAATGTATCACCTTAAGAAAAAAAATAACGTAACAGCTACAATAACATTACAGTTTTACATATCCACATGCAGATTTTTGAATTTGATACAAACTTAATCAGTTAATAATGATCCTATTTTATACATCAACTGAAAATGATTCAATTATTTCAGTCCTATAAATTTTTACAATTTCTATCCATGTATGAGCTAATATATCAGTCCATAACAGTTAGAGGGTTAAGAGTCCATTCATCTGATTTTGAACTAAGACGACACTATTTTTGAGTTTTTATTAGAAGATGTGTTCCAGGAAATAGGAGGCAATGTATATAAGAATGAATTTATTTTCATATCATGTGATCTAGTCATTAATTGAGTTTTTTAAGTTCTCAATATAATAAATTGAATAAAAAATGGATCAAAAATAAATAGTAGAGATATCTTTAAGTAAATTAATACACACCAAGAGCGCCCAGCCTGTAGTTTATTGTGACAACAACAACATCATAAAAGGCTGCAAGCATGTGTCCAGGAAATAGGTTTGAAGCACCATGCAAGAATTCTCCTCCATGAATGTAAACCATCACTGGATATTTAACAGCAACACCAACAGATCTCTACAATTTAAATTAGAAATAAAATGTTGTTACATGATATACATAAAATAAATTAAATATGGGCACTTGTCCTACGAAATTTCAGCATAAACGCAGAGTTGAGTCATGCAGTCAGATAAGCCCAACAGACTTTGCTAACAATAGGTAAAATATAAAGATACAGATTTACTAGATCAGAATGTCATTAGCTTCCAAGGTGGATGTCTGTTTTGGTCATTAATCAAGTCATTTCACTTAAAACTCCAATCATCTAAGCAGTTATTATTGGATAATTAGCAAACGTTCATCGCTGAAGCATTTATCATCTCCTCATCAGATGAAACTTACTTTGTATTTATTGACATTGAATTACAGAGAAATATTAAAGAACTATCTATCCAAATAGTTTTGCATTGAAAAAACATATCAAGATAAAATAAACTATTGGAACATAAAGAAACTACTCTCCTGAGCATTTTTAAACAATGATCGCATTTATCCTAATACAAGACAAAGTCGATTTGTATCAAATTCTGATTTATATTGTGACAGGATCTAAATACATATGAAGGCACAGCAAAATACCTTACCACGCCCACCTTATCCACCGTCTAATTTCCTAAAATCAGGGAGGATATTCCAATGAAATAATAGCGACCTCAATCATCACTTAAAGATGTCGCCGAAATAAATATGTTCCACTAAAATCTCGAAATTATGCAAAAACAGCAAAAAACGCACATCCGACTGCCCGCGCAAGGAATAGAAAGGTCGATCGCATACACCACCGTAATGGGCTAAATAACTAAATTGCCCAGGATTAGCGAGGCGTTGAGCAAAGCAAATGCGAGTTTATAGGCCCGCCAAAGTAATAAGGCTCTGAAAAATAGGGTCGCGTCGGCAAACCACAGACAGCGCACGCCAAACGGCCACGCACCAAAGGCGTACATTTCTTGATGGAAGCAATGAGGACTTCGGACGAAATTCTGCCGACATGTATTGGAAGAGCGAGTAACGCTGGGCATCTGAGGTCACACAAATTTTCTTTAAGACAAGTAACTAGTTCCTCGGTTTCAAATAGAAAAGTACACCAGTTTTGAGCCTTTATGAAAGTATCTTTCAGTACCTATAACTAGAGAGCGGGCGAGCACTGAAGACGCAGAGGAACTAACCACGCGACTCGACGCGACCGGCTCAGAAAACGTTATTGTAGCAGTTATGCCTCTCGCAGCGAAGCTTACTTTCAACCTCACTTAGGGGTCGCGCATAAACTACGTTACCGTTTTCGGTGATTTATTTTTACCCCCTCCCCCCTTCGTTGACAACCGTAGAAATCCTCCCCCTCCCCCCCGACGTAACGTTGTCTCTATAAATAAAACTTTCAATTCAAAAATAATTTATCAATTATTTAGTGAGTTCATTTTCAGGGATAGGTTGAAATAAGATGCGCCCTTCCTCATATTAGACTCTGTAGTACTGTCAACGTGATGTTGACGAGAAACGTAAACAGGTGCATTGTAACAGCTAAGCTGCTTTGATGGTGGACCCCGCGCCTCTCCCTCGTTACCCACCGTTGGTTTTTAGGCGACCCCCTCCCCCTAAGTTGTTAACGGAGTTTCTGCACGACCCCTTACACCTACGCTTCTACCAGCCCAAGGGACAGCCTCAGATGGAAGCACCGAGGGTATCTGCAAGCTAGGGCTTCATGCCATGACAGTTATCAATCAGGACCTAACCGCGCCAGTGTTTTAGCTTTACGTCTTCTCACAACACAATTGCAATCCATAACTCATAGCGGAAGTGATTCGATCATGTTTAAACACCCAATGACACATAACACGATTTCAGGAGCCTAAACTCCGTTGTTTTTCATTTTCTAAGGGGACTCAGTTTACGGCTCCGTTGGTTCTACGATTTCTTCAATGGCCATTCGACATGGTGATTCGTTCGATTATAGCGGGTCTAATGTTTTTGCGAATGTCATTACGAGACGCCTTCATTTCTACCACAAGCCTTCATCTACGTCTCATCGGAGAGCCGAGCGCGGCAGAGATATAATATTTCAAATAGCGAACTGCAAGCTTCACGGCGGGGAAGACAGTTCAGCCCTATCGTCTCACGAAAGAGGATTTCGGCGGGTAGTTTATGTTAATCTAATAATTCATGTTGTGTGGTTCAGAGACCACTTTTCAGTGGACCGAATCCGAAAAAATCGTCCGATATTTTATTATGTACATACGGTATCGTATGAATAACCCAGCAAACACATTGATGATAGCAATAGACAAAAAATTCTATCATATCGCAACACAAAACACCCAGCAAGCACATTGATGATTGCAACTGACATAAAATGAAAACACTAGAAATTTGTTAACGCATACATTGTATAACGTATATAAACTGTGTAACACTGATACCTAATTACATTCCGAATCATGAATCTTGTGAATCATAAAATCAAATTATAAGTGAAAAGTTACAAGAAATGCATATGTTCAATGGAAATTGGTAGCTTCAGAAAACTAGAGACAATCATGCAAAACATTAATTTATTAAATCGCCAGATGAAATTTGATGAAGCATACTTACGGACGGAGTAAAGATATTCAGGTACAGGCAGTCTTCATCCACCCTGGGAATACCCTTAGTTGCACCAGTGAAGCGCAAAGGTTGAGGACATGCTGGTCCATAATCAACAGCCTGCAAAAACCGCCATCCCCTGTGGGCACGAGGAGGCTGAAAGAAAAACATCAGCCGGTGAACAATGTGTTAAATTATTGATGGAATTTCGGAATGAAATTACAACACGAAACAAAAGGAACTCACTGTCCCCTCTAAACTAAAAATGACAAAAAAATCATCTCAAGCAACGAACAAAATAAATAAATCACTTTCCAAACAGTTACGCAAATCCCGACCGTGGTTTCAGTAGCTTAAATCCCTTGTCATTCCGCAGTAACTAATGCACTAAGCCTCAGAAATCACGTCTCGGCTAAAAAACTGTGGAAAAGGAAAAAGTAATGCGATTTATATAAATGCAAGCGCGATATTTCTTAAAGTGTTTCCATAAAGTAGTGATGTAACGCAGATAACAATATCAGTCTTCAACAAATATTTATTCTGTAGCATAAACCCCTACGTTGTAGACATACAAACAGGAGCCACAATTCCTTTAAAGAGCACTCCGTCGTTATCTCTAAAATGCTATTTGACTTCCTTCTCCGCTGCAGCCTATAAAAACAATTAGTCCCAAATATGAGATAAGTTATATTAAGTCCCAAAGCAAATGAGGAATGTATCATCAAAAGTGAAAAAAATACATAAAACGCCAGTCCGCAATTCCAACTAAGGGATACATGGTTTCTCGAGAGCTGTAATTATACCGGCCGGAAATACTCATCATTACAGCATGTAAATCCACTTCAATCAATGCTAAATTTTACCTAGCAGCACAACGCTCTTTATGACTCAAGTCAAGAGCTCTTATAGAGTTTGGGACCAAAACAAGAGGAACAAACGTACAGCCAATAGCACCAAAAAGCACCTGGATACCCTGAGTACCTCGGCACATTTAAGTGCGAGTTCAATTAAATGAGGGTCATGCCATCCGAACCTCACATTGGCAGAGTTTAAAAGGGAGGCGTTCATTTCCATAACTCTTTCCAATTGGTGAGAAAACTCCAAAAAAATATCGCCTTTTCTCTTGCGAAGGAGAGGAAGATTCAGATAGATCCCACCAAAAGTTTAGCATTAAACATCAGGTTTAACGACTGTTAATTATCTAAAATCGTAGAGTATTGATATATATATATATCTAAAATGATATTCTATTATCAACCTCTAATAGCTCTCACCCATGGCAAGGACTTTTCACGGTAACTAAGGACAGTCGCTTCATGGATCCAAGCCTAGACCCCCACACTGTCCATAAATTCACTTTGACGCCATACTTCGCAATACCTTAGAAAACCAGTCTACAAAAAAGTCAGATGCAAGTTTATCTAGCCTCTGTTGCCAGAAGATCTGGAAATTGAACAAGAATTTCAGAGCGGCCGAGAGAGGACATAATTCCGCAGCTGAGCTAAATATTTAGAACTGCTTTGGGTATTTAATAATACATCAAATAGACAAGAGGCAATTCATTTTTTCTGGTAAGCCATACCTCCATTCATCTGAAATTGAAAAACTCTCCGAGGTTAGGGTAAGTTTTAAGGTCTAATCGTGGGAGGAGCGGGGATGAGGAATAGGACGATTGGTATTTCTGGGGGTTCAAGGAGCCCCCATAATTCCACCCTTCTTTGACTAATATACTGCTTAACAATATCTCACTTTCTTCTTGGCGCATTATACTTCAATTTGAGGTCACTTACTAATTTAAAACATCATGGTGTCCATTGATAAATTTTTAAGATTTTTTAAATCTTCAATTAACTAAAGTGGAAGCCTAATAAAGCCGCTACACCATAAAAAATATCACCATGCGAAATGAACTGATGCGACACTTGAAATCTTTGGATTTTTCTTCAGGAAGATTCTACCTCACGGTTATTATCAAAACAATTCGATCGAGTACGTACCGATTAGCCGCGTAACTTTCAATCCATTACAAGCACTGACTTCTGAATTCATTCAAAAAGATTCTCTTTCGATGACGTACCACATATATTTGTAAGAATTGTAGATACACATTCTATACATTGTACTCCCATAAGAGCGGGAAAAGATCGATTATGCATCGACCCATCACGGCGGCCAAAAATATCACACCTGCCAGAAAAATTCTACTCCATTTCCCCTTCCGCATAAAGCAAGTGCGGAACCATGTTTTAGTCCCTTGTCACTTCCGGCTGCTTAGGAACTCGTCAACCTGACACAACGCGTCGCGTCGGCCCAGCTACTCTCATGCAACAGCAAAAAACATTAGGAGAAACATTTCAAATGGAGAACAATCCAGAGTTTTTATAATTGCCTTTTTCCACGTCCGATGACGGGAGTGGAAGCGTAACGTGAAGCCAATTGCGTAGTCTATAAATAATTTACTAAAACGTAAAAAGAAAAAAGAAATTGTCATGGTTATTTAATGAGAACATCAATACATTTTTTCGATGACCACCAGTCAAGAATCACCGCGGCAGAAAGGTAGCGAATTACTTCGTCCCCGAGAAAACATCGGCGACTACCGGAGACGTTGTCCAACGTTAAATCGAGAGTTCTGCTCAGCCTCCACTGATTTACCGAGTCTAGGACCACAATTTCTTAATGTTATAACAAAGCTGCGAGTGATCAATGACGTGGGAAAACTACATCTACGAAATACCTGACGATTCCATACAAGGCATGCAGCTCTCGTCCCAGTACAAATCAGAACCTCGTACATGCATTCCCCAGGACGCTAAGCGTAAACTTGGCGGCGTACTCTAAGAGAAAAATAACATCGCTTCTTCACTTCCTCGTCACATTTTCCAATTGTTCTTTTATTAAATCTTGATTTACGAATGACCTGTCCGCAAATTTCCCGTGTGATTCCCCCACGACAACTCCTAAGTTAGTGTCCCACTTAAGAATTTAACATATGCTAATTCGGGTTGATAAATTGTGCACGTTTCGTTGAAAACTAATATTGTCATTTCACATCGTTAATCCGCATAAACACATACTTTTCAAACACTTTAAAATATCGGCCATTTTATGCATCTTATTTTTTCCACCAAAATTAAGAAATACAATCCCTCTACGTCAGTAAAGAGTACGTGGGTGACACACCATACACACTCCTTTAAGCAAGAGCTCGAATTCCAGTTAACTCAGAATTCGTTTCCAGGTATTTCTTGAGACTGTTCAGTAGAATACGTTCAAAAGGTACACTAGCATATAACTACGATTATCCCGAATGCCAAGTGGATAACTTCACGCCAAACGGTGTTGATAGAACACCATCGATACGCTCAGGTGAGCGGAAACACTTCAGGCGTATAAACACCGAATACCTGATAGCGGTAGCAACACCGCACGACTGTTCGACTAATGCAATAATTATACTTTCACACGAAGGCATGGGTGGAAAGAGTGAAGCTAAGAATCAGAGCGTAATTTGTTTACTATTGATATCGAGGAAAGTGCTTTGAAACCATTTAGGAAGGGTACGGAATACGAAATTCAACCTCGAAAATTGCAGTGTAGGTTTATTACCATAAAGTAACGCTTGGATGATCAGCGTAAACTTCAATATGCTTGACTGAACTAATGAAAGCGTATATTAGCGAACTCAAATGTGAAATGTGAACACTGTAACAGTATTGATGCCTTCTTGGCAATAAATCTGAAACTAGAGTGAAGGCACACAGAACTTGTTCATAAATAGGAATGAAACATCTCGTACGGCAAATATCTTAGGGACAATAACTATTGGAGTGATTTTAATCCTACACCTACTGACTAGGAGACGAAGCTAGGGCTTCTAGAACAATTTGGTATTGCTAATACCTCCCTTCGATTAAAGTACATAATGACAGTGTTTAATGTCCACTTGCTTCTCCTCAGCAACCACCTACAGCCTTTCCTTTTTAATTCTCCCCGACCATTCGTTCCTCACTCATCACATAGCTTAACAACGCCACCCCTATACACCAATCAATCGCGCACATTAGAGACATTGAAAAATGTATGAAAATAAGCCGTGTCTCTCCTCCTGCAACATTTGTATCTCGCCACCTATCGATCTGAAGAAGACTTATGAAGTGATTGGCAATTAAATCTGTTAACGGTTTAAAGAGAGAATAATAACCTTTGAGTCAATACTGTGTGTGACTGCCAAGAAATGATAGCACCATCAGGCTGTTTAGAAATTAATCAAGGAGTAAAAGAAGTAGTGCCCTACCTCCGAGTCTGTTTCATGTTTCGACGGTAAAATATCTAAAATATATATAGTGGTAATGGAAGGGTAAGGCTGGATGTCAAAATGGGTGAGTTATACTTTATGAGTACGACATGCTACGATAGCTGCTACAGCATTCATTGGAGATTCAGACTTTATGTCTGCCACAGGGAAAGCAGAATCGAGGGACAATGCGACCGAAGCTAAAATATTAGAGCCTGACAAGAATGTTTCCAGGAAGCATAAATGCACGCATTGAAATGTATTAACACTGGAGGAAATGTTTTTGATAGGCAGTGGGTAACATAAAAATATGAATTTTTGCCATGACGAGAAAAATGTTCCGTAGTAAGAAACGGATGATGCAAGATAGCCAGTTCTTTTAGCTATATTAAGGGAACTAGTAGACTTAATGAGGAACCCAAAGAGATAAAGAAACGTCATAAATTAGAGAACCAAAAAAGATTGTTTATTGGACACCTCGGTAAGCATGAAAGGCGCATTCTTTTCGTAAGAATAAAGAAATGAAATAGACAGTAATGCGCCATGAAAAAGTATCAATTTGAGATAAATAAAATGATGATCTCGGAAAAATATGGTCGGAGCACAGCCAAACAAGTCCAATATTTCAATAGACTTTCCACCCACCCTGTCTTAAAACGTGGTTATAACCAAGAGAATCCGTAAAACTCGAGTGGCCAGAAAGAAACCTTATCACGCAATATCCAATGGAAGATACTAGGAGAAAAAGATAAGCTCCTCCCATTAAATGCTATCTCCCGTATTTCCAGATCCTCGACGTGATTGAGTTTCCGGCCGCAACATCGCCCGTGACGTAGAGCTATGACTCATACGATTAAAGATATCAGAAGAAGAGTGGTATCCCGGTATCCCAAGAAATCAGACCTCCAAGGTGGCAGACATCGCTCAGAAGCTGAATTAAAAATTTTGGCAAAGGCAACTACCAAGTGCAGTGCTGCCCCCCACTTATCATATATCTATTTTCGATAGTTATCAGTTAGCCAAATATGAACCAATCATTGATATCAGTGTATATAATAGCATTCATAGGGTAGTGCAAATGTGAACACACTGAGGTCCTATAGTACGTTAAAGTCACACATTCAAGGTGTCTGGCAGCTGCAGTGCACATTGCTACCTGAAAAGAGTGGACTTGATTCCCAAAAATGCCAATTAGAGCCTTTGATGAGGGAAGGACTGAGTTAGAATTTAAGAGAAGCATAGGGTAATCCCAACGTAATCCAAGCTGTCTAATATTCTGGCTACGAAGATGATTATGCTGACCAGGTATGCACCGGCCTCGCAAATTAAGATTCCGGGTTTGTGCCCCACCTCGAAAATAGATGTTGTGTTTATCGTAGGAATTAGGTCCCATTCATAACCGACCTACATTAATATCCTAAGCTACTCTAAACAAAGGAACTATAAGTTGTATCCAAGAGAATCAATTTCCATAGTGGTTGTCAATTACTGTAGCATAAAAAATAAGCCCGCAGATTTTAACCATCTCATTTTAAGCACGGACACTGATGTCATGGTAAGAACAGAAAGTTGTTTGTCGAGCGCAATTCCGGATACCGAGATCTTTCCAAAATCATATGCAATGTATAGAGAGGACCGAGTAGCGACAACTGGAGGTGGTGTTTATTGCTGTTAAAAGACGACATCGTTAGCAGAGCCGAGATACTTACAGACAATGAAGTAGAATGTAAGTGGTGTTCCATTGAGTGTCCGTCAACAAGAATTTTTAAATGCGCATATCACAGGCAACCCGTATCAACACAGTTTTGCTGCTAGGAAGACGGGTGAAGCATTTCATAAATCATATAACGAATGCAATATTACTATCGGTGAAGATTTCAACGTTTCCTCGATCGACTGGAAGACACGCCGTTTCAAAGATGGCGGCAAAGATAAGGAGTTGAGGCACTCTTCCGTATACTATTACATCAAACTCCTAGTATCAATTAGTAACAACACCGACGAGAGCAAAGAACGTTCTAGATCTTTTGGTAACAAACATACCTGAAAGCGTCCTAAATGATGTAACATTGAACGGAATCCATGACTAAAAAGCAATAACCGCTAAATTGCATATAAATACTGACAACAGGGTAGTCACAATGAAAAGTGTGTACGTATACCACAAAGCTGATTTCGATTGTTTAAAACAGGAATTATCGATCTCTTATGAAAAGTTGAATGATGTTAACCAAAACCATACTACTGACGACACATGGAATACTTTTCGTAGCATCACACGAATAGCCATAAATAACGTAATAACAAGTAAACTGAAAAAATTAATACGGAACCCAGGTGGTATCCTGCGGACGTACGGAAATCTCTCAAGCGACAACGAATCTTGCATGTAAACATGGAGAACGCCCATCACAATCTCCCTAACGTAAACCATAAAGAGAATTCGTGTAAAATATTAGAGAGCTAAAACAACAGCAAAATCGGCCATAAGGAAAGCACTAACGGAATTCAAAATAAAAATATTACGTGAGTTTTTGGAGGATAACCCGAAGGCATTTTCGTCTTACGTGAGGCATGTTCAAGGGAATAAATCTCCAGTATGTAACTAAAAACGGTCAAGGAGAAAATGCAAGCGAGACATTAAAAAAATCGAATATCCTTAACACCATTATTTAAAATGTCTATACCACATGCCCTCAGAAAAACATTACGACACTACCTAGTCTACAACAAAAATCAAAGCAGACGAGGGAATTAGAGACCATAGGTAGTTCACTATCAACAATAATTCAATAAATATCGATAAAAATTTGAAACAAATAATAAATCTCTACAGTTTTAGACGTTGATTTCGATGGGTTCAAATGTCATTAAAAAATTCCTCTCCCTTCTTCCAATCAATCAATAATTAAGTTAGACGCAGAGGGTGCTTGGAAAGCTCTCCTTTCGATAGTATATACATTCAGGAACCAAATATCATACCCCATTACAGTAAAAAAAAGAGTAGCGAACCGAGACGGTAAGACGCGGAAGTGAGAAAATCGTTGAGGCGACAGAGAGCACGCCACGCCAAGATGAAAAAAAAATCCGTGCAGATATATCAACTGATGATCGGGAGTCAATTATTGAAAAATATACGCTGTCTAAAGTCGCTACGAAGGAAGCGTTTGGTGATGCATTCATGGATTTCAAAAGGAAAACAATTGTAGAACAGTTACAGGATACCCCAAAAGCATTTTGGTCATACATAAGGGAAGTTCAAGACTGAAGATATAGAGTTAATCCACTGAGAAACGATAATGGCGAAGTATTAACAAACAGTTCGGGCAAAGCTTGTTTATTAAACTCCTACTTCCAAAGCGTCTTCACTAAGTCTTCAGAGAATACATCCGTGACGGTTAATGATCGTCACCGGCAAATGATGCCGCCTATTGATATTTCTGCATACGGAATAGAAAATTTGTTGAAATTGCTCAGTCCAAATAAGTCACCCGGTCCTGAGGAAATGCCTTCAGGCGAGTATAGAGAACTAGCTTCAGAAATAGCCCCCTACTTGTAGATAATGTTCAGAAAATCCATCAAGAAACACGTAGTACCCTAAGAAAATTGCCAATTTGAAAATGCCAACTGGAAAATTGCCAATGTAACGCCCAATTTAAAAGTGGTGATAAGGAACTGTCACCGAATTATAGACCGATATCCCTAACATTTATCTCATGCAAAGTCCTTGAACATATAGTTGTAACCTCAGTCATGAAATACCTCCGCATAAAGAACTTGCTGACAAAAGTACAACACGGATTCAGGAAAAGATCCTGCGAAACTCAATTAGCACTTTTTGCCCACGATATTTTAGTCTCCGGTGAAGATAACGCTCCAATAGACGCGATTTTTCTTGACTTTAAAAAGCATTTGACAAAGTGTTCCACAGAAAATTATTGATTTTACTAAAATCTTACGGCTTAGAGGACGATGTAATTTCCTGGATTAGAGAATTCCAAAGCGATCGCGTATAGAGGGCAATATTAGACGGCGCCATCTCCAATGAGGTTCAAGTCACTTCGGGTGCCCCTCAGGGGAGTGTCATAGATCCACTTCTATTCCTTCTGTCTAGTCATGGTGGTACTAATAGTAGTACCATGTGTATAGTGACGATATTGGTGAAGAGGTAGACAATAAACTTCGACAATTTGCAGACGATTCTGTACTGTACACGGAAATCCATAGCAATAATGATAAGGAAACGCTAACGAAGGACCTCAAGGTAATTCAAGCGTGGTGCGACGTGAGGCAACTAGAATTGAATTTGAAAAAAATGTGTTGTGATGAACTTCTAGAAAAGAAAAAACCCTCAATGCAGCTATTACATACAGCATACCTAATTAGAGAATGTAGACTGAAAAACACCTCGGAGTTGTAGGACAAAACAACACAGATATGTGTGTGTCGGGTCGAGCGGTCCAAAAGGAATAACGCCGAACTCTCAGGATCATCACTACATTTATTAATACTAATCAACACTTTCTAATACATAACATAACATAAGAATCCCCGAAAGGAAGACACGACCGTTCGCCATAACGCACTCAGCACACACTGCCGCTTCCCAACCACCACATCGCACCCAAGGTCCCCATCATCCTCATCCCTACCTTCCTTATCGCTAAATCCATTACCATTAACCTCCTTACTCTTATCCTCCTAATATTCGACGAAGACCTTGGTGGCTCCTCACATATAGAGCTACAATCAAGTGGCGGACTAGGAAGAGCGGAGTGGCATATTGCGACACTCATAGCACCACTGCGACTGCTACAGAGTAAAACTTACAAATAATCTCTCAGGGAGCAAACATATTCGGGAAATAATTGGTCAAGCTAACCGTAAATTGGGATTTGTTAAAAGAGTACTCGGAAAGTGCGACGATAAAGTCAGAAAGAAATCAGTTACTCCGCCCTTGTTAGACCCCACTTGGAATAAGCTGACAGTGTTTGGGATCCTAAAGAGGTAGGCTTAAAAACGGGGTTGGAACGCGTACAGAGTAGATCAGCAAAATACGTGAAAGGCCGTAATGATAGTCTTGTTAGGTAGTTGTGTTACTGGCCTCTTACAACAACTTAGATGGAATCACTTTGAGACTTTTGATTGATATTTTGAGTCAATATTTTACGTAAATTCAAAACCAATTTAGTTTTCGTCGAAGTTATTACTGTCTTACGAACTTCGACCAACAACGGTTGATAAAATCATTAAAATAAAATTAGTGAAATAGAATGCAGAACACACAGGTTTAAAATGTCGTTTTTCCCGCGATAGATATACATCTTACTGGCTGCGTTAAGATTTTGAAGTAGGTTAGATGACAAGTATTGTAGCTGATTAAATTATGGGCTCCCCAATGCATGTTTCTAAATCTGCCGAGGAAAGCTTAAACCATGTTTTGCATGCTCCCTGCTTGACTCTTGTATCGCGCCTACATAGTTGCATTATGGATTAATTTAGTAGTTTCTGTAGCATTTACCCATATTGCGGTGCATGTTGGTGATAAGTCACCCCCCGCCAAACACCCTTGAGATGGCTTGCAGGGAAATATGTAGATGTATAAATATTTCTTGTCGCAGCATTGAAATTCACCTAAAATCTATTAATCCCAAGAAACTACCTGGTCCCGATGAAATTCCCGCCCGAGTTTATCACGAATTAGCTTAAGAAATTGTACCGTACTTGAAAATAAAACATGAAATATCCCTAGCAGAACATCATGTCCCTTATGATTGGAAAATCGCAAACGAGACACCTATCAATAAGAACAGCGATAAGGAAGATCCTTGTAACTATACACCTATCTCCTTCACGTCTACCTCGTGCAAAATATAAGAACACATAGTCGCCAGTTCAATTATAGAGTATTTATACAGTCAAAACCTGTTAATTCAAAACCAGCATGGATTCCGAAAAGGCAGATACAGCGAAACCCAGCTAGCCCCCTTTTTTCACGATGTTCTTTCCTCTGAAGAAATACTCACCCAGGTAGACGTGATATTATTAGATTTCCAAAAAGCTTTCGACATTGTTCCGCATTTGAAATTACTTGTTAAGCTGAAGTTCTATGGAATACATCACAATATAATATGCTGGATTAAAGATTTCTTAGACATCCACAAACAGAGGTTTGTTCTATATGACGTTAGTCCAGCAACAGTGAAAATAATATCGGGTGTACCCCAGGGAAGTGTAATAGGTCCCTTATTATTTCATTGAATATTAATGATACCACAAGCGTTATTAAGAGCAAAATTCGCCTTTTCGCGGATAACGCAGTATCGTACAGGGATATTAAAACCAAGTCTGAGAGAAATGCGTTGAAAAAGACCTAGAGGCTATAAACAAATTTAAACAAATATAAACAATACCTGGCAGTTAGAATTAAATTTTTTTAAATGCGTTATTATGAATTTTTGAAAAAAAAAAACATCTCGCCCAACCAAACACACAAAATTAATCAAACCGGAAATTTGTGAACAGGCAACTCTAAATTGGGATTTATTAAAAGAATACTAGGAAAATATGACGATAAAGTTAAGGGACGATGTAATTTTTCTCTCGTGAGCCGCACTCGGAGTAAGCCATTAATATATGGAACCCTCACGACGTGCGACTAGTTTCAGATATAGATCGAATATAGCGGAGAGCAGCTACATTTGTTTAAAATTGTTACATATAAATATTATAAGATAAAATTAGCAGTGTCACTGAATGTTTGAAGGAATTTAGATGGGAACCTCTATCTGACGGAAGGAAAATATATAGATTAAATCTATAACGAAAGTTTCATGTACACTATTTTGTGCCGGGCGTTCATCATATTTTTCAAGAGCCAAACTATTATTGTAGAAAAGATGAAATGCATGAAATTGAAAAAATAGACTACAGAACCGATAGATTTAGAATTCCATTTTTTCCACATACAATAGGGGATCAAAATAGTTGCGACAGACCAGTTATATGATACTTTCACCCTCACTGAGTAGGTTTTGTACTTATACTAAATATCTTAACATCATTATTAGCAAATAAAAATAAACGAAATTTCCGGCAAGATATAGCTTTGTGTTGTGTTGAATGATTTAGTACCATGTAGTAATATTAATCAATCGAATTAATACAACAAACCAGTAGTTATACCTAAAATACTGTACTTCATGGTAGCATGTTCATCTGCGTAGAATTCTTAAGATTCTTAAGAAGATTTAGTACCATGTAGTAATATTAATCAATCGAATTAATACAACAAACCAGTAGTTATACCTAAAATACTGTACTTCATGGTAGCATGTTCATCTGCGTAGAATTCTCCTAGTTTCTGGACTGACCGCGCATTGCTATCCTGACTGCTTTTGGCATGCGCCTGGCATCCGGGCGAACGTTCGCGGTTCTGATTTCAACTGGGATGAGTGCTGCCTGGTGTGGAATCACTCCGCGCCACACACCCTAGTGGTGGCTTGCACGGTGTTTTGTAGATGTAGATGAAGACGGCTATGCGACGGTGCAAGCTTTCAAAATACTTATGAAAGCCCCGCAATAGCCGTGATCGTATAATGGTTAGAACTTTGCGTTGTGGCCGCAGCAACCCAGGTTCGAATGCTGGTCACGGCAGCGTTTCACTCACTGAAACGGCATGGGGAATATTTTTCCAACCAATTGTAAATCTCTGCAACATATCACTAACTTCTTCATGAATAGTATTAAAAAAGAGTGCCCCATCTCCGCAACCTACCCTCTGATGCCACATAGTCCTCCCTCTTCGTTACTAATCTTGATCATATCTTCCTTAAAAGTGATCTTCAATTTAACCAAAGCACGCTGAACCTAACCATTAACTGCCCGGTCTTTGTTTCATTCATAACTTTCAGAATACCTAACCAAACCACGAGAACTCAGTCATTGTTCCAATTTCCCACTCCAAAATTATCACTCACCAAGCGCTCCCTTATTGTCAGCCTCTCTTCTCTTCTAACTTTCCCTCTTGAAAACATAGATTCTTTCAATTTATCCTCAAACGCCTTCGCAAATCAAGCCGTATGTCATTCCCAATCAAAATATTTTTCCTTACTGAGTTCCCATGTTGGTGGATTATACGTTAACCATCTTCTTATTATTATTTTAGCATTTATGTCATCTTTTGCCCGTTATTTGTTCCATTTAAAATGGCTTCACGTAGTATGTGATCTTTTTTTTTTCAAATAGATATGAAGGTAAGCCTCTAGCAAAACAATTGATGCACCCATTCAGAGATTAAATTTTACGAAAAATGAACCATATTTGTCGTATTAAGTTCGAAAATATGGTCTATTATAGAAGCCCCTTAAGTAAGATATACGTAAAGTATTTGACTAAAATATTCTAAAAGCATAATCTATGAATAAGCATATTACGTATTTCGGTAAATTAAAAGGCTGTCTTCTTCGGTTTTCGGTCGGTGGGCGCATCATCCTTATGTGTAATTTTCAAATGACGACGTACTTCGTAATTTCCACACCCTCATTCGTCAAAAACCAAACTTCGGGTGAGGAATCACATTACATCCGAAATGACACCAGCAAGTTAAAGATTTCACTTACAAGGCCACTCCTTAATGTGTGTCGCGCACGACTGTCCTCATTATTTTCAAGACCGATCTCCGACAACGCGGCAACTTTCTCCCTTCTTTATGGGGCGCTACCTGAAGAAATTGGACCTTAAAACACTTCTTAAACTATTTGCTACGCTAAAGCTTTTTTATCACTCATACCAGGGCGAAATGTTTCTTAAGAATTAGCATTAATAAGGCAGTACAGAACAGGTTATTTTGCCTCGGAAAGTAAGGATTAGATGAGAGCAGTCGTCGACAGTTCACCTTTGGGATTGACAGACCGATAGAATTTGTACTAGTATATCAATTTTGAAAGGGTATGGCTGACCCTCAAGGTCGGTTCAATATTATCAAGTTCAAGCATTACTGGTTGAATTATGGATGACTTCCAAGCATTCCCAGGGAATATATGATCGAGAAGCTCTCGAATTTTCCACGGATTCTGGAACACAAACGGATTCCAGGATCCCTGATGGCGATGGGTGATCAGTCTGTCGAAAAGTTGGAGATAGTGGAGAACCTGGACAGGTGGAAAACTCGATTGCCTTTCAATCATTAACGGTTGAAAACCATATCTTTTCCAATTCCGAAATAGACACACAATAATTAACATTTAAAATGTTTTAAACAAGGCCTATCAAACCTGATTTGTCGGAACTCTTTTAGCTTTTCACAAAGTAAATTGTTTGGAATCTGTCACGGCCACAATTCAGCGCAGCACAGTCTTTAGGATTAAAATTTTTGCGGTTATTCGAACATATGAAATACATAACTGGAAATATTGATCAAGGAAATGGGAGAAAATAGAGTAAATATGCGTCCGTACAGTTACGACCTGTTTGGAAAATAGACGAATAAGATTTTATTATTAGTATTGACAAAAAAAAAGTGAAGGCAACATTTTAAGGCAGGGGTGGCCAACCAAAATGATCTTGCGGGCCACTTTGGAAATTCATTACTCCGCGGGCCGCATATAAAATTATATATCCCCATATTAGATTTAGACCCACTATAGACATTATTTTGGAGTGAAAAATTGAAACATAATGAGTTATTATTATTGTGTTAAAGTTATTGTATTAAAGTGTGATGAATCTCACGGGCCGGAAAAATTATTCACCCGTGGGCCGCATGCGGCTCACGGGTGGCCACCCCTGTTTTAAGGCTTCAAGTTTACGCGCCCTATGGAGACCACTCTCACTGAAAGCCAAGGAAACTGGAAAAAAATCCTTGGCATTGCTATTTCCAAGAAAAATCCTGGAATTACCCCAGATTTTTACCATAATTTTAGTATCTCTCCATAATTCGCCCGAATTTTTTCAAGGTGCGGAATGAAAAAATGAAAGATTCCTAAAATTCCAAACTTAGTTATAAAAACAGTTTTCGAGGGCATGCTACCATTTCAGGATTCTCTGCGTCAGAGGACCCTGCTGGCAACAGTTTCGCCACTTGATATGATTGCAAATTTAAATCAGAGACGAGAAACAAATTCCACCTTCGATCTTAAGATGTCTCTACGTCCGGAAGCGAAACATTTGTCGAAGAGATCCGCGATATCAAACAACACGTAAGAACCCATAAGATGAGTTCAGACTTCATAATTAAAGCGAAAAATTAGATTTACTGAAGAACTGCATACGGGATAAAGTTTGAGAGATTGTAAAACTTTCCTGGCATCATTCCATGCATTGAAACATTCTGGTTGACTATGGATAAATACCAAAATTTAGTGGAAATTGAGGAGAATTCCCGTGTTTCTCCAGTTCTCAAACGTCTCCCGTTCTGCGGGACTTCAAGGAAGGTGACCTTCTTTTAAGTAAAAACACCTCCGCTTTTTCTCAAATTTTATCACTGATCACAGATTTATCTGAGGTCAAATGTCCACCGCTGACTTGCAAAGTGGCTTATTCAGGTAAGCGAAGGCTATGTACCCGAATCCCAGGATCAAGGCTACTAAACATGCCATTTCTTTCCCTTATTAGTATTCAGTCAATCAATGCATCTCGATTAGAATTTCCAAATAACATGTATTTTGAAACATTTGGAAATTAGGACAGTTACATCGCATTTCCCGGGAATTCACTAAATCAGCTTCATAATTTTATTGGAATAGATCGTCAGTGAAAATACCGTAACAGCATATGCTTCTACATCAACTTATTACCCTGCAAGTCACCACAAGGGTGTTGGGCAGGGGGTGAATTATCACCAACATGAACTAGAGTGAAGAAATTTACTTTCACCAACATGCACCGCATTATGGGTATGCTTATTCATAACAGAGCCATAGCTTGGTCGGGATAACTGGAACTAGCAGCTATAAAGTTCAATCTTGAAGAGGGAGCGACATGTTTATATAGACGGCTGACGCATTTCGTAGAGGGTTAGACGAGTCAGAGTTCTCCAGCATAGAGGTCCATGGTATTTCCATGACTAGTGCACCACTTGCCCGTGACTCAACACAGGGTCACTTAAAATAAAAAAAAATTTTTCGCTTGGTATGTCGAGTTTGATTTTTTCTTAAAAATCAAAGACTATCACAATAATTGACTTCAACGAAAAAATACCCCGATTTACCGACCAACTCTTCTCGGAAATCGGAAGCGAGAGACCACGAAGATTTAAAGGCAATGGCGGGACGGAATGCCTGCCATGAAACACAATCTCGACTCACCTTGAATCTCCCCTCAGCGACGGGCGGCATGGCATAAGGGATGCCCAAGAAGGCCAATGCTATACCCTGTATCCGGTCAACGGGCGAATGAGCCGTGCGGAACCCCACGCTCGGATCGGGATGCTCGTAGAGGTAAACTTTGAAACCCTGCACCTGACCGTAGCTCGTAGTGACTTGAACCTTGAGGTCCAGGTTGATGGAATCCGGTCGCATCTTTCCCTGAAGCTCCGGCCGCCATCCTGCCAGCACCCCTGGGAGCGGCAGCTCCGTGGTCAGCGGGTCGTACTTGAACCTGCGGAGAGTGAGCGAAGGAGAAGGGGGGATGAGAATAAAGCCCCAGTTCGTTGACCCCAGTGGACGCCACAGCGCCCCTTTCTCCTGCTTTATTTTTGGGATCGTGAGCGTTGACTCGTTGACCTTGACGGCAGAAAGGCGCTCGAATGTAAACATTGGATGCAGGGCATTCGCGCGACCTAAGCAATAAAAACACGGGCATACAGTCCAGAGTAACTGCCAGTCGTTCCACTTTCGCATTTTTGGCACCGTCAGTCTTTACCACACTGTAATTTACTGGAGGACATAATTTCTATGACAATCATGAACCTAGTATATTGACGTACGTCGTAATGTGCTTTGAGGTTCTACCAAAGACCTGAACCATATTTTCAAAGTATATACATTAGTGTCGAAAAGGACACTCATAAGATAATTTTAATAAGAGCCGCAGAAATTGATTAGGATTATAGAAGCCAAAATAGGTCCATGGTAGTGGGTATTTCCCATTTATTGCTAATTGCTATTATTTATCGGGTCATTACCCACATGAGTAGTTCCTCTGAACATAAACATGGTTAATACCAGTCTGACCGATAAAAATTCACAATTGCATGCCTCGCAGTGGTAAAAAAGGACGAGAACCAGTCGAAAGATGTGGAAACCCAGTGCAACGACTTCACCACGCTTAACTGAGGAGCGACGCCAACCACCAAATAAAAAATCCGCGCGAATGATGAGCCAAGAAAAAATGGTTGTAAACCAAGGGAAGGTGACACAACGTAACTGAGGAATGATAATAATAACGGTCAAGGGACGAAGAAATCATACATGAAAATACGATTGGGATAACAAAGGAGAAAAATGAAGAACAGATCGTGCGAAATAAGGACTGAAAGATGGGTAGACGAAAAGAAATAAGTATGAGAGGTTTGATGGCTGAGATGCATTCTTTATCACTAGTCAGTCAAATACGGTGATATAAAGAAATATAACGATTGATTTTTGGCATAAATTGTAATAACACGGCATATCCACCCAAGAAAGTCGCATGAGTGGGTTGGCAGATCCATCTTTCAGGATAGTAGATAAGGCCTTCTGTGCTACCAGATGGGATGGAACTGGATTTCCACGCAGCGCGAAATCCTCCTACAGGAAAACCGACAATGTACAACGTATTAGGATTACCACAGTTTAATCTGGTATATTAACATATATTCAATCAATGGGTTTAAACAAAAAAGGGAAAGGTTTTCGAAAACAGCTGAATGGCGTAATTGGTTAATCAACATGACCACCAAACAGGTTATACGGATTAGAATCTTGGTCAAGTGAAATGATTTTCCCGCGGAGAATTTCCATTACATGGAGTGAAAAAACAACCGACAACCGTTACGGAAATTATGAGTATTACTTCATAAATTCACTCGGACACTAAGCGAAAAATATCATGAAAAGCACGTGTAATCACCCGGTACACATTACAAGCAAACATTTAGATTCTGAGGATTTTTTAAGTGGGAATATGCCCTAACATAGATATTCGCGGCTTTCTCTCGGGAGCTATCAGATGATTTCTAGTAACAGATGAAAACTCTTGGTTGATGGGGTACACTCGCGGCTCAACATAGTGAGATTCTAATCTTCGCCCCACCTCCAAGGCGACCCTTTAAAGAGTGCCCTTCGGTTTACTTTAAAATATAGCATTTATACTTACACCTAACTCATGGTTTCGCCGTCAATGTTTCCCTATTCTGAAGGTGAAAAAAATAAAACGGTGGAAAAATAGCACAATTTATAAAAACCATCGAAAGGAATTACAACAAAGCAGAGCAATACCGACGAACAACACGAGCGAGGTTAGCATTGTTACGATGTGAGATCCTTATGAATCTCTGCTCCCCCCTCTTCTCATATCGGTTGCCATTGCAATATGAGGCCAACGACTCCCGAAGGTTACTCACTCTCCTTTTATCACAAGATATATTTTTAAACATTATTCATTTATTGATTAGCAAGAATAATTCCTAAATTGATGATAAGACGTACTAGCATTACATACCAACTGAATTTCAGGCCACGTACGAATACGATGTTTTCGCCAACGCGTTACTTGATAATCGCCACAATCAATTAATACTTAAATGAAAAAAATTTTCAAGTTCTCCTCATTTCAACGTTTCTTCCTCCCAGGTTAAAATAGAATAATTGCCCCTAATCAGGCTGTGCCTGTTAATTTGGTGACTTGCTTTTTCCGAGCAAGCTTCAAATCAGCTTTCACCCGATGTATGAATATAATCTACGATTCTCCCGTAATAGGTGTGGGATGAGATCTAAGAGGTTTGATGACTACATGTACTTACTGGTAAAATGTGAATAACATACGACTGATTCCAGTATTCCCCGTCACGCATGAGCAAAAATTTCACGCAAAAATTACGAATGAAGTTATTAACAGTTTATTTTTAATTTAAAAGTTTTTTTTCTATCAATTTATGAGCTGCATAGCAGTCGTAAAGGAAGCCGTTTGAGACATGATTCGTAACCACGCAAATAAAGTCTAATACTCAGGGCGCCTTGCCATCAAATATTAAGCCTTCAAAAACTTCAATATTTTCTCACTGCAAAACTAAGGCAACTTAATTTAATCCGCAAAACACAGCCAATTGGGAACAACGTTTGATTCGAATGTACGCACCCGCTCGTAATATACATCAATATCGAGTTACACTATTTCGATTTGTACGTATCTAAACCTATTGCATTCATTTCAATTAACGTAGTTACTTCATCCAAATTGTCACTTGAAAGTTATATTTAATACTAGAATTCTTGTGAGGGCGCTGTAGAGATACATAATGCGCAGCAAAGAGAGCAAAAGTCACTAAGAGCTGCACCGAAACATAATATGGCAATAATAAGCAATAATACACATAATACCACCGATACCTTGCCTCGATGGTTGATAAACAAGGGGCTATCAGCCATCGACGTGATGATTAAGAACCTTCAGCTTACTTGACGCATCAAACGCACATATTTCAAACGGTATCTCAGAGGCTAAAATGAATATCAAAATCAACGAATATCACTTCTAGAGATCCTGCAAGACTTATTCGTTAGTTCTTCGTGCCCTACTGCACTTGAAATCTACATCTACTCATTATCCTGCAAGCCACCACAAGGGTGTTTGGTAGCGAGTTACTTATCACCAACATGAACTACAGCGAAGAAATTTACTTTCACCAACAAACGCTAAACTATCGGTTTACCAACTATAAATGCTACAGAAACTACTAAAATAATCTATAACGTTACTATGAACACATGACACGAGAGTCATACAGGAAATATGCAAGACATGGTGTTTGCACTACTCGCCAAATTTAGAAACATGCATTAGGGTGCATATGAATTAATCAGCTACACTACCTGTCAACTAACCTACTTCAAAGTCTTAACGCAGCCATTATGGTCCCTATCGATCGCCGAAGAAACGACATTTTAAACCTGTCTGTTTCTACTATCGATTTCCCTTATTTTATTTTTATGATATAATCTACCGCAGTATGTTGGAGTTCGTAAGATATTGATAACTGCGTTGGAAAATAATTCGGTTTAAATTTACATAAAAGATTGAGTATAATTTTCAATCGACGGTCCGAAAGCGATTCCCATTCAAGTTGTTTCAAGAGGTCAATAACAGAAACGAGACTATCATAACGGCCTTTCACGTATCTTGATCTTCTCAGCACGCGTTCTCACACTGTTTTTAAACCTACCTCATGAGGATCCCAGACAAAAATCCCTCGCGATCATACCATAAAATTCATAGTTTTAGTCTTCAGGCAAAGTTTCAGCCAAGCTGCCATTTGATAAGATCATTCGATACTTCCGACTGCGTTTCGCTCACTCTTCCAGGGTTCTGAGGTGCAACCAAGTATCCCGCCAAGGCTTCACGCACTACGGCCCACTCCTGGAAGTCACAAGATATGCCCGCACACAAGGCGGGAACAAAGAGGGGGGGGGGGGTTAGTCGAGGAAAAGACCAACCGAGCACGTACGCGGGATAACCACGTACGCGAAAATGGAAAGTCGAAAACAATGCCCCCTTTTCAAACTGTTTAGCAATTTCCTCGGCCGAGAACTTACCCACATTTTCACGCTACATCTACATCTAAGAAATACCGTGCAAACCACCACTAGGGTGCTAAAATACGGACACTTAATACAAATATATGATAAAGGCGGTGCTTGAAGATAAATATGACAATTAATATATCGCAGAAAAACAGCCCAAAATTAAAAAAAACTAGTCGCCTACTAAGTCTCACATATATTTTTTTTAATTCTTCAGTATTTTCTTGAACATGTCCAACAATTGAATTTAATATCTTACTAATATATAAAAATCTAGGGGTGTCTTTCTGTCTGTCTGTTACTCAATCACTCATAAACCACTAAATCGATTGAAACAAAATTTGGCAGGAAGATACTTAATATATCTGGTTCACGCATAGGCTATTGAACAAGGGCCTTAGGGCCCTTTTATCACGAAAAATTGGCCCTGTAAGATAATTCTTGCTTGTATTAGAAACATGTAAAATATACCTATACTGAATGTACAACAATCATGGGGTCGTGAGTTACGCTGGAGCCCCAGAGGGCCCAAGGTTCCAAAAGAATGCTTTCTTGAAAGCCTCAAGTATTGGACGAGTGAACCGATTTTAGTGAAATTTTCACACATGGGATCAGTATTGCCTTTTTAAGGAAATTGGGACTATAACGAAGGCCCCAGGGCCCCAAGGGCAGCGTATTGAGCCGTCTGGTGTTTATGTGTTTGAAAAACTCAAGTCTAAACATTTTGGCTCAAGTGCAGAGGTTTCTCTTTTTGCATATTTTAATTAGTTCTACTAAAGATAGAAGGCTATATTTTTCGCCATTAGACAGATAAAAAATTGCAGTTTCTTATTCTTTCATTCAATTTTCTTATACGAATAAAATTTCCCTCGCGTTTTTCATGTCAAAATCATGAATTTTACTTCTGTCAACAATTGGATATTTCCTTGGTAACCGTGGAATTAGCATTAGCTTTAGAAGGGAAATGGGACCTTTACAATGGCGGCTGGGTTTTTTGTCTGGAGATATGTATTACAGTGTAAATCTAGCCCGCATAGTGAAATGTTGCTGATTACGATATTTTCAGAGATATTTTTGCCTAAAATGGGAAAAATTCATTTTAAGTGGACCAATTTAAGCTGGACCCGCATACTACAGGAGAATGCCACGATGTTATATTGATGTGGAAAGCCTCTGGAATGCAAATGGCCTGTAGTTTAGTTTCCATATGTTACTGCAAAAGAATGCTGAAACTCGTTAAACATAATGTATATCGGTTTTCATCTGCTGAATAAAAAAATATAACTAAAATTATGGCTGAGTAAAACAGGAGAATGCCACGATGTTACATTAATGCGACTAAACTCTGGAATGCAAATGGCCTGTAGTTTAATTTCTATATGTTACTGCAAAAGAATGTCGAAACTCAGTAAGCATAATGTAATGCGGTTTTCATCTGCTGATTAAAAAGTAAAACTAAAATTATAGCTTATTTGCCTAGAAAAAAATACACCTCATGAGGGACTTGAACCTACAAACTATATGCCCTGTCTTTCTTTCATCCCCCGTTGAATTTCAATGGGTACCTTTGCTAGTTAGAAAAAAGAGCTCAAAAATATGGTCTAAGTGACTTTTTTAATATTACAGGGATTATGTTTCTGAAAATACGGACATTTTGAAACGATTTGAAGAAGTACATAATAACGAAAAAAGGGATACAAATGCAATGCAACCTAATAACATTGTTCACTGGGCAATTTAATAATGCTCCAGTTCATCTCTCTATCTACCATGACTTTATATGCGGTAGAAAAAAATTAAATTCTGATTAATTTTTGCTTTGACTTCCTTGATAAGAACGCGTCATCTAGTGGGGGTCAAGAGGAAACTTCTATATTTTTTGCATAGCGAAGAACGTGCGACGGTCGCTCAAAATATCGTAAGTTATTCAGTTGTCGTATAACGCTCTGAGTCCCGCGCCTTTGTAAAGGGATACCTCAGGCTACTTAGCCAACTAACGGAATCTGTATGCTAAAATTAAAAAAGCTCCTAGTACAGCCTAAATTGAGAATTTGTGGTGCTTCCCTCATTAACCCGAAGCCCTCACTCTGATACTCAATACGTTATCCAGGCCCTGTTACTCAATACGTATAGTAATTTCTTAAGAACACTTGCGGAGCGTGCATGCTTGGAATTCGTGAGTTTTTTCTTCACGCCCATAATTGTCGACGTTGAATCACTAAGGCTAAGGTGCGAAAATTCAAGACATTTGATTTTATCGACCAAAAACCCGAAGCAAGTTGTATGCGTGTCTAGCTCTCTGGAAGTGAGTCATTGCCCAATATCGCTCAGGAGCATTCCCATCCATTGATCTGGACGTAGGATTAGAGGGGATGACATTGATAGAAGACTGAAAGCAATTTTTATTCCGACTATTTTGTGACATTTCAAGTAGAATACATGCCTAGTGCTTACAGACTATTTTTAAACATTTTATAAACTATTTTAAATGTTGATTACTGTAATGGTAGCAGCTGCATTGTCTTCTGTAATATTACTAAACTTTCACCGAATCATGCCTCAAGGCAGATACATGAAAGATTTAAAAATTAAAAGACACAGTTTCTAAAATAAATGATAACATATAAATTTAAAGAGTCATACCTTTTTGCGGATTTTTACATGGTGAGTTTTACTACGAGAACTTTCAAAGAGGATTGTCCTTCTTACATATTTTTCCACCAATTATGAGAATAAAGGTTGTTTTGATTTTTTTGTGGAAAGGCGGAACAAGTAGCTCCCCAATGTACAAACACATCACAGTTCATCTACATCTACATAATACCCTGCAAGCCTCCGCATAGGCGTTAGGCAGGGGGTGTTAGTTCACCAGTCGTGAAAAGATGTAAGGTTTTGGGAGATGAAATGGTGACGTGGGTTATGGGAGTGTATCTAGTGGAGCTCAGTTTTTACGCTTTTTGTGCGCGGAAAGAACGAGTTATTGTACCTATCTGTTAGGCAATGTATCTCCCTTATTTTATCGCTTCTGTCAGACCTAGAGATGTACAGAGTCGTCATGATATTATTCTGTGTCACTCTGAAACAGTTGATTACAAACAAAGTTAGCTTTGTAGGTAACTGCGAATTCACGGCTCTAGTCAATCCTACATGTGTATGCGATGAGAACTCAATATTTTGTTCACAAGCGACTTCACAGATACGAATATTTTTACGTAGAATTACATATTTTGAAACAAAATTAGTGTAAAATTGAAAAATCTAATTTAACTGAATTTATTAGTGCGTCCCTAATAACGGGAAACTTAAAGACTATAATGTCACATTGATAGTAGTCAGAAAATATGTAGTTACTTCAAAATGTTGACTGATACCGTTTTTTATTGGTATTGCTCTTTAGGCAATTGTATATAATGAAGGATGTAATCGTATACGTTTTCTCTGCAATTTCCTCCAGAAGGGTAGAGCGTAAGCCCAGTGTGGATTGCTCGACTTTTCTACAAAAAACCCGGATTAAAATGAGTTGGTGCATTATACCAGTGGCTATTGAACCATCATGGAACTGCAGAGAGAATATTTACTCCAACCTTCGGAAGTAATTAATCGTTATTAACTCCGGAGCGGCTACTGATTTTTCTCTCAAATATTCTCAGAAACACTGGTGCATAAATTGCTGGGGAGCACCAAAATCTTATTTGCAGATCAATGGGGTTTCATGGAGTACCGTCGAGAAACACCTGACGCAGAGAACACTCAGTTGAACAGAAATTTTTATGACGGTCGTTAAATCATTCACTTGCTGAAAATATGCGTTCGCAATCAGGCCGGAAGGTGATTTAAGGCTAGCAGTTTAAATGAAAAATCCCAGAAAATACTTTTTTTTTCGAAACAAGTCTCGGGACGTCCAAATAATCCGGAAGTCTCCAAAAAATGCGACCAAAAATGCTGTAATTAACGAAATTTATGAAATTATGTCGTTAAAACACAAAAGTTCCAGTAAAAAAGTCGAAAGAATTTTATGCGCCCTAATAATAAGTAGCAATTTAACGAGGCCAAGTAATTCTCTTAACTTAAGTTCTCAAATGATTTCAAACTAATTTAGCGCCCACACGATCCCATAGCTAAACGTAACCACAAAAGTGTCATTAAACACAAAACGACTTGCTGCAATGTAATTGGAATAAAGCCTTTTTGACATGACTTCAGAAAGGCAGCGTGGGACGGTTTAATGGACATGACTAGAAAGCTACATTATGGAGCATTAAGACTACAAATTTGAGAAAACCTAAAAATAAAGTCTGAAATACACCAATAGGATAGGACTTAAGAGCCTTGCGTCAGACGCTCAAAACGTCGGCTGGAAAAACTTTTATATTAGCATTCGACACCGCAGATTCTTACGTAACGACTGTCAGTCCCTTTGACACAACGACCTATCTTGTATCCTTTACGCTCCCTGAGGTAATATGCTTCAGAGGCGAGTGTCACTAAGCTTCGATACACCTTTAAAACCTAAATGTGTTATTCTAGGGCTAAACTAGTTTTTTTTTACGATGGAGGCTTTTTTAAATGCATACGTCATAATGCGTACGACAAACTTCGCAGTTTTTTGGTAATAAAATGGATATGAAATCTTAAAATATAACATTAACTGAAGGTACCTAACCTATTTTTTTTCTACGGCACCTAGAAATGAGACGTATATACAATGCATCTGCTGGTTATGCATTAAGAAAACCTACGGTGGTCATGCAACCAGATTTCTTCAAGTCAGATACCTAATCCCACGCATCAATTAATACGCGTTCATTTGACGCATGTAAAAAATACAAGAATTATGTCAAAGTTTCAGCACATACTAGCAAAATTGGGAATCAACAATAACTGGATGATTCTTTCCTTGACAGCTCACGAATTCACCGTTCGCCCAGAAACTCAGCGATATTCCCGGTTTTTTTTCAGATTTCCCCAAGTGAGTGGCCACCCTGAACTTCCTCTCGGAATGAAACGGGAAGCTAAGTAGGTATGCTAAGCAAACAATATTTCGCGGGATCCGTTTTCGGGTAGATTGCAAAACCTTTGGAAGCCAAAATACACCCTCCTGAATACGACAAAGTTTTTCCTCAAAACTTTACAAATAGGAGAAAATATTTTTTTTGTCAACCTCGTAGGAGCGGTCCTCCAGCGACATTTCCCCTATAGCTACAATTCAAAAGGGCATTTTGAATTACGCATGCAGAAAATAACCCCTGTAAAGACAGTGCCTGCGATACAGCTTTTTGAGTGCGTCAGGAAGTCGGAGTAATGCATGGGTGAACATGCAGCTGTTTAAACGATCCGTATTTATGGCCCTGGCGCAATTACGAAAAACAGGGAGAAAGAGCAAACAAAAAATCAAGATTGTAGTGAGGGAGGAAAAAATCAAGAAAGGCATTAGTACAGGGCTATTGATAACAGTAGAAAGTCAACTCAATGGGTGGAATAGGGCACAGGCTGCCTTGATATTACTTGCGTCAGAATGACCTTAATTGAAGAAAGCCGTGTTCCCTACCATACGAAACTTAATTGTACTGTATTCCAAGATTCCTGCCATCCTCGATACCAAGGAAAACATCTTTCCCACCTTAAATAGATCATAGCACTGAGTGGAGCTCCATTCCTTCTCAGGTAATAGCGAATTAATCACGTCTCCTTTTCTTAACGGCGACAAGAATATAACGAACATTTTCCATGAGGAAAATGCTATCTCCATTCCATTACTTGAAATTTTAATCCATCGTTCGCACACAATTATCGACAACCTCACACCGGACCAAACCATATATTTTGCATATTTAAACAGTGTAAGAATTGCCATATAAACAAGGAAAGATTCACACATATGTCCATACTCTTCACAGGTACATAAAACTCCTAACTACCGAACTGGGATTCAAGTAAGCTCTCATTATTTAAGACTTCCCCGGACTTCTCACTTCTTTAATATATGAACCATTTTAGCAACCGTGGCATTCATCCATTTTATTTTTATTCACCCACTGCTTCAAACCTACTCACCCACTAGAACGAATTCCGATCATTATATCCAAGTCTTTCCAGACTAACCTTTCCACCTCAAATTTACAATCGTATATGCACATGAACATTTGACAACCAATTAAACGCTTCCTTCATATCCCGCACGAATTTTAACCCCAAAGATTTTTTTTTGTCTCTCAACCCACCACATTTTGCCTGCATTAGTCTTTTCCGTTAAAACCAAAATCCATTTCAACAAAATGATACGTGAAGAGGAGCGCTTTTATACACCGCTAATAGCGCTTCCCGTGCAAATGCATCAGTTTTTATAAGTCCACACACACTATAAACAACACTTCTTCCAGCATTCCTGAGCATTATCATTCCATCATCAACAACATGAGTATGATATTATCATTCCATCATCAACAACATGAGTAAGACGCACTAAAAGATACTCCACTACAATACTCATTTTCTCGCGCGTTTGCGTCCACAAATTAATTCTGCTGGTCAACTTGCCAGGCCCTACTCATGTTTCGATTGCAATAATCCTCAATAACATTCGACCAATAGCATCGTTTACCACGCAGAAGCCCTGAAAGCCGTCCTCATAACCTGCAGTGCCGAAACAAGAGTGAATTATGGACAAAATATTTAATGAAAAGAACCCGTTGAGCCTTCAAGCTATTCCATATATTTCAAGCAAGGGCATGTAAGGGGTATGGGTGCAGTCCTGTTTGTAGCTACATATGAATGGAAAATTAGTACAAAGCAAATCATACGCCTCTCCCACGAAGCATCATTTCCCCATAATCTAATGGACAGTTTTACTACAACATTTAAAAGTATTTACACAGTAACAAACACCGATTGAATTCAATTCCAATTTAAAATAAGTTTCGATATAAAATGTAGCCTAATAATGAGTAAATAATTACGATTCGAGCCAGCAATAATTCATAACTGTATTCAGGACACTGGCTACTTAAGCTTAAGCGCCTACCGTATGCCACTACAACAGTTCCGCAGCATCGGCAGAAAGCTCATATCCTTAATGAAATGAATCCAAATGAAATTTACAGACTATCATACCCACCAGTTTTCGTTTTACGGCAAAACAATAATGTAGCATATTGATAACAATTCTTTTTTAAAGGAATGTGAACCTAATTGAAAAAAGTATTACTCATTCTGCCCTTGCCAGAATAACCAGTATAGCTATGGTGCATAAGGTACGGTACAAACAAGATAAAACCATCAACAGCGACGGCATGGTGAGCTGTGCCGTGATTTGCATCAACTTTACACAGTGAGCAGAGCAGAAACTTCTCTGCCACGAAGGATACAACCAATGCAGCTTCAGAGTGGAACGGCTTCGTTAATAAATCAGCTTACTATGAAATGCTCATCTGTATTTCACTTCATAGCTCTCTTTACGGACAATAGGGTGCCTAATTGAGCCCAATTGCATTGGAACTTGGATTACATCGGCTGGTTACCCCAGAACATTTCCAATTATCCATCTCGACGATCGGATGGAGGGAAAGAGTTCGTATAGCCACGTTAGAGCACAGACGGTCTTTTCATTTCTTCGCCAAGGACTCCAATTTAAGGAAGTTCGAGGGGTGCTTTTGCCAGTCAGAGTCGCTCGGGTGCTCGGTCCAACGTTGCCTTCGGAATTAAACTAGATCTAGCCAATAAGGTCGAGATATGCCTCGGCCTTTTCCGTCCGACAAAGACTCCCATACATTGTTCCGCCGGAGAGTTTTCCCAAGCAAGACCGGAATTCTCTCGGGGCTTAAGAGGGAGAAAAATATCTCGGACGAACCTTGAGCAACTACTAGGATGAGCGCGAAAATAAAGTCCACTGAGAAAACACTAAACTAAGCGCTCAAAATAATATTTATTTACCGAAACATCACCACTTATAAGCACAATTGAACGATAAAACCTTGATTAATTTTATTCCTCTGAAATTCCGCACTTCTGTTAAAGAAATTTGACGATACGAACTGGAAAAATTAACAATCTCCCTTGTAGTCTTCAAAAGACAGTATCGTAGATTTCGCAATTTACGTATTTTAATTTTGGTTATTAATTTGAGAACTGAAATCTAGTCACATTTGCTTTAGAGCTACTATATATACTATTTTTCCGATGATAATGCTTACCTTACCTACCATTTGATAAGGATTAGTAAATACACTATGGCACCATTTCTGTAAACTATAAATAAAGCATAGTGAATGTAGCTTTCAGAATTATAATAAATAGCCTGATAAGCAATCAATTTGTGGCCACAACAAAAAGTAACAAAGCCCCCGAAATAAGAATGCTTATGTAAGGAAATAAATTCCATGTAGAGACCGAAATATTCGCCGGGAGTGAATTATTTCTATAGAATCGATTTTCGCTGGCTTGCTCTCGCCATTGATCCAAACTCGTGCACGCGATGAAGGGCGATAGGTTGGAAAGTGCTCGAAGTTATAATCCTTCCAGCACCGTGGTAAAGCGACGGTTAAAATAACTGAAACCTTAGAGTAAGCACAGTAAAAAGTTATCATGCCATTATGATATTTGTGTCTTAAATCTTACCTACGGATAGAAATATGTTCCACTAAAGCGACATTTTCAAAGTGATTCATGCACACAACACCGCTTATTAAACTGCAAGCTTATATAACCACGAGTTTCAGGTAAAATAATAATTTCATTCGAATTCCAATACCCATGGCTGGAAACCACACATCTGCAAAGATGACTGACATTCAGATACAAAAGCTGTCGATGTTATGATATAGATACCCGTAAAAGTTCAAGATTGTGAATGAAATTACCTCTTATCGACTTAAATTGAAGAATTAATGACTTGTACAGGAGCAATAATAAGCAATCGATAACTTTTGTTAACAATTCTCACCCATTTCACAGGACATGTGAGTGTCAGCAACGGGCACCCGCCCCGGGTACTCTTATTCGCTTCTATCAACCACTATCATGTTTCTTTTTATGTTTAAAGTGAAAAAATAATCAGCCTCACATAAGGTCCCTCGAGTAAATATTGCAGACCCAATTCCCCAAAGGTAACGTGTCTGTCTCGTTGAAGATTGTTCGGGTTTTCCACCGGGTCAGGTTCTCCATTGCTGCCGACGTTTCGATGGACGACTCGTACATCGAAACGTCGGCAGCAATTGAGAACCTGACCCGGTGGAAAACCTGAACAATCTTCAACGACATAGTTCGCCGGGAAAACCTTCGATCATTCTTAACGTGTCTGTCCTTTAAAGAAGAGGCAAGCAAACTTAAGAGACCAGCACTAAATATGGACCATTTAAACGTCAGGGCCGACTACATAATGAAAACTAAATCATAAACGAGAAACTGATTAGTTTATTCACATCTTTAAATGACTAGATGCCTTTAAAATGAACTGCAAAATAGTTCATGACATATCTGAATAAAGGGTCACCAATGGAAAATGTCTAGGCAGAAGTGTATGTGGTATTTACCTTGCGTATAGCTTAAATGCTAATTTGAAAATAGGTCGCTGATCCGCCTGCCAACTATTAAGTTAAAACTAAATATAATTTGAGCTATACATAAGGCTATGTACTCGAGTCTTTAACTCATGAAGTCTGGAGCAAATGCTCACGAAAGCAAAATACCCATAACCCCATAACAATATCAACACGCATACAGAAGTACCCCTAGAGCCGAATTAATGAGTTCCCGATCTGATCAAAAGGTTGAACTAGCCGACTCGAACATGGCGTGAGACTTTGAACGGCTGAAAACCACTGGTATACAAACGCGCAGTTACCATTCCAGGGCCAAATTTGCATATTTTCGAATTTAATTAGTTCCGCATTGCGACCTGGGCACCTAAAAAATAAAGATACCTAGAATACTGAATCGAAGTGTGTCAAATATATTCCCAGCGTTGAGTATAATTTATTTCCAGGCAGATGATTTGACAAACATGTGTCTAACAAGAGTCAGCCGTGCGAGATGAGACTTGGCCAGGGAATCCAGACACAGGAGTTATACTGCACAAAAAGAGGTATCAGCTCCCGGCAAACAACCAGATGGTTTAGCGAACTCCGATTAATTTTCTCCGGGTAAAAATCATTCCAAATCTGCCAAAAGCAAGTGAATTCGTCCTAGAATGTAAAACACCGAAAGCAGAAAGCATTTTAACCCAGAATATTTTCCATTCGAACAGTCAACAAAAAATCTGAACTCCTTAGCAAGGGCAACTAATCCATGCTCGGCAGATTATTGCGAGGGAATTGATGTTCTATTACTATGGGATGACAAAAGTAACAGAGGTCACTTCTGACAGACTGTGCGATACTAAGTTAAATTAATGATTTGCGCGAACAACTGATTCGGGGAAAATAGGGCAAATAATTCACAAGTCGTAAGGAGTGAGCATCTAACATTTACCTAGGATAAAGGCACGTAAAAGATCATTTTTTAGCCGATTTGCCACGGGCATAATCAACAGTGATTACCCAACTGGTTTTTCAGAATATCCAGTATACTTATAAATATTAAGCAGCCATTGTAAGCGTATGCGACAGTAAAATACGGCAATGACACAAAAAAACCATTATTAAGAGAAATACAATCTTTATCCCAGAGTTAAAGATCGCAAATCTTTTCCTGAGGTAGGTTTTGTTTTCAACGATACGAATGCATTTTCTCACCATTCTTCACCAACGAGACTAGAATATAATACCGAATACTGTACCACGAAGAGAATAATGTACAGAACTACAGCATATAGTTACTTTCACTACTGTGCATTGACGTACGAAATATTAAGGTACCACCATAAAATACATGCCTTAAACGAGTGCTACCATTATCATTACCTGAAGAGCTTCAAAATTATATCACGAATATTGGTTATTTCAACACTGCTTTCCACGGGGCGTACAATGATTTTACATGGGAATCGAATGTAAAATTATGTTTTAGTCAATTTTTCGTACAGGAAAAACAGCGAACAAGAACAATGTTCCTTATTAATAGTTACAACGGCTTCCGACTAGAGTGTTCGGGTCAGAAATTAGCGCGATATCTCTGGTCACTAGGCGTGACTTAAGCTGTGAAAGTTTTTTTCCAGGCTAGCAAACCCATCCGGCAATGAAAGTAACGGGAAAGGCACTATACTACCTTCTGCCAATACATGATTTCATCCATCATCAGACTTATTACGAGATGAGGTCTATCCCCGCCAACTATATTGACTTCCAGGTCTGATGGATGAATCTTTCTGATGACTACACAGCAAAATGCAGGAAAGGATCAACCACTAAACCCACTTGATGTGTAAAAGAGAGCACCCCGCTAACCCGAAAAGATCTACGAAAAGATAAAGGCATTTCCTTTGTTCTCTGACGATGGAATAAAAGCGGAACACCAGAACAGCCAGGAGAGAGTCCCGCACGGATAAAAAAATATTAATAACACTGCAGCTCCTTCAGTTCAGTCTCTTACACATTCATGAAGTGAAAAGAAATTCGTCAGCATTCGAAACTTATTAACATACAATGAATTTAATTCAAAGCACAGTAAGGAAAAATGCTCTTCTCCGAAGATCAGAGACAAACTTAGGTCTCTAAGGAATTTAAGTTTTATCATCTAAAAATAATAATCGGCTGGATAAATATGCAAAACTGTCCACAAAGCACAGTGTAGCCTATTCTGGAGTCGAAATTTCATATATCATTATTAAAAAGTAAGGACGACAGATAAAAACTACGGCAACAGATAAATACAATACGCGCTACAATTTCAATTATTTTACCTCACGCCTTGGTCCTCGATGGAAAGCAGACTTCGGTGCGGTGCTATGTAACATAATGATATGACATAAAAATCACGTGAGACACATTCTAAGAGAAATAAACTAAAAACACGAGAAATTAAGCCTTTTAAATTACGATTCACAGAGGAATATTTCAATGAATAAAATATTGACGTAAGAGGGTGAATTCCTTATCATATAGCATACTAAAAATAAGCTGAGGAAAAGAAAATCAAGAAATCGCCGGTATAGTTTACACCATGTCTCCTTAAAGTAAGTAAATGAAATTCTTCTCGAAATTAAGAATTTTCCAGTAAAGAAATTTCCGAAGACGCTGCTTAAGTGCTAATGAATAAGTCACCGCGGTAAAGTAAGGATGGGATAGATTAAACTTAATGATGACTAAGCAAGTACTATAATATCAGAATATACCTGCAGCTGTATCTTAAATTGTATACTGCATGGTAGCATGTTCCTCCGCGTAGCACTCTCCTAGTTTCTGGTCTGACCGCGCAGTGTTGACTGCATTTGGCCTGCGCCTGGTATCCGGGCGAGCGTGCGCGGTTCAGATTTCAGTTGGGATGAGTGCTGCATGCCTGGAGTGGAATCACTCAGAGCCACACACCCTAGTGGTGCTTACTTGCAAGGTATTTCGTAGATGTAGATGAATATTAGGAAATGCGACTTTGATTAGAATGAATAGCCCTAACGAGCACCTCAAGTTTTTCAATCGATATCAAATGCACCATCTGTTTAAATACGTGGCCCTTGGTCATAGATACGCCAAAATATTTTACATGTGACGAAAACCTGCTAAATATTTTCATGAGGAAGAAAAGAAAGAGAGAGTATTCGATAATTGTAGGAGTAATGTAAACTATGAAAAACTACGAGTAAACAATGCAAGTTCGAACAATGAAATACCGCGTAATAGCCTTTCGGAAATTCTGAAAGTAGACGGCACTCCACAAAATAGCTCGCACTCTTCAATCCTGGGACACAGCCAAAAAAATAATACCACGAGGGGATGACGATTTCACCATGGGAAACGATGAAGATGAAAAAGACGTAGAAATAACATAAAAATAGGGGGAAAAATCTCCTTTCTAGAGCACGTTCCACACGTTGCCTTCAGAGCGATAAGGCACGTAGAAAGAGACTTCAGAAAAAAATACAACCAGAAAAAGCACGAGAGCAACTTTATGCAGTTCTTAAAAAAAGACCCACAGTATCCAAACTTTTTTTTAAGACGAGGAAGAAAATTTAGTCGATTGACGAATAATACATCAGACGTGCCTGGATGATTTTCACATTCTCTAACAACCCGAAATGCCAATACCACAGCCTTTTTTTGGAAAAGCAGGGCAAGGAAGAAAAATAAATTAACATTGTGAACTAGTTAAACAGAGATTAAGCATCATTGGAGGAAAGACATCACTTTTAATCCATTAAGGGACAAGAACTATATTTAGGTATGATGTGTGTCGACGCATAGCCGTCATCATGAAGTACCAGAAGCACTTCAGTAGGTATACCTGAGGACGACACATATGCGGCGAAACTCGTAGCACCTAAATAAATTTCTATGGAAAAATATCAAGTGCTCTTTTTCATCGTAGAAAAGAAATATCCACTGAGTACCGCCAGAATTCACCGAGTTTATGAAACAATTACTATTATCCTCAGCCTTCAGAAAAGGTTTCGACTGTCGGGTTGTATGCATGCGTTACATGATGATGCAGAAAATATTAAAACTATTGTATGGTGACCAGGGGCACGAATACTATCTTTTCTACAAATTCAGTGCGTATATATGTTTGCAAGAGCTGTGAACATTTCTACAGTGAAAGAGGCTGTAGAATCGTACAAACTGATAATAACCCGAGATGACCCACTGATAGTGCTCCGTGGCTTTGGGAGAGATTGTGACCTATCTATTGGTTTCCCTTACTTTAGTCTAATTGCATCAAACTACAAACAGGCATCCCTCAATCTTCAGAGGGATAATATTCTTATAAGTTGACGATTGGGCGGTTGTTTTCAATTATTAGCTTTAATCGGGAAGTAACTATTTGGACACTCAAAGTTCATTTACTTTTTGGATCGACCGAAAAAATCTCGCAAGTCCGAAATCGATCTCTACTACAGCCATAAATATACTACGAAGATTAATATTGTAACCGAAGCGACAAGACTTATGGAAAAGCGCTACCTGTTTTTAAGCAGGGCTTCCTGTCATGTATGTAGGCGTCTATACGAAACATTCCTTGAGTCCACGCCATTAATATGGCTCCAGGGAAAATCATAATTTCAAACTAACAAATCAAACACGTTAACGGAAACATTTCAGAACACGAATGCCTCTCCTCTTGTAACGAACTAAGGAATTCAAAAGCCACGTTTAACATTAGGTAAAACTTGGCCGAAAGATACGTCGACGCCTTGGACTGACAAAATTTCATTAAAGAAAAATTAAAGTTTGATCGGATATTTTTAAATAACTACTACGAGGAAATGTTCACAAGTAGACATATATTTACATTATCAGGTTTCTCAAGCTCAAGTTTTCACCGGTCATATTTCACCCAGCAACTTTCCCATGTCGCAAGTTATCCTAAACGAGACATTCTTTATTTCTACAAAGTACAAGTTATACATAATTTATTTGACGACAAAAGATCTGGGGAAATATTTCTAAAACAGAGAGAGATCGAAAATAAGAGATAAAGGCCATTACTAGATAAATATGTGAATCAAACATTCACCGGTAATTATTATCCAAGACCCATCACGTACCGTCACCTTTCTCTATTCCCCGCCTTTCCTCTGTACCTCATCAACCTAGTTCAATCACTTCATTGTCTCAATATCCAGGCGTTGCATTTGCATGTACATTAACAATTAGACAAAAGAAATGACCAGCTCCACGGAAATTGGTATTTCAGTTACCGTTCTTTCTCTAATAACTTTGGCATTTCCAGGAGATTTTTTCGTTTCTTTTAAGTGCATTTGCTTATAGTCCATCCCCAAGGGAATGCAAACATTGGACTTAAGGCATCCTCTTTAAAACATTCGTAAATGTCGAGGGTGAACTTTCAACTGCGATAAAAAACGGAGCAACGGAAGAAGAATAGAAACGCACAACTAGCTAATTACCGATTAGATCGCTATCAGAGCGCAATCGTGAAACATAAAAAATAAATGAGAAGCAGGAGAAGCGATACATTTTGAGGCCAGTTATTCTCGCGACTCAAGTCGGAAAGTGGTGACTGGAAGATGCAGTTAGTTTTTATTTCCCGTCACTTCCGTAAACATGCCTAACTTCAGTTGCTTCGCCTATGCATTACGCAAGCATGAGTCGTGATTCACAAAAGTTCAATGATACTAGCTGTGAATCAATGCACTGTTTATTAAAATATAGTAGAAAAACCCTCAGGAAAACTACTAGAGAAATACTAAAATATAGTATCATAATGCAAGGGCTACAGTATGGATTATGAACGCTTCTCATAAAAACTTCATAGCGGTGCCCCGGATAACAACTAACACATTGATGTTGCCAACTAAAACATTGCTCCTGGCATCCTTGATTGCCATACCTAGCAGTATCATACCCGATGGTTCTCTGCCTAACCAGCATTGCCTTAACAAATTAAAAAGCAGAAGCACGGGGTCCTACACGAAAAGCGAAAACGATACATTTTAAGCAAGGTTAAATCCGACGGGCGACATAAAAATTCCGATTATTTTCACGCCCAACCGATATAGACATAAACTACACTAGAAATATTGTCGCATCAGGTCAGTGCAACAGCGGTCACAGCAGCGGAAGTTTTAATGGTAAACAAATCACTCATTCGAATTCCTGATAAATACAACAGCACGAGGTGTACAGCACATTAAATAAGTTCGTGAGATTGCCGCTTAGGCAGAGGGGAAGAACCTCAGAAATGAAAACAACTCGAACGTGGCCTATGAAAACATAATCTGAAGAGCTCTTAACGAACACACGGTGCGCCGCAGATCCGCAAGCACGGCGGATTCAATCCCACCAGTCAACCCTCGGCCATAGTCTAGTTTAGACTGTGCCTCGGCTAACTGCCTCGATCCGAGGAAAACAGGCGGAAACGCGAATCTGAGACGGGTCCCCATCTGTCGCACGGGCGGATGAGGGGTCTGAAATCTTACAAAATAAAACATGACTTCGGAATACCCGATTTCAGCGCGGTAAAGGTACCGAAAACCAAGTCGTCCACGTCCATCGTCGACTATACCCTAACAGAAAACTTCAATCAGAGCACGACATAACCGAAAGAAGAACTTTCCGACGATGCAAAATGGCCCAGGAAAATTGATGATGCGACGAAACTGCCTTAAAAGCACCAGGAGTACGCAAACTAAAGGTGAAATCACAAGACGAAAGAAATTCATTTTTCCGTCAGTCCACGGATACGCTAAACGCTGCCTTTTTTTGAAAGAATCGAGAATGAGTGTGACCCTATAAAGCATTGATTGTAAAACCGTGGGCTGTTTTCAGCATTTACGACCAACCGAGGACACATTAGAACTTACCGACGGCAGGAATAAAATAAGCGCCGGGGGCGTGGCTGGTGGAATAATGGAAAATAGCACTGACTTTTCCGCAAAAAGGCCCCCACGCTCCCCGCAGCCTTACTGGGAGGAAACCATTAACCAAAGCCTCACTTTTAACGCATCTCTCAAAGGAACAAGGTAACCAAGGCCAAGGCGTAGAACAGAAATACCTCTACAGCGACCACTAGAATAAAATATTCACCTTCACCTATGGTGCACTGAGCGACCCTCCACAAAGGCACGGGGCAGGTGTTGGGTCAACATCCACAGTCGCTGAGGATAGGCTCCCTGCATGTGGTATTCGCAAGCTAATATTATTCCGGGAAAAAATTCTTGTTCCTTGTATTCCACTATCCACCATCGCCCTTAACGATCTGCGCTCGCCCGATAATAGTTCAATTGATTTTCCAAATTAAATCCTAACCATCTATTAACGCGAAAAACTGCTCGCGTAGATTTTCGTTAGCTAAATCTAATTTATTTCATGTTTTGTCAATGGCCGACTTCAGCGTTGATTCAAAGAGAAAAAAACGAAAGAAATAAGATTTGGCTACGGAAAATCTGTGCAAGGAGTTCTGAGCATAGCAGGGGAGGTGATGAACCGTCTGAATTGGAGAAAAAGAGGGCGGTAAGAAGAGCCGGCATGAGATCAATTTTCAAGAAAGGTGCTGTCAAGACGTCAAATGCAAATCTCATTATGGTCCTTGGAGTGGGAAGCCGATTGAACTCGAGATAAAATTATCACAATTTTCGAAAGATTCAGCTTCCAGGCAGAATAGGGCTGTCTTCATAGAAGATGAATATCGCAACACGGCTTCTCGACCTCGAAACGTCCCTTTCCTCGGGCAGCAGTTAATGACCACTATTGTGGATAAAGGATCCTTCAATCAATACCAGTAAATTTACTACGGCTATAATACAGTCCGTCAATCATACATTTTTTCCTCGCTGGAGAATGATTGCCATTCTATACTCTGCACGCAATCTAACGACGACAACGGCCTTCAACATCCCACTGCCGCGGATTAATTGTGCCATTCACCTGCGCAACAGACACCACAACTTCCTCTAATCACTTTTCCCAACAATAATCGCAGAAAAAAAGTTAAAATCCAAGGAAAAGATGACATCACAAGGAAGAAAGCGTTGAAGACATACCGCAGGAGGGACGGATGTAACTATTAACATTGCTGCAAATTATGAGACCTTTTTCCACCAAGGAGGGCGAACCTATTACCCTAATACGAGAATAGTGTAAACAATCGCGTTCTACTTGGTACGCAATGAATTCCACTGTTAAGGTCCGGTTTTATAATGCCTGGTCAACATTAACCGCAGGATTAATAAACAATTACGTCAACTTCCTCTTGCCTGGGAGCATGAATATATATTCATACCTGGGATTTTGTATTCTGAATCAGAATGTTGCTTAGGCAACATGAGCGCTATGGATTGGAGCACGTAAGGTCGGTTTTCCTTCCGAGTAAATACTGAAACCGGGTCTGAGACGTACTAAGGCATGCCAACACCAATGAATAAGGGAAAGAGTCCAAATATCAACCCCCTAAGCCAATTTGAAATTTCAAATATAAAACTACATTAAAATTCCCAAAAAATAAATTTAAGCAGCTCCTTCTCTACCATCAGATATTGGTCTTTCGGCTAAAATAAATACTCTTACCTCTGAGTAAACAAAAACAATACTTAGCAGAGTGTTAGGATTTTAAAAGAGGGGCCCTAATTTCGCCCCCCAATTAAATTTTCAATCGACTATTTATTTGAAGTCAGGGACATTTAAAGAAGGTCAAATAACTCCCCAAAACGAAATTTATTTATTGTAGAATACCTAAAAACATTATAATTTTGATTATTTTATAGAAAAAAATGATAAATTATTCATTCAAACAAAAATCACAAACTAAGTTCTTTCCTTTTGGTGACGATGTACACAGTTCGTGACACAATTTGATACATGCCGTGAATATAACTCTTTTTTCCCCAAGTTTGTCTTCAGAAAAACGTTTTCCACACGTAAAACATGGCTCATCATTTTCGTCTGAACTGTCATCGTCATCTATTAGTATAAGAGGAACTTCAGTCTCATTGTCAATTGAAATTGAGTCGCGATTCATACTTGATTTCTTCGTGGGGAGTTTTATAAATGACGTTTCAGGCTGGTCTTTGAAGTCACAGTCGAGTTTTTTCTTAGCTTTTAATTCTGGAGCTTTATTCATCTGACGTTCTTGTTGTAGCTGTTTTCTCTGGTCAGAGAAATTTTGTGAACTTGCCTTTTCCCTTTGCTTTTAACCATTCTGGTGGTCTCGTGCTGGACCACGGTTATTCCAGTCCACGTTAAAAATACGAGATGTATTGAATACCACATGGAATTTTTAATGGAAAATATGGAGGAAATTATTATAAGAAAAGGAAATTAATATAAGGGACGGAATTTAGGAACCTATAAATCACGGGGCCCTAAATCCGCCCCGGGGGTGAACTTTGGAAACCTTGAGGGGGACGAATTTAGGACTCGACCGATGAAAACAATGACGGCTGGCCCTAGCTTAACGGCGAAACGTATGGGTCCCGAATAAAGTGAGCGTAAAAACAATACTCTAGTCTACAAATAGCAGTGATAAAATGAAAAATATCTTACCTTGATGCACCAGAATAGCGTTCAGAAATTTAATGAAAATTACAAACAGCTTCTCCTCAAAATATAATAGAAAAATACTCAGCCAAAACAAAATGTCACAACTACTTCAATGCCAACAGTCAACTGCGTGGTTCTGAAGTGTTTCATGAGTTTGTCAAGAGGTAGTAACACCATCAACGCTATATACCAGGGGGGACGAATTTAGGTGACGGGATGGATTTCGGACACTTTACCTTATATAATTATAATTTGACAGACTGACCAGCACAGTGTGAATCTGCACATCTTGCTGCAGAGTTAGGAAAAAGTTTCCATTTCAAACTAAATGATATGATCTGCGGACATCGACAATGCCACCCATACGACGTCACGGCGCACAGGGTTGTACACATTTTGAGGACATAGCCTATGAAGGCATATCTACAAATTGTCGTGGAATCTTCCGCGACAGTTTCACTGACTTAGAACGTAGATAATCCGATACTGATGAGGTGTCCAACCCGCTTCGTCAAGCATTATAAAAATGGCTGGCACAAATTCCAGATAGAATATGAGTGTATTGTTGGCAGACAACACTCATACGGTTATGGCTTGAGTGCTGATTTGCAATCGCGGGCCCATACCCTAAGGATAGGGATGTCAAGTAAGAGACGGAGTTTGAACAAAGGAATCCCGACCTCTGCCCAAGTCTGACGCGATCAGATTTCAATCCGACAGATACGATGATGGACTAGCGCCGAGTTTCTCTCCACTCCTCCTCCATTTCTATAATTATCCACCTTTACCCACTTACCCATTAAATAGGGAAAATGCCTTCACTTTCCAGTCGCGTCTTCAAATAACCCATCAACAAACATTACAGTGCCAATTCACGGCGCAAAATGAACTCCGGAGTAGGAGGAAATTGACACCATATTAACAGCTACACTTGATCGGCCGAAGCGGGAGCATATAATAAAAGCCCTATTAATTACAGTCTAATCTCCTTTTCCTCCCTTAGGACCGACATTAGGGATGGCGGGACACCATAGCAAATTTTGCGCTCAAAAGTGCAGTCAGGAAGAACAAAATTAATGCCACGAAAAAAGTAATATACCTCATGAAATTGACAATTATTCCCACTTCAAGGCAATGTGCCAGGGTTACTTGCGTGAATACGGTTGCAAGCACATTAAATATAATCATTTTCCCCGGATTTCTGAACGCCCACCAACCTAAATCCTGATTCGCCCCTTTCTGCATTCTTTCGGAAGAAATCTTAGTAAGTGTGACCAAAATAAAACGTTAAAAACGAACTTGAATGTTTTTACTGCCAAAGGACGACTATTTTAAGACGATGATAGATTCTTTATCTTCTCCACCGAACAATTGATGGTTCAACTATTTCATTCGCCCTGAAAAACTATAGGTAAATCTCCGCTTCCGTCACACACCTTTCAAACGCTTATTCCGAGCAATTGGTGATTTTCAGGAGAATGACTCGCATAGTTTTGTTCTTGAAGAATCACAGTACGAAACAA
This sequence comes from Ceriagrion tenellum, assembly GCA_963169105.1. Lineage (NCBI taxonomy): Eukaryota > Metazoa > Arthropoda > Insecta > Odonata > Coenagrionidae > Ceriagrion > Ceriagrion tenellum. The sequence continues at coordinate 146,195,024 of OY720633.1, read as the reverse complement.
ATTTTACAGGGAAGTTGATAAACCACTGGTTTCTGTTTGAAAAGTGTGTGACGGAAGCGGAGATTTACCAAACTATACTTCAGCATCACCCCTTTAAAAACCAAGGAAAATACTACAAAGAGTACTAAAAATGAGACTTCTCTTCACAGATCACAACGAAAGGATCTCGCTCAAAAAAAGGGCAAGAAATTGTCCACATTTCTACGGATAAGTCGGAATGGCAGTCCATTCGCAGCACTCGCAATCGTACCTTGGCAACGGCAGGTTCTGTCATATGAACCCCGATTCTTTGCCAACGTCATAACCTGCAATCCACCTCAAGGGTGTGTGGCAGGGGACGATAAGCACAGACAACCATTACGCTAATGTAACTACGAATAATGACACATTCTTATCTCGGTTCCGTGAAGAGAAATCCTCAAGTACAACTACACCCATTGGATTAAACGTCAAGGAAAACTCTTACTCCCTTATTCAATTAGACGAAACTAATTTCTGGCACTGAGATCTCTCCACCATTCTCCATTTAATCCTTCCCGAACCACTGACACTTAACAGCATAAACAAATTCCTATATAACCAACCAACAAACAGAACTTTAGAACACCAAAAACCAATCTATCACTAATTTCGCCACTTTTTCCAGCACATGAGAAAAGGATGCAAATCCACAGTCAGCAAAAATATTATGACTGATATATTGTGAATATTACACAGTAGGAATCGATAACGGTTCTCATTAACACGGAGTCACACCACGGAGTCATCAGGATAAAATTATGCACGCTATGATCAACGCAGATTTCCCTAGGTGATTTCCGCAAATGGTTTAATCCATACTTGGCGCGTCAGTGGCCCGAAGTGAGTTTTCAGAGATGATACGCATGCTCCACAGACTACAGCGAATCCGACAAATGAGGTGGGCGCGGTTCATATAATACAACTGTCGCTGATGAGTTTGACCTACATCATCGAACTTACAACCGTGACTCAAGATGCTAATGACTGCGGAAAACCAGGAAACGCTGAGCAACACTTAATTACTAGGAAAATTCAAATAAAAGACGAATAAGCATTAAATGCATCCGATAAAATGAACTGCGAATTTCTCAATATTTCCCCGTAAATAACAAATGCGCATTGAGCTTCAAAAAAATTCAAGCAAATATGCACATACTAGAGCTTGGAAAAATGTTGTTGAAAGAGATAACTCACCTATCATCGTCTGGCCCGTAGTTCCAACCCTGCTGTCTTCTGCCTCCTGACTGCCAATCTTGCTGCCATTGCTGCCCAGGCCATTGAGGGCCATAAGCAGGTTGAGCGCCCTTTCCATAGCTTCCGTCTGGATTGTACAATCCATCTCTTGAATAGTCCCTCGAACCTGTGCTATCACGGTAATTACTCTGTCCAACTACCATCCACACATTCCACGCCAAAAACAGGGAAATCAAGTAGAGGTCCCGCCAGCGCTTCTTTCGCCAAACAAGTGACGCCATGTTTCTGCTTTATCTCGCCACTTACCTGCATCAAGCACCCATAGCTAAGCACAGGTGGTCAATCGAATCACCTGGCGAATTCACGAAACACAGTTCAAGATATCCATTTTATTCACCAATCACGTATACGACTTCCGTAATGCAGGCCTAAGCAGAAGTTTAGATATTCACTAGATGGTCACCTGTTGACGAATAGAAGTTGTTACTCACCTCACTCATCTCACCGGGTGAGTGAGAGGATGGGCGGGGAAAGTAACTTCGCTGACATTTCTTTGAGGGGCAACTATTTACTACGCTTTATCAAGTATTAAGCGCGCACGAGAGATGGCAGCACTTACAAGGCGTTGAAGACCAATGAAGTCGAAGGAACTTGGAAACACATTTGAAGTATACACAGTGAAGGTGGACGATGTCAAAATTAAATTTTAAGTAAATCGACTGATTAAGTCTTCATGGCTTTTCTTAGACTTGTTTAACCGTTAATAACGACAGAAAATGTTCATTTACTTAAGTAAAAAGGTAGAAAAACTGTTGTATGTTCATTGTATGTAAACACTTTACATAGGAGGTGCATGGGGGGTGCTGTTTCCGATAAGTGCATTTATTTTTCTCGTTCATCTCTCCAGATTGCCATTCCAAACAGCACTCAAATAAATTGTGTGGCATGGAACAAGGAATGTGGCTTCATCGCTTGCGGAGGGGAAGATGGAATGCTGAAGGTGCTGAAATTAGACTCTGGGAAGGACAGCAAAGTAAAGGGATTAGCTGCACCTTCGAATTTAAGTATGAATCAAACTCTAGAAGGACATAGTGGCCAAATTCAAGTAGTTGCTTGGAATGAGCATCACCAGAAGCTCACGAGTAGTGACCAAAATGGATTAATAATTGTTTGGATGCTGTATAAAGTAAGAACTTCAAAACTTAGATTGTCACCACTTTCTGGTATGAGTTTCCATCTTTTATTTAAACTTAATTTTCCTTATAGGGTGCGTGGTACGAAGAAATGATAAACAACAGAAATAAGTCGGTGGTGAAAGGAATGGCGTGGAACTTCGATGGCCAGAAAATATGCATCGTTTACGAAGACGGTAAAATATATTAATTTTACCATTACTTATCGATGGAAAGTGCTTCGTTGTAAATGCGGATGTGCTACTCAAATTTAAAAAAAACTAAAATTAATTAATTCTTCATATTAGGTGCCGTGATTGTGGGGTCTGTGGACGGAAATCGCATCTGGGGAAAAGATGTCAAAGGGAAGCCTCTTTCTGGCGTTGAGTGGTCACCTGACGGAAAAATTCTACTCTTTAGTGTTGTTGGAGGAGAGGTTCATGCTTATGACAATCAAGGAAACTTTCTAGTAAGTTGATGTTTTTGGGAGCTTAGGATGTCTGTTGAATTTAAGGATTTCATATGATTTTTGTTCTACTTTCAATAAGGCTTGTTCCCTCAACGACGATTCTAGTCCTAGCCGAATACTTTCTTCTGGAAACAGTGTACAATGAGATTAATCTATATTTTCTTGATTTATCGTCAGATGAAGTTAAATCTAGGGTCACTCACTGGTTCTTACCGGCCCTCCTCCTCAGTTGTTGGCCTTCAGTGGTACAATGGAAGATACGGATACATGGAAGCCGATTCTCCATGTCTAGCCATTCTTTTCAATAATGGGCATTTGCAAATCATGAAAAATGAAAGTGATGATGGTGAGTTCTAGTTTTTTTAACTTGTCAATTTTAAAACAATTTTGATATTATTTCACACCTTGTTTTTCATTTGTATTTAGGGTTGCAATATGTCTTGAAGAAGCAGGATTATCTTAAATTATGACATGCTTAAAAAGGCATTCTGATTGATTGTATTATACCCATGTATCGTATTATGTATGGCAATAAGTTAGCTACCTTTGTTTCATTATGTATTCGGATTCCCAAATTATTTACATTTTAAAAATCCAGTGATGTCTCATTCATGGAATTATGTCTCACACTAATGGCAACCCTAATATAATGATAATTATGCTCATAGTTGTTTTCAGACATAGGTATTATACTTATCTTAAAAATTGCTTTTTGTGTACATATCAAGGTTGCAGTTTATATCTTATGAGTAAATTATGTGAAATGTGACTCTTAACTAATTAATTTCACACCAAACTCCTGGCTGAGGTGAATGTCACTTAGTGAGATTGGTATGTGAAATTAGGACAAACTTTTCAATGGACTCTCGAAGGGTAACTATAGAATTGGGTAACTTGTTGATCATAAGAAAGTATTTGAAATCTACTGGATGCATTGATTTTCTTGAGAACTATGTACTCCCAGTGGAATCTCCTCCATTCTGCATAGTAATTTTTTTTCTAATTTTTTGGTGTTTGATCATCATTTCCTTCTAATTTATTTGGCTTAGAAGATCTGAGAATTGTTTTTGCATGAGTTTTCTAACTTTTTGAAGCTTCGCCTATAAATTTATCTCAAATTAGTTTCCCTTATATGTCTGGCTCATTTCATCAGTATTACACGTGATAGAATTCACCCACGAATTGAAATAGTGACTTCACTTTATCCTTTTAACCTCTGCCTTCACTATTTGCATTCCACAAACTTCTCTGTTTTCATTTAAAGGGTTTCTTTCAACACCCTCCTGCCTAATTCCATTTCATCTCCATCACTTTCAACATTTGTTACTTCTATTCTCTTTCGTAAGTCTGCTGTTACTAGGTGTCAATATTCTGTTTCTTTTGCTCATCTCTAAGCTGTCTAACCTTCAACCTCTCACAAAGCAAATCCTTTCTAGGCTTCAGAGGGCACAGCCGCAGCTTCATGATTAGTAGTCTATGTTCTATGCTTAATTCAGCGCTTCTGTATACACAGATCGTTTACAGTGTACCTTTTACTTCGTGTGTAGGTGAAATAATCTATCACACTTCTTGTTCCTCTGTTATCAGACTCAAAAGTGATTTTATGTGTTATTCTATGAGGAAAACAAGTGTTGCCGATCTGCAGATCGTTATCCATACAAAACTAAATCATTTTCTCTCCATTTGTGTTGATAACTTCCTCTCCACTGTGCTCTCCATGTCCTCGTTCTTGGTTTCTGCCTATTCTAGAATTCCAATCTCCCATTATCACAACGTGTCTGGTCTGTTCTCTAGCCTTGTCTATGGTCTCCTGCAACTGAGCATAGAAAAGATTCTTCTCAAACTTTTCAGCGTCCCGTGTCAGGTCATATACCTGAATCAATGATATTTTCTCCTGCATTTCCATATTCTATTTTTTTATTCTTGAATTCACTGGCTCCCATTCCATAACTCTGTCTCTATATTTACCCTCCATTACTGTGCCCTCTCCTTTAACTCTGCTGTGGCATTCTACCCCAGAGTAAAACATGTGATATCCATCTTTCAACGCTACTTCTTCAAACCCTTTCATTTTTGTCTCACTTCCACCCTGAATCCTTAGTTTGTATTTTTTCATCTCATCTACAATTTCACCCTCCTCTCCAGTGAGTGATGCTTTGTTCTATATACCGAAAATCGTGTCCATTCACTCGCTCAGTCAATTCCTGTTAATCCATCCAGCTCTTTCTATTTGACTCTAAATAATTTGTTTCACTCAAGTGGGTTATTGGCCCTACCAACCTAGCAGGTTGGAGGGGCTGCCTCCTAAGCCTACCAGCCGGCTGTTTTCTGTCAGGGTTGTCTCCCTTAGCCTTCAAAGATCTCTCTTCAAACTACAAGACAATGGTCTCTATCCTGTTATACCCTGGTCTGTCGGGTTGCCTTTTCTGCCGGTTCAGCTGTACTAAAGTCACATCTTCTCTGTCTTCACTGCTATTAGAGGCTTCACCATGACCCTGGCTAGGGGCCCTTATGAGGTGCTACTATCCGGGCCAGATGGACCCTGGTTTTTTATGAGGTTGTTGCTCCTTTAACTCCTCCTTCCTGTTGCTTAAAAGACGGGCTCCAGGCTTGCAACCAGTCTAGCAGAGTTGTAGGAAAGTCCATAATAGTTTTATTATTCAAATGGTTCGGTGTCTGTCACTTCCGTGGATTCAAACCTGATACTGTCAAATTTAGATATGAACTGAGTTTAACTTTATTTCTGTAATTGTTTTCACCTTCTGTTATTAAGTTGTGGTTCATATTTGTCATATTTTTGTGTCACTCAGCGCCTGTAATCATTGATTGTGGAATTAATGCTGTTTGCTGTCTGTGGAACCAGGATGGAAGTGTCCTAGCAGTTGCTGGTTCTATGCCTTCTAACCAGCCTGAGACAAAGGAGACGAATGTTGTCCTCTTTTATTCTCCATTTGGGGAGGTAAGTACCTATACAGTTTTAGTTTTATTGTCCTTTTACAGATTGATGCATGTTTGGAAGAACCTCGAACCCCAGAGATAAACATGGTTTGTTCCTACACACTCCCTCTTAAATTTTGTTTTTCACCTATACCTTTGCTTTGCTTTGCTATATGTTTGCTATACTTTCTACCTCTCTTCATTTCCTCTAGAATGTCCTTGGTTCCCTCTTTCTTCATTACGTACTAGTTATGAACCCCTTCTATTTCAGCCTTAATCATCTAACAGACCCCAATAAGACCACAATCCTTCAGTCCCTTTCTGTTTGACCCTAGGATTCCATGTGATCGCCTCCATGTTATTTTATGTATTTTTATGTTCAATTTTAAGAGCAGAGAGGTGAAATCAATTAAAATTCTGAGAATATGTTAATAACCCAAATAAATGAAATACACAAGAATTGATGCTAGGTTTTGTAGTCAGTTTTCCTTCTTAATATGTACCAGATATGTAAGCACCTGAAACACTAATGAAACAAATGATGTAGACTATTGTATATCCATGGGGCTCATACTATAAGTTTATGCATTTTTCTATTGCTGATAGCATGTTGGTAAAACTGTGAACATCACTATCATATGCCATTTCATCTAAAAAAAAAATTCTTCCATTTTACAGTGTCTGCGAACATTAAAAATGCCTGGTCGCCAGATTTCAGCGTTAGCTTGGGATGGATTTGGTTCCCTCAGATTAGCATTTGCTATTGACTCCCACATTTACTTTGCAAATGTCCGCCCACAGTACAAATGGTGTTACTTAGCCACCACCTTGGTTTATGCCCACCATTGTCCTCCAAAAATCTCAGCTGCAGAAGGGATGGTTTATAACCAAGATCCAGTTACTGGTACTAATGTTACATTCTGGGAGACTACAAGCAATGAGGTAAGATTTTACTGTCTCTCAATTCTCTAAAAAGTCATATGCTATCACCTGATTGGGTGAATTAATATTTTTAGATATTCCTGATTGTGGTAAATATTCAATGGCCATAAATGGATCACAGGGTATGTTTTTGCAGGAGGTAAGCATGGACTCCTGTAAGGGAGTGTGGCTCTAATATCTAACTTTATCCTGGGAAGTTGAGCTGTGTAATAACTTATTAAAAGTGCATGAAAGGCTAAAATTGAAAAAAAAATAAAGAAAAACTTTCAGTTCTGTATCAATAATATCTTTAGGCCTACCATGGAAAATTGCATTTTATTGGCTGGAAAATACAGAATATACATAGTGTATATTAAAATAATGGTTACATAGTTGGCAGCATGTGCTTTTTTCTGCATATGACTTAAGAGATGTGGAAATGGGGATATTGCATAGTTGCAATACTGTGTATTTTGAGCAAGACTGCCTGAGTTTTTTCAAGCCAATATTTAAACTGTCAAAAGTATTACTCATATATATATACTGACCACCAATGTTTAGCCTAATTGGTTTAATTGGTCTTTTATTAGTAATTATTATTATAGTAATAGTAATTAAGTAATTAATGGTTGGTCTATTTGCCAATAAATGCTGTGAGTGAAAGGTTGGTTTTTTTTCATTGCCCGAAAAAGTTACAAAATTCTTGATTTTTTTTCGTGTATATATGAACTGTGAAACTAACAAAAAGTATGTTTGTGCAAAGGAAATGTGTTTGTTATCTTTGCCTGAAAGTATACATAGTTTTTTACTCGATTTCTTAAATGTGCTCTTAAGTAGACTGATGTGATGTTGTGCCACCATTTATTTATTGTAGTTGTACACCAAAACTTTGAAATTCTTGTATGGAATGGCCTCTTCTGGAGAACACTGTGTATTAGCTACTATGGAAGAAGATTCACTTGGAGCTAATAGTCGTGAAGAGGAAATTAAAGGGAAATTTGGGCTTATATTGTGCAATGCAATTGGAACTCCTGTTGACAGTAAGTTATGGACTTAAAAATTCAAATGAATTGTATTCTCTGCTGCTAAAATTTGTATCATTAGTTACCTAAATGCTATAGCCTAGATATGGGCAACTTTTTTGGTGAAGAGGCCAGATTGGGCTTCCATTTTTGATCTGTGGTCCAGATTGTTATTTCAATTTCCAAAGACCAAGAATATTTTATGGAATAAATCTGCTCCCATTTCTTTAAGATTTCTATAAAATCTGCAATAACTATAGCTTCACGCCCTGGGAATGATGTAGAAAATCATTTTGAAATAAAAGAAATTCTTACATCCATGTGAGGTAAAGTCCCTGTACAGTTTATTTGTCAGTCGCCAACACACATTACAATGTGAAAATTCCAATAACATTCAATAGTAATACACATTTATATTTATTATATAAAATGGAATACTTAATGTTTAACCCAGAATGTTTTGAGGTTAGGGAACAAAGTGAACACAGGAGTTAAAGATTACACACATCTTTATTCAACGACAGAACAGACAGGACTGAACAGGACTCAAGATACACTTGTGTGTGCACAAACAATGTGACAAAGGAATAACGAAAACGTCACTGGAGTACATATCGTAATAGAATTAAGGTTGCATAAGAAGGTTTTACATATTTTTCCTGTAGTAACATAAGTTAAAATTTAAAAAAATATCACTCTGAACAACTTTTACTCACAAAATTGTGGTTGATCCTAAACTTTAGTAATTGTAAAATATTAAATCTGCTAAGGAACCACTAAATATATTGGCATGGTATAACATTGCAAAAAACACACCTTTCAGGAGTTTAAGCTTTGATCTTTCTGCTAAATCAATCTGGTAATGAAAAGTGTGTGTTAAAAATATCTTTCTTTCCCTCATTGATGTGTTTATAACTGAGGGGGTGCATTAGCCTTGCCAAAGTAACACTGATGTAGAACCCTAAGTGATTCAAGAATGGCTGTATTTTGCATTTCTACATTGTCCTCATTGATTTCCTGGCTTAGATCTTCTGCTATGCATTTATCAGTTCTACACATATTTTTGAAGAAATTTTATCTACATCTACATAATACCCTGCAAGCCGCCGCATGGGCGTGTGGCAGGGGGTGTTAGGTCACCAGCCGTGGAGATGAAATGGTGGCATGTATTGTAGGAGTGTATTCAGTGGAGCTCAATTTTTATTGTGGTTGCTTATTGTTCGCAGAAGGAACGACTTTTTGTACCTATCTGTTTGGCAGTGTATCTCTCTTATTTTATCGCATCTGTCAGACCTAGAGATGTAGTGAGGAGTCATGATAATATTCTCAATGTCGCTCTGAAGAATATCAATTTATCAAGCAACCTAAGCTTAGTGTGTAGCCTCCAGGGGCTCCCCTCTTAATCCCTCTAAAAGTTGTGAGACACTGTGTATTTTTTTGGTTAAATCTATTTGACTAGGGTCCCAAATGCTCATGGCGTATTCGAGGTGTGGCCTAACCAAAGCAAAGTTGCATCTCTCTTTCACTTTTTCATCCGAGGACTGTCCTATTATACGTTTAACAAAACCTAGTTGCTTTAATGCTGTGCAAAATATGTTCTGTATGTGTAATCCCCACGATACATCAGATGTTAGGGTAATTCCAAGATATTTGACTGTATCTGAAGATTTTATTTTTACTCTACCCACAGTATTGGCATGGCATTTTTGTGAGGAACCTTGTCGAATGCCTTCTTGAAATCAAGGAATATCGCGTCGACTTGCTTAATCGATTCACCTGATTTTAGAGTATCACAAATGTTCAGGTATGGATGGGATTCCAACTGCCCTAGTAAAACAGTCTTTTCCTGCAATTAAGCTTCCCTTATTATTCTTAATCAATGAATCTTTATAGTTTGGCAAGTTTCCAAGCTCTCTTAAGGTTGCTAAGATTATTCCTTTCTACAAAGGAAAAGGCAGTCGGGAACACATGAATTCCTATCGATCCATCTCCTTACTAAATCAATTTAGCAAAATTTGTGAAGTTGTATTTTATTCTCATCATATAACTTACTTGGAATCCAAAAATTTACTATCCACATCCCAGCATGGTTTCAGGAAATTCAGGTCCACTACTACTGCCACTTACCATGTTATAAATAAAATACTATCTGACTTGGACAACAGACTAGAATCCCTAATTCTAATGTTTGACTTTTCAAAAGCCTTTGATTGTGTTAATCAAAATCTTCTATTGCAAAAACTTGAGTTTTTTGGTATCAGAGGAACAGCATATAGTTGGATTAAGTCCTATCTTAGTGATAGGCAACAGAGTTTTGTCCTCTCAATACTCGGGGCCAACTTTATATCCCCTGTGAAAAAAGTTGACTCTGGTGTACCCCAAGGTTCTGCTTTCAGCCCAGTACTATTTCTTTTGTGTATAAACGACCTCCCAGACATGTTTAAATCTACACTAGGTGTACTTCCAATATTGTATGCTGATGATACCAGTATGTTAGTGTCTGCTTCCTCAATTGAAAGTCTGGCTATAAAATCTAATAATTCTGCACATCGCCTACAAGAGTGGTGTAATGAAAATTCTCTTCTTCACAATTTGGAGAAATCAAATTTAATTTATTTTTCCAATCAAAATAAGCATATAGCACCTATCTCTGTAAATATAAATGGCAACCCTTTTCCACAGAATAATTTTTCTTCCTTTTTGGGTGTCATTTTAGACAGTCCTGTGTCTTAGGAGGGTCAGATTCAGAAACTCCTTTACTAACTGAGCTCTGTCTGTTTCTTAATTCGATCAATCAGACAAACTGTAAATAATGATGTGCTAGTGTCAATTTATTATGGTGAGTTTTACTCACAGGTAATATTCAGTTTTCTCTTCTGGGGCCCTACACCCAACGCCAAATTAATATTCAAAATTCAAAAGAGATGTCTGCGCCTGATAGGTAAAGCTTCTCTCCATGCCCCATGTCGTCCCCTATTTCAGAAATTTGGTATTTTACCCCTTCCCTGTATATACATGCTTACTGCAATTATTTGTGCTGAGAAAAATCTTTCCAATCATGCCTTTGATAATGACATAGATAGTTATCATACAAGGAGCTCTGCTGACCTCCACCAATTGCAGGTTAGAACAAGAAACTCAAGTTATGCCCCTATACATATGGGCCTTTTATTGTATAACAAGCTTCCTCGTGAAGTTGAGAGGACAATGAAGTTGGCTCTCTTCTAATCTAAATTACATGGTTTCTTACTAAGAAATTTGTTTTACCCTGTTCATGAATTTCTTCATTTATAAATTTTTCATTTGTTTTGTATATGCCTATCTTGACGTGTCCTATATTTGTAAAACCAAATCGCTGGAAAAATAAACATTTACTATTATTATTATCTTGCTCTAACATTTATGGCACTTATCAATACAAATTGCTGAGCATCTAAGATAGAACACCCTAAATAGTATTTTAACTGACCAAGTATTTTTTTCTGCTCATACATTTTCCTAGAAGGAAGAGGAGAGAGGAAAAGAGGTGAGGGAATATGATAAATGTAAATGAGAAAGGGAGTGGTTGGCCTCCTTAGGTGTTGCAATGCTCTGTATCTCGAGGAGTGGCAGCTGGATCCACCATCTCAGAGCACAGAGAGCCTCTGGTTGGATGGAAGTAGTAAAGGGATGTAGGCTCATAGAAGAGGTTCTCTGTTGTTCATTGGTGATCAATTTTACCCTTGTTTGTTTCGCTGCATCCTTGATTGATAGTGAGGAGGATGCATGACTGGTGAAGAGGAAGGATCCTGGAGCCTCCTCAGATTTTCCATGAGGACAGGAGAGGTAGGGTGAGGAAGCTTTCTTGGATTATCTAAGGAGAGGACAAGAGAGAGGATGGTCTCTCAATCCTCCTCAGAGGTCTGGTGGGGAGGACGTTAGAACAAAGGTGCAGGAAGGTCGGTGGGAAGTGGTCGTCTTGTTTCCGCCTTTGGTCGTAGGATAGCTCTTGGTGGGAGTAGCTCAGGGCAGGGTTTTTCTGCTGATCATGTTGCGAGGGGCTTGATTCTATCAAAAGAATTCAAATGAGATATGGTACTTTTTTCACAGTTTTTTTATTTCAGGTCGACCGGTTTCGTCACATAGGCGACATCATCAGACCTGATGATGTCACCTATGTGACGAAACCAGTCGACCTGAAATAAAAAAACTGTGAAGAAAGTGCCATGTCTCATTTGAACTCTTTAGAATGGATTTTCACAAAGTTAAGCCAGAATTAATCTAGTTGATTCCATCAAGGCTGCTGGAGGTGTCACTCCCATCTCCCCTGCCTCTGTGTTCAGTGGCAGTTCTTCTATGCATATCAGGCTGGGTGAATGGGAGGCCAGTTTACATTCATCCAATCAGTAGTGAGCAGTATCTGCCTCCACATGTTGGAAGATTCCCAAACGTCTGTCAGGAGAGAGAGATGGAAGGGGGTAGGAGGAATGAGTGTTGGGTCATCAGGGTTTGCACCTAAAGGAGTGGGCAAGATGGCCTGAGAAAAGTATTATGGGGTGGGACAATGGAGATTCAACTTTAAAAAAGTCTCTGTTACTTACTTCCATTGTCTGGTGAGAGTGGGGTGTTGTGGGATGAGTCGGAAGGTGACAAAGGAATTCTGTCTGGTGAGGGAGGGGTGGTTTGGGATGAGTAGGAAGGTGGCGAAGGAATTCTTCAAAGATATGAGAGTGGGCCATTTGTGAAGTAGGAGAGGCAAGAAAGATAAACATCCTGAAGGGACCCAAGGTCCAGGACAAGGCTCTGTGGGGGCAAGAGGGTTAAAAAAAGTTTTTTTTCATGCACACATTCTGGCTTTAAAAAGTGATATGTATTACTGCTAAAGGCAATTGTGGTAGTTCTGTGCCAAATACCCACAAAATAACATAGCAATGGTTTACATTCCTAAAGTCAAATGTAAGAGCTTGTCTTGACCCCACTAATAATACATTACACACACCTTGTATAGAAGCCCAAAGGAGTTATTAAACATTAATGATGGTAATTCCACCTTTTTAAAAAACCAAGGAAAATTTTGTAGTGCATATTTCACTCTGTACGTACATTATTGTGTACGATAAGAAGTTCAGGACTGAATAAGATTTCACTTCATTGAATATCTCTGTTTCACTGTACAGATATGTTACATTTAAAAGTCTACATAATGGTCAACTCCAAGTTGACAATTTCATGCTCCCTATGTGGCTATTCCTTGTAAAGAGACCTATGATACATGTATGCTGACTTAAAGATACCGAGTATGTTACTAAGTAGGAAATAGTCTACTGGCTATGTGCAAATATCCTCTGGGCCACGTGTCCCTAGGGCCTTAAGTAATCCATCCCTACAGTAGATTGCTTTATTACAGCTTTTGCGATATCAATTCATATTTAAGAATTTCTTCATGAATATTATCTTGCCACAGTGATGTGCTACCTTACTTTTTTCTATTCATTTCAGCTAAATATGTCAATGTTGAGCCATTCTGGATTTCAATGAATAACAGTTACGTTTTTGCTGCATCTAAAGACCGATTCCTCTTATGGCGGTACAGAACACCTAAATCAAGATCAACAGTGGAAATCTCTGCAGGTATGACATAGGCTATAAATTCCCTATTCCATGGTTTGACTAGGTTGCTGTTTATTTGTTGATTTTTTTATTACCCTACAAAAATATATATATATTATTTATATAATATTTATATAATATAATATTATTTATGTTTATAAAAGTAACATTTCAGGACCACATCTAAATTTTCCATTGAAGTTTTGTTGAAGATAATTCTATAGTATGGCAAACATTCATTTTTTTACTTACTCTTTGGATGAACTTAAAATGAAGCCTCATTGAGAGTTCATAATGAGTTTTATTTAGCTAGTAAAGTCTTTTCAGTCCAGTCTACTGGAACTCAACTTTATATTTTGTTTGTTTACTAGTAGCCAAATTGAAGCTGGGCTTCATTATTGTTATGAATATGTTTTCTTACATTATGGGATTGAAGCTATTAAAACATAAATTCATGATAAGATTTTTAAGAATGGATATCAGTGATGTATTTTCATCAGGGGCTGTTGACCATTTTAAAATGTACATTGCTTATATATTTATGAAAATATGTTTGAGCCTTTACAAATGGCTTGCCATATTTCAATGCCAAGATCATTCAAGTCTGCCTTTAAAAATTTTCACAGAAATTATCAGAGGAGGTGCAGACAGCTAAGTTTTTCAGTGGAAGATTCCTTGGAAATTGAAGTATGAACTACTTAATATGAATTCAAGACTGGTTTATATTATAATGAGCAACAAAAAGGTGTTTGCTGGATTTAAAATTCTAACTAAAACCATTGCCAACTGTTAATTTTAGTTAAAAAGTAGGATAGTGAATGGCTTTATCCATGAAAAAATATTCTTGATACTTTGCTGTCACACTTCTCAATTTACAAGATATTTTTGTATGATTTTATTTTCTGTAAATTAGAGGGCATGCGCTTTAGTTGGAAATAATTATAGGTATATTTGTGTGTTTAGAGAAGTATTTTCACCCATGCCATTTATTTTCTTACTGTACACCCCCTCTAATTTTCTCCATAATTATCTGGACTTCTCTCCCCCCCCTCATCTGCCTACAATCCTAATAGGTAGACCTCTGGTGTGTATTGTGTGTGGATCACTAAGGGGTCATTGTATGGCATCACAAAATTATTTCTTTGCCAACTTTTGTCACTAAAATCGAATGCCTGGAAATTGATTTCCGTATTTATTTTTTTTTGTTAACATAAAAGTGAGCCAACGCTGAGCATATGAGCCATAATTAATGTTGAGCATAGCCAGAAGATCCAATTCCAATCACTCACACTAGAGAGGATGAGAAAGCTGCAGTAGCTGGACTACACTTATATTCTTAGAAAAATGGTGGGGAAAATGTCAACTTTCCAACTATGAAAATGAGCTTAACTAGTACAGTTAAACCTCCGTGTAGCGAAATTTGACAAAAACCTCCCTATTACAAAGTCATGCACCCGGTCCTTCCCATACATAATGCATGCAAAAAACCTCCCATAACGAACCTCTATAAGAACGAAACCTCCATACAACAAAGTCCATGTGTGGGCTCCAACATGGAAGTGACCTCTTTTTAACGAATTTATTTCTTAAAAAGCATTTTTTCTTTATACATATTATTGTTATTAGTGTTATAACCAGCATCGAGATAATGTTTGGCTATTCTCTCTACTGTGACGTAATGTTCGGGTGATTTTTCCTGCTGTTAATCAGAGCATTGTCAGAGTATGATCCAAGTGAACCATGCAAAGTGAGGATGCAAAACCTGTACTCATTCCTTCAGCTCTTATCTTTGTGATGTGTTGTATTGATTAAGTTTCATTCAAAATGATAAGGGAGCAGGCTACATCGCAAAAAAGTGTTTGCAGACTATAGGCATTTTCCCTAATATGATTGATCGCTGACAGATAAAAAAGTACAGTTTTCACTAATGAAGAGAAAGAGAGTAAAGATACAACATGGGTTCTATTTTGATTTTCTAGGTACTTTGCATATCAGAAATATAAATGCATACATTTACCCAAAATCATCCATTTTCCCCGGTGCAGTACTCAACCATGAAATGGATTATTTCGGCGATATAATGTAAACCCACAGAATTACCCTTCACTTATTATTCCTACCCTACGGGTATTTATGTTTTGTTTATTATTCGAGAAATCGGGAAACTAGTGGACCATACCCCGACAATTCTCTGGCGCTCTGCCGAGATAATGCGATGCCTGTGCAGCGATTTGGGCCCCTGGGCCCCTGACTGAGCATTTAGGCTTAGGCGCTCTTACATTTTCTTATGTAGGGTGTTTTAGGAGTCCTGCATAATTTTAAATACAATTTTGTTTACACATGGGATCATGCTTGAATCACTAATAATCGTCGTTCCATACCTTTAGTACTGAAAACAGCCCGTATTTTCTCCCAGGGAAAGGTCCATGAAGAACTAAGAAGGATTAATTTAGTTAATGTATTGAAAAACAAAACAAACAGTGTTGTTACTGGGTGAGGGTTCAATTATTGCTTAATACTAGTGAGAGCCAAATCTACTTTGAAATGGAACATGAATGGATTATCCGATTAGATTTCACTATCAATTACCGCGAGTAATCGTAATTGGTATACCACATTAGAGTTATGATTGTTATGTCCGTCGAAACTGGATTGCAAAATTAATGTGAGTCGCGTCCTAAAGCAACACGAACCCTTGGCTGCTCCTGCGACAACGCAACCCGCACATAACCTCCGTAGTACGAACCTCCGTACAATGAAGTGGTCATTTTTCTGGTCCCGGCGAATTAGTTATATGGAGGTTTTACTGTAGTTGCTGCCAGGGAAAAATATTGTTGGCAACTTAACCATTTAACCCATTCGCATCCGTAAGCGTACTGGTACGCAGACTGCATATGATCTTTTTAGGGTTGATCCTGCTGCCATCTCTTTGATTTGCGGGTGACTTTTTTTATGAATTACATGTGCCTGATAGCTTCTGCCCTCTGGTGACTACCTAGATAAGGATTTCCATCCATCACCATAAAACATGCATTTTTAGTGAAACATTTCAGTTGCCTGAACATGGCTTGCAGTAGAAAGAGGTTTTGGAGAAATTGTTCAGGATGAACGCATTAATGATTTACTTGATGCTCTCAGCTCTAATTTTAGTGATTCAAGCAGTGAGAATGATGCAATTTTTCCAAAACGTTTGTCTAAGCAACACTATTCTTTTGGAGAGTGAATCTGATTCAGATGAATGTGCTTCTACAGGCAATAGCATGGTACAGGATCGTAATGTTGTTGACAATAATAGTGCTGTCTGGAATTGGAAAGAGGAGTGCCTAGTTCCTGTAATTCATCCATTTACTGATTTCCCTGGAATATCTGTTCCTTCAGGTGGAAATATTGGTAGACTTTCTGCTTTTGAACTTTTTTTTAAAAAGTGAAATAGTTGATCATGTTGTCACTGAGACTAACAGGTATGGATCAAGTGATAGTGAATTTGACAGTGTTACCTCAAATGAGCTGAGAGTGTACTTTGCTCTTGTAACTTGTACTTGTAGCACTGATGGGAATTGTTGAAAAACCTACTCTTCAAAATTATTGGTGCAAAGATGAAAGCATCAGTACACCATACTTTGGTAGTGTTATGCCTAGAAACAGATTTTTGAAAATAAGTAAGCAGTAACACTTTGTTAACAATGTAGCAATTGATAACAACGATCCTCTTAGAAAATTGAGGCCAGTAATTGACATGGCAGTAAATATTTTTCGCAATGTTTACACTCTAATGCCTTCTATATGCATTGATGACTCACTAATGACGTGTAGAGGTAGGCTGTATTTTATTCAATATATCAGATCTAAGAGAACAAGATTTGGTGTTAAGCTATATAAATTATGTGATTCTAGTAATGGGTATATTCACAATTTCAAAATTTTTGTGGGAAAAGACAAGGTGGGTGATACTCCTGCTAGCACCAAAATTGTTATGGATTTGATGACTAAATGTAATCTCCTGTACAAGGTATACTCTTTGTATATTGACAACTGGTACAGTTCACCTGATTTATTTCACCATCTGCATTTATTAGGGACTAATGTTTGTGGTACTGCTAGAACACAACGTAAAAACATGCCGAAAGACATGGGAAAATTAAAACTTAAGAAAGGTGAAGCTGTATCATTTTCCAGTAACAATCTTACTGCAATAAAATGGAAATATAATAGGGATGTTACATTACTTCGTACCATGCATAAATTGGACTTCACTGAGACAAAAAAGGTTGACAGAAAAAGTAAGGCGAGGGTCGTGAAACCCAATGTTGTTGATAACTACAATGAGAATATGGGAGGAGTAGATGTTGGAGACCATCTATTGAACAATTTTCATTGCATGCGCAGGTATAATAAAGCTTATAAGAAAATCTTTTTTTACCTTCTGGACATGATGCTTTTTAATGATTATGTTGTTTATAAGTTTGTTAATAAGGCAAAGGACAGAACATTTCATGTGTTTAAGCAGAAGTTAGCAGATGTGTTGCTTCAAAGTTAATATCAGGAAGGTGTTGTGAGACGACAAAGTAATAATTTACCTGACCTGCCTTAGAGACTCACTGGTCGACATTTTCCGGAAAAGGTTCCACCAAGTGAGGCTAATGGCAAAAGAACAGCCAAACGTTGTGTTGTGTGTCTTGAAAATAAGATACGAAAAGAGTCCACATGGCAATGTGATCATTATAAAGTTCCATTATATATAGAACATTTTAAAACATATCATACCTTAAAAAATTATGAGTAAATTTGTGTGAATTATACTATTTTGTGTAAAAATATTTTTTTCTTGGAGTATAATGTACAATATTCAGAATGATACTTGTATGAATGTTATAAGCAGTTATGTAGTAATAATACTTAAAAATTTGGTGAAAATACATGGATATTTGGATTAGTTACATTATATTTTCAAACGTTCTGCATTTAAGCGGAAAAAATTTAAAAACCAGCGGTGTTTGGGGGCATTTAAATACCAAAACGAAGGATGTGAATAGGTTAAGTAGTGCACCATGTATATTTTACATTACTCTTAGTTCTTCATCCTACTCATGGGCACTTCCTGAAAAGTACCAGTATTAACCAGTTAGTATTTTAAAGGACTACGTACTCTAACATTTACCAATAGATCCTAGGTCGATCTGAACTTGGACTGATCTGAAAATTCCAAGCGAGCCAACTCAGATTGCCTGGTTTACCAGCATGGATATCAATGGTGAGCAATGGAATCTATCAGTTGAAGAACGATTGACCCAGTGCGTAAACAAGTACAGAGTTGGAGATTATCTGTTGCATTCCGAGTGAACAAAATTGTCCAGTTTGAGGTAGAATTGTGATGTGTTACGAAATCATCAATGTCACATCACTTGCCATTATTGCACTCTTGTTACGACTGGTTACAACACATACCTTGAATTATAACAATTTTATTTTGTTTCCCAATGATAACCAAAAGAATGAGGAGCACCACAGACCTACACCTGGTTCAGGTTGATCTGTAATCTCAGACTGGTTGAGCCAGTGGGCTCAGTTGGCCCACTTCTCAGATCGATGCCACTATTCCGTTGCATTTACCTCACTGAGTTGATCTGGTCACATCAATCTGAGATTGATGAACCTAGTGATATACTGGACGGTAGTACAAAGACAATAATATCAGTTAAACAGTATTTTTTACTGTTTATTTTTTGAAATTAGTATCAAGTTAACATAAATATGACTTAATTAGCTCAGTATATCTGTATATGTATTGGTCTAGTTACAATCCAGTATAGAGGATAATTATGCATAAATCATCACCAATTATGTTTTAGCAGCACTTTGTGGTGCATAATACATGAATTGCCACATGTAACTTTCAAAATTTATTTTTCTTTTCAAGAGTCAAATTAATAATTGCAATTTTCTTTGTTATTCGTAGTCATTTTGCTGAAAAAGGGATTGTAGTATTCATACTAAAATCATTACCCTATGTAACCTAAATTTCTGCTCTTACCTCTAAATTCTAATCCTTTATTCAAGGTCTTTTTGTGCAGAAGTGATTGCTTATTTACCTCCCATGTCTCCCATCTCTTATGTTATCCAAAAGTGCCTATTATTTAAACATACTGCTTCTGTAATTGTTTTCCTTTAAATTACCGATAATCGATTTTTCATTTACTTACCATCTATGCAGTCAATATCTCCACGTTGAAAGTCAATTATGTTTTCACCTAATTAATGCATTTGTCTAACATAATTTATGGAAATTAATAGCAACAGATGGAATTGATTTTCCTACAGTACCAGTTTTTATGAGTATATTATTAGAAATTTTGAGCTATAGATTTGGTACTATAATTTTTCTGATTGCATGTGAATTTTTCATGTTATAGCCTTGCTGCATGAGAAGAAGGACAAGATATATCATGTTGATGATACTCCAATTGGAGTACCTAATCCAGTGTGGCATTTTGATCAATCAGTTAAAGTAAGTAATGGAATAGAATATACATATATAGGTTCCATCATTAAGTCATTAGAATGAAGCCTTTAATATTACTAACTTCTCATCCCTTCTTTATTTATTTATTTATTTATTACTCCCGGGACACGTGATTACATGTATGGGACAGTTCCAATAGGCAAATTAACAATGTATATGTATAATAGGTATACCAGAATAGCAATGACAAAATATACACAGATTGAATACAAAAATACATAGCGTACAGTTAACTCAATTACATAAAGGTAAGAAATTCATCCACCGAATAAAATGCATATTTTATCAGATACTCTTTTAGTTCTACCTTAAAGAGTGAGATAGATTTAATGCTTTTAATTTCAATAGGTAGGGAGTTATAGAACATTACTCCTGCATAGAGCGGGCTTTTAGCATATAGCATTAGATTATGAGTAACGATTCTAAAGTCCTTTTTCTTTCTTGTGTCATACTTATGCACATCCATATTAGTCATTAGCTCTATAGAATAATGTTCTTTAATATACAAAATTGAAAAGAATATATAAATGCAGGGGAACGTTAGAAGCATGAGATCCTTAAAAAGTGACCTACAGCTGTGATTTTTTCTTACTCTTGCCAGGATTCTCACTGCCCACTTTAATGTTGTAGTCGCGTAGTCTCCCTATCAATTGGATTCTCTTTGTCTCTTTCAAAGTGTTAAAAGAGGGGTTTCGCTGTATACTCTTGATAAAACCTAGTTTCTTTAAGGATGAGTCACCTATGTTTAGTATATGTACTATCACTTGGCGGAATTTATAATATCTTTGGCTGGAATCAAAAAGATACAAAGTTTTAATGACAACAGGTAATATCAGATAGCTTTTATAATCTCAATCAATACCTACATTAATTTTGGGTAAAAATATAATTAGTTCTCTAATAGGGAGCTACAAACAAGTATCACAAGTTGTTCCTGTCTATCATGGAAATAGATTTACTTCTCAAAATAATAAAAGTACCATCGTATTTTAACCCAATCATCTTCATTGAGTAACAATATACATAAACACTCAATTAGGTCACTTATATGTTTAAAGATAATCTTTATCAAAGTGCTACACATATCTTGATCATCACATGCTTTGAGATCACCAAAAGTTAAGATAAGTTATTACATATGTATTTTCTTCAGAGTTATTCAATCTCTTAATGAAAAAAGCCAATAAATTACAGTGAAAGCCCTCTTTTACACTTTTGAGGAGGCCCAAGGAAAAAAGAGTAAAATGCAGGAAAATATAAATAATGGGAAATTAAATTTGCAGGAAACTGAAGTAGAATCATGACCAAATGTTTCATAATTTAATTTATTTGGAATGAATTATGCCTAAAATCTACAATCTGTGCAAAAATTATGTAGACTCGAGTTTGGACACCGATTAATAATGAGCCGTGATACCCACATGAATGCAAGTTACACCAAATTTTAGCTTGTTTATTTTTATGTTTAACTGTGGTTGCCAATTATTTTTATATCACACTCTTCATTTTTTATTCCGATGAGAACAAAATTAGTGCTGGTTTTTTGCCGTTTTCGTAAGGAGCACTCTCTTTGACATTTAATAGTGAAGAAACTTGAGATTTATTCGTAATAAACCTGAAGTATTGTGTAGGAATAACATATTTAAATGTATCTGTAAACATTCAGTTCTTTCTTTTGTGCCATAAAAAAGTTATCAAGAAGTTTATGAAACAACTTTTTCTTGGTTATGAAAAGTAGTGGAACCAAGATCTTGGTCTTGTTTTGAAGCTCTTTACAGCAGTAGTTAATAACAATTACCATCGTAAACTCACATTGTGATATCGATTTTTAAAGAGTTAAAAAACAACAGTATTTTATCAGCCTCAAGCCAGCGGTAAGGCAGCCGTTTTTGTGAGAGGGGTGGTGAAAGTTTGAGCTGTTTTTAACTCTTTAAAAATCGATATCACAATGTGAGTTTACGATGGTAATTGTTATTAAATACTGCTGTAAAGAGCTTCAAAACAAGACCAAGATCTTGGTTCTACTACTTTTCATAACCAAGAAAAAGTTGTTTCATAAACTTCTTGATAACTTTTTTATGGCATAAAAGAAAGAACTGAACGTTTACAGATACATTTAAATATGTTTTTCCTACGCAATACTTCAGGTTTATTACGATTAAACCTCAAGTTTCTTCACTATTAAAAGTCAAAGAGAGCAGTCCTTTCGAAAACTGCAAAAAACCGGCATATATTTTGTTCTCTCCGGAATAAAAAAACAAGAGTGTAATGTAAAAACAATGGGCAACCACAGTTTAACGTAAAATAAAACAAGCTAAAGTTTGGTGTAACTTGCATTCATGTGGGTATCATGGCTCATTTTTAATTGGTGTCCAAACTCGTGTCTACTTCATTTTTGCTCCGACAGTAGTGGCTGCCTCTAACTGGTGGCTTGGAAAAATAGTAATTTATTTTTATCATAATTTCAAGTTAACATGGTGTGCTGGGCCCTGATCCAATAACCAAAGGATTTTTCTGTTTGGGCCCCCAGCCTTTGTATCAAGGGCATGTATTTGTCTTTCAAAAATGCTATAAGTCACCCATGCATAAGTGTTCGCTGCATGGGTTGTAGGCTATAAGTTCCTAATTTTTTTTAAAATATGGATTTCTAGATTTTCCTAAAACAAAGGGCTTCAGTCTAACAGTCCACAAAACAGTGGGGTGAGGAAATACAAAGAAAAACTGACGAATTCATGAAAAACTGCTACAAGTGAACAAAGAGTGTAATACAGCTTTTAGAGGGATTAAGTTATGAGCCACTAAATACTCAGAAGCTACACACTATGCTTAGATTACTTGAGAAATTTTGAACAGGTTGTTTCAATGTGTCGCAGAATATATCATTTTTATACTGCTCTACATTTCTAGGCGTAGCAGAAGTGATAGCATTAGAGAGATACAGTGCCAAAGCGATAGGTTCAAAAATTGAATAGGTTTCTAGTGCAATAAGTAACCATAATAAAAACTGAGCTCCGCTCAATATCCTCCCAAAATTCACTTCAATATTTCATCTTCTGTAATCTTCACCTTTACTCTGGTGCCACCCTCTGCCACACACCCTTTGGTGGCTCACAGGGTATAATGTAGATGCAGATGTATATATTTCATAAATGGTGTATTTTGATGATCAGTTAACAAAAATCATGATGTGACACATGCAAACCAGGACATTGTTTGCTAGAAAAGCATATTGTTGGTTGAAAAATACTGGATTTTTTTTCAAGTATAACTTGTATTTCTCGATATATTGATTAACATCTTGCCCTCTATTGCAGCAAGGTACAAATGACCCAATATGCTGCTTGGCTTCCTCTGATCAGTTACTCATCATTGGCAGGGAATCAGGTCAACTGCAACGCTATTCTCTGCACCCTAGTCTTGCCCTATTGGGAACACATACAGCTGTGGCAAAACCCAGCCAGATGGCCATTAATTCTGATTCAACGTTAGTATATTTTATTTTATTTTATGGGTACTAATATTTATTCTAAGTTTGACCTATGTGAAATATTTTAGTAATGTAATCATTTGGCCCATGTCAGTACAACCAGTAATTGATCCCCTCAGTTCCGGGGCAGATTAAGGGGGGGCGGCCGACCCCCCGTAATTCCTGGGAAAATAGAAAATATGGTAATCATTAAGGTGGTGCTCCAATGCATGTTATTATTTCACCAGCTTGATGTACAATGTTTAATGATGATTGGAAAATATCTAAAAGCCACCTGTCAAAACAGACACAGTATCCCCGATGTTCACAATTGTACTTTAGTAGGCCTTTTGATGAACAATGTTGTGAAGGCTTTGGTGCCGTAAGGGAATACTTATAAGTAATATACTATGTATGCAGAGAATGGTGCCGCAAGTTTGGGCAGTTGAGCCATAGTGCGTCAGTGAGAGGGGAATAGTCTCGACGCCCTCCTTCAGCATTATGCCTACTACCCTCCGCTCTCATGCTTGTCGCGACTTGTCAGGTGCAGAGGGTTTGGCGTTATTCCTTTTGTACCTCTCGACCCGACGAATGTGTGTGTGTTTCACCTACACTTTATTCTGTGATATACCTGACATCAAGATCAACCATTCAGCCAGAGATGGTGAGTTCAATTGATAAATTATTATGACATAACTTACTTGCACTTTCTCGTGCTCTCCATTTTGGTCGGTTGGACGGCTTCAAGCTCGGGCCCTCTTTAGCCTTCATTGGTATTTATTTGATTTTTATCAAGGAATTGAACACCCATCTATTTACAGGACTTTAATTTTCATTGTATTTTAATAGAAACGCTGTAAGCGGCCCACCCACTGTAGTTTTGACCCTCTCCTTTTGATAGCAGTAAAATTGAGAACTATCTAAGTAAAGCCAAATAATTTTCAAGTATTACGCTTAAGGGTGAGAAAAAGACATGCTTTTAATTTCTTTTGCAACTCGTCGCAGAAGGTATAGCTAAGGCTTACTTTTGTTTAAAGGCGTCCTCTTCTAGTAGGCCTGGTACAAAGCAGAAAACGAACAGTGCATCTGCGGACCTTCGAAGCTTTTTCTGTCACGTCCAAAAACAAAAGATGCCTGAAGCAGCAGGAGGAAATACACAATTTGTTAGCGCCATGCCTTCAGGCTGCACAACTGACAATGAGACTCAAGCTGAGTCCATGGTCCTTTTACAATCACCTCCACGTAGCCACGAAACATCGACAGAAGCTTCAATTTCTTTACTTCCTTTGGCTGAAAATTTCAACTTTGACGTAGGTCTCTTCATTGTACTAGGAAGGGAAAGACCTGATGACAGGAAAATAGCAGAACTTTTGGAAAGCCCTTGGACACCCACAAGCGACTTCAAGTATCCCTTTTCAACTCATAGGAAGAGAACCGTGGAAGAGAGTCGTTATGTGAGGAGGGAGCATCTTGAAAAGTACCCTTGGCTTGTGGTTTCACCCTCAATGAATGGACTTTTTTGTAGGTATTGCCCTTTTTTTGCCCAATCAACGGTAGCTTGTGGTAACAATTTCCAATTAAAATCCCTCATTACAGAGCCATTAAAGATGTTTTCAAAACTGCTAGGGAAACAAGGTGATCTGGAAAACCACCAAAACACAGATTATCACAAAGGTGCAGTGCTGTTGGCCCTGAATATTCTGGAAAATTACAAAAAACCTGAAAATCAAATTGCAAGCCAACTGGACTGCTACAGAAGGGAGAAAATTGAGGAAAATAGAGAAAATCTGAAGCAGATATTAAAAAATGTAATTTTTGTTGGCCGTCAGAACATACCATTCAGAGATCATCGGGACGACGGTACATTATCATTGGAAGAGCCCTTGACGAATGATGGTAACTTCCAAGCATTACTGCATTTTCTTCGCTAGGGTGGCGATTCAGCCTTGCAGCATCACTTAGAGACTGCTACCCTAAGAAATATGCTCACAAGTAAGACAATTCAAAACTGTTTGATTGAGTGGTTTGGCCAAGAGATTTTGGCTACAATTGTGAAACGAATCAGGAAGGCTTTATATTTTAGTTGTGTTTTTGATGAAAGAACTGATATTTCTCACATGTCACTCATTATTAGGTTGGTATGTGTTGGACGAGGAAGTCAGAGAGGACTTTTTAGGATTTTTAGATTTAAGACAAACAGTCGTGGACCTAGACCATTCTCCTTCAGATGATGTGGATGAAGAAAGCTCAGAAGTATTTACATATTGAACCTGCTGTTACTGGTACAAAACTTGGCCAAATCGTAACCCAGAAAATCAATGGTTTAGGACTTGATATAAAGAATTGTGTTAGTATAGGCACAGATGGGTGCTCTTTAAATGTATCAGCTGCCATTGGAGCTGTGCAAGAAATTCAGAAGAATGCAACAAATGCTATTCGTTGTCCTTGCTACAACCATAACGTAAATTTAGTAATTTCCAAAACAAATCAAGTCCCATCTGTTTGTAATGCCCATGGTATTTTAGTGGAAATCATTAACTTCTTCAATGCGTCATTGAAACGAAATATGGTTTTGAAAAATACCGTAGGACAGGGGTGGTGAACCTTTTGGCGATTGAGTGCCAAAGTTTATGAAATAAGAGTATACTCGCTCAACTCATCTGCCAACCCATCAAGTGAGATAGAGGTATCCCATAGCACCCTCCCAGCTCCGCATGCCAAAATAATCACTTTGGGCACGCGTGCCATAGGTTTGCCACCCCTGCCCTAGGAGGACAACTAAAGTAACTTTGCGAGACCAGGTGGGTAGAACGCCATGACTCCATGCTACAGTTTCTGGCAAATATTGAAAAGCTGTCAGTGGCTTTGGCAATCATTTCCAGATGGTCAAATGAGGATTCATCAGCTCAAAAAGCTCAGAGTTACGAATGCAGCATGCGAGATAGTGATTTCTTAGTGTCACTCTGCTGTCTCTCTGAGATCCTGGGTGTTACCTGCAACCTTAGCAAGTTATTACAAACAGTATACATAGATGTTCAGAGTGCTTCAGAGGCAGTTTTCACAGTAAAGTCTCTTTTCAGAAGTAAAAGACTTGCTGTTGGAAAAGATTTTGAAGGCGTTTTTGCGAAAGCAACGGCCGAATTGCACTCCTTAGGAGTAGAGATGAACGCCCCGAGGATTGCTCAATGGCAATCATGTAGCTCAAATGCACCGTTTCAATCTGCTGAAGAATATTTCTGAAGAAACATCTACGTTTATGCTACGAAATCCTATGCTTTTGAACTGGATTCTGGAGGACTTCTCCTCTAGATTTTCTTATGTGGTTATGGTGTATTGAGGATAAGTATCTTTCTCTCATAGGCCATTTTGGCTAAGAGTGTCATACTAAAAACCACAGACATTACAAGTGATATAAGCACACTTTGCCAGAAGTATTCTGACCTCTTTGGTCTCGAAAAAGAATTTTTTGTTTTTCAGCTAAAATCAGAATATGACCAGTAGATAGTGAAATGAAACCGGGATAATGATGATGGTAAAGGTATTCCTTCAACTGTCATCGATGCTTATATTGCATGCCATCCTGCCCTTTTTCCACTAATAAAGAAACTTTTCCTCGTCCTCTTAAGTTTGCCTGTCAGTATTGCAAGTGCTGAAAGGTCTTTTTCTGCTCTATGCCTTCTGAAAAGTTACGTGCGATCAAGATGCAGTGAAAGTTGCATAAATGGCCTTGCTATGTTGTACATCCACTGTCATATTCATGTAGACCCCGATAATATAATAAAATCAGTTTGCTAAGCAGAAAGAAACAAGAAAGCAAAATTTGCTGTTGTAATTTGTCTATATAAATATTTTACTGTCAAGGCCCAGGCTGTTTGCATTGAAGTTGGTGCTCAAAACATTACACCTACATAATATTTTCTTGATTTACATCTGCCCGTATATTTGTATTTGTGATGGTGACTACATTACCTCAAAGTAAAAATCTATACTTTGTTTATTCATTAATTTTAGTATTATGTATGGCGTACTTGTTTTTGTCATTATTAAAACTATTATAGATGTATTCTACAGCCTGGTAGTTCTTCTTTGAATGTTATCATTTTGACTTTTGCTGTTCAAATAAAAGTATTAAAGGAAATTAGCACTTTCTGAATCCTTATTTTTTATTTCATTCCAACCAATTTTCATTTTGAACTGCATTAAAGAAGGAAGGAGTTTTAAATCTTTGTGTAGGCTGCCGTGGGTTGATGAATGTGAAGATGCAGGTCTTCCGCGTTTTACACCGCATTGGTTTATGTTTCCTTGGATGACAGTTTCGTCGGTGTTGTAGTCTGCTTCTTCTGGTCGATGAAGTGAAGGTGCAGCCATTCTTCATCTTATATATCTCAAGCGTTAGACCTGACTCCAATGGGTGAGATATATAAGACGATGAATGGCTGCACCGTCACTTTGCCGACCTGAAGAAACCGACTGATACGCCGCCGAAACTGTCATCCCAAGAAACATAGACCAATGCGGTGTAAAACCCAGAAGACCTGCATCTTCACAAGAATGGAATTCTTTACATCGTTTGTTTACATTTTTCAAATGTGATTAGAGAGCTTTACTCAATAGTGTATCACATTTACTATATAATGTAGCCATAACAAAACTACGCTCCAAGCACTTCATTTCTTTTAATTTAAAACAATGACCTTAATCCGCCCCTGCCTCAGTTACTAATTTGTTATCTTAATTAAAGTTAAAAACACATGTTTCCTTAAATTAAACATTAATGTTAAAATATCACTATGAAAATGCTGAAAATAATATGAACATCTCATGCTGAAACTTGATTCTAGTATCGTAGCATGTGGTTGCATGTCTTGTGCAATAATAAAAACTGCTTATTTACTTCACACATTCACAACTGTAATTCTAAGTAACTTTAACATCATTAATATGGTGGCAAATTGCTATGTGTGGAACTAATTAAATTAATGTAGATCATGAATCCAGAAT
Organism: Ceriagrion tenellum; assembly: GCA_963169105.1. NCBI lineage: Eukaryota > Metazoa > Arthropoda > Insecta > Odonata > Coenagrionidae > Ceriagrion > Ceriagrion tenellum. Next base: position 146,166,712 of record OY720633.1, on the reverse strand, counting down.
ATTGCTCTGCTATTGATGAGTGAATGCTACATATCACTCAAATGTTTGTTTTCCTGTTTAATATTTTAATACATATTGTTTTAAATTTTTAGGAGGCTATCAGTGATTGATGTAAATGGCATGCTGACATTGGTGGATCTCACTTCCTCGGGTGAAGAGCAGTCTCTGGTGTCTTCTTTTGAGAGACGCGACGTTTGGGATGCACGTTGGGCTTCTGATAACCCATTACAGCTTGCCGCAATGGAGAAGACTAGGATGTACATTTTCCGCGACTTGGATCCCGAAGAGCCCATTCTAAGTTCCGGCTATATCTGCAGCTTTCGTGTAAGCTTTAAGTATCTGATTTAGCCTTTAATGAATACATGTGTATGGTAAAAACAAGTATTTTGTAAATTAGATTTATTTATTAGATTGTTAGTTAGGGGAGCCTTCGACCGGAGCTCGGGCACCTAGACCCTGAGTGGTCCATTGTGCCAACCTCATGTTTAACCTGCCTGCCACATGCAGACAGGGGACAAGAGCGCCACGGTGAAGGTATGAATGGTCACCCATCAAACCTTCGTCTGGGCCCAACACTTAATTTCAGTGATCTTACAGGAAATGGTGTTTCAATGAGGCTAGGCCCTTGCCCAGATTTATTTATTAATATCATCATTATTATTAGCTATTTATGGGTAAAGATAGGCATTGCACGAAACTGCCTCATTAATTGGCTATTACCATTGAGATCATGAGGTCATAACCTAATATGACTGCAGCTCATTCTATTCTAGAAATTATACGGTCATCCACTACTTTAGGTTAAGTATAAACCATGTGAGAGAATCAGTTTTGGAACTTATGCCACTTTTTTTTGTTATTACCAGCATGTTTCTCTTAAAATAAAGTACATAAATTGTATGCTACTACAAACATACTGTTATCATCACACATCAGAAGATAATACTGATTGCAGACTTTGTAATTGTCATATATACGTTGGGTGTAAAGCATGCAAGCAAACAGTTTTTTCTTCAGGTAGCAGATCTTATAATGTTTTTGTCATGGTCACGTATAAAAGTCAAATAATCTAGAAAGCTGAATAGTTAACAAGCAGCAAACTTTGCAAATGCTCAATGACTCAGCTTAATACGGCCCTTGCATCATAGAAAGAAAATTGACATTACAAATAATTCTATCAGGAAGCATATCACCAGTACTTTCTATTTTCGGCTACTACATTTACATCATGTTAATAAACATATCTAACTGCTGCATTTCCCTGCCACCTGGAGGTCAAATACCGCAAGAACTGACGGAATTCAGTAGGAGGCCAATTCAAGGACAAGGCTATTGTCCATGAAAGAGCCCAGCCCGCATTGCTATCGTCATGGAGCCACATCAAATTCTCATGAAATAATAATAATATCAAGCGTAATTCTTCTGATAGTTTTTCCGAAGAGAAAAATTCTGTGATTGATGAACCACAGCAACTTGATTTGGAAATGGAAGAGACGGACCCAGGTACGTTTTTCTACATTTTGAAACACGTGTATGCGCTCGCATCAAATGTGTCATTCAATTGAACAATTTCCAGATTTCCAAGCTTTCGTTCCGCCAATTCAGAAGCGAATGAAGATATTATCTAAAGTTATGACATCAACCCTTGAGAGGACACAGATGAGAGATAGGTTTTCCGCGCACATAGTGTCCAGGATCGTGCCATCCACTTTAGACGCAGCAGCGGAAGTCCTGGACTCAGACAAGAATCAGTTGAATCAGTTAAAAATCGGTTGTTTCCAAAAACTTCTCTGAGGCGTTGCAGACGCTCGAATCGTGTAAATATGGTCGATAATATGCATAATGAATTGTTTTCCGAACTAGGGCCGTTCAATTGGACGGCAAACTGATCCTGGTAGGGCCAGGTAAGTGTTTCTGCATCAGGTGATCTTCTAACGAACATGATAATTCAATAATTGTTTGTATGATCACTCGTTACAGAGGGAACGAAGTACAACCGTCTTTCCGTGCTCGTTTCTGGTGATGGTGTCGAACATCTTCTAAGAGTGCCTCTTCTGGTGCCTGGCACGGGCTGCGCTGAGTCCGACGCATCTTAACAGCTTGTGGGGCATACAGGAAAAGATTTCTGGGTTTTCTGGGGTTCATCAAAATTGTTGATGATACAGCGGAAAGAGCTGTACAATTAGTAACTAAATTTAAAAGGGCAATAATTTGACTAGTGACGAAGAGCAACGTCTATTGCTCCTCTCAACAGTTGCAAATGGTAGAAAAGTAAATGAACTTTGATCTTGTTTTCACTGTGAATTACTAGTGGAAAAATGTTATTTTCCCCTGTAAAATAGGCAATGCTTTTGATCATATTTTGTTAAAATTTAATATTACTTATTATTTTTGAGATACGAACTTGGTTTATTTTTTCCCTCCTTCAATAGACCATTCTGCACAAATTCTGTTTCATGAAATTTTCTGTCTGACTAATATTTCTGCCCCTGACAGCGCATCATCACTCTCGTGTATATGATTAGTTAGGTTCAATATTCAAGCGCCGTGCGGGACCTATTCCCGTGGTCTGATCGGGTCGACCCGGGTATCAAAATTCTTGTCTCGTGCCATAGCACCAAATAAGACTTACCAGACTTGAAATTTTGACTTTCACTTTTTTTGGTCCGCTCTAATGTGGGGTGTTAATGCAATTTGGCTGAACACTCTGAGATCTGGCGAACTGCATCGAAGCTATGGCATGCCAAACTTCATATAATGGGACCAAGGCCTAGCTTTGCAAGGAGGCTCCTTCTATTAAATAGGAGTTAAATATGAATGATAGTGGGACTACTCACAGGACATTATCAAGTGATGAGACATCTTCATCTCCTGAAGGTAAGAGATTCTCCTACATGCAGGTGGTGCGAGGAGGCTGACGAAACAACTTTCCATTTACTCTGCGAATGTCCAGCCATACTTAGGACTCAGAATAAGCATCTGGGCTCACCTTTCTTAGAACCCAACGAAGTAGGGGTAACTCCTGTAGGGGACCTGCTTGCCTTCAGCAAAGCACTTGGACTCTATGGGTAACCACTGATAGGGTGGTTGGCACAATGGACCAAACTGGTCTAAGTGCCTTAGGAACTCATTGCAGTAACTCCACCAACGCATCTAATCTAAAGCCTGAATCACACGATCATTTTTTCCCTCCCTCCATAAGGGATAGCTCCAATGATAGCTCAAATGATCGCTCGTAAATGATCGTGTGACGCGGACAAAGTCAGGGATAGGGATCCCTATCGCTTTTTCCATCACTGGGCACGTCCCTTTTTCCGTCCCTGAAGGCATCGCTGATTCCACCATTTAGCCAATCAGAGCGCTAAAGAGCGACGCCACGTTCGGATGTATAAAGGGATGGAAAAAGGGACGGCCAAAATGACCGTGTGATACAGAAAATGATAGCTCAAGCTATAACTGTCACGGTCCCTGAAAAGCTATCATTGGAGTTATCCCTCATAGAGACGGAAACAATGATTGTGTGATTCAGGTTTAATCTTGTACTGAATTATTCATCCCTGAGATGGGCCAAAAATTCATCAATTGGTGTAAGGGTTGGGCTTCTAATTATAGCAGGCAGTGAATAGTGAATTCTGCGAGGTTGTCATGCTTCTCTGCCTTTGTATTATTTTAATGAGTTATAGTTTTATTATATCATCAATCATCCATTAGCCCCAGTATTTTATACTCACCTAACTTTTATATGATAAAATGTGTGCATACTTTTGCTCATGGAAAAGGCTTGGTGATGTCAAGTAATACATTGGTTCACTTTACAGCAAACTTCACTGTGAAAGCCATCCTTTGGAATGGATGAATTTTGCAAAGCAGGAGTGTAATACATTAATGTCTATTTTCTAGAGTACATACTTGTTTTTCTGCAGGATTTGGAAATACGTGCTGCTCTCCTGGATGAAATCATTACATCATCGCTAATGTCAAGTGATGAACACCCATCTGTATCTGAGCACATTCTTGATTTGGAGGTGAAATCACTGAGGGACACTCGTGATCTTTTGAGTAAAGTGGGAATTGGTGAAGCATCTACTTTCATTGAGGAAAATCCTCACCCAAGACTCTGGTAAGCTGCTCTATGCCATTTGAAAGTGTTTATGAGTATTTATGTTTTAGTAAATAAGGCTAAATTAAGGGTAAATCTCAATTGTACATGTCATAGCCACATCATTATTGATCCTTGGCTACTTTCTGAGCTGTAATGTAATGATATTAATTATTTTGAGCTTCTGAATAATATTTACTTTTGTAAACTCCCTTTAAACCCTAAATCTGATGATATTGTACCTTTTTTTGTAAAAGTAAGCTCAACCATTGCATTATGGGCTACTGTTTTGCATTCAGTGACTTAGCAGTCATATGTTATCAGTTAACAGTTTTGACTTCATCAATGCAGCAGTTAAAAGTCAAGACCATTTAATGTTCTAATTGAAGTGTAATCTAATATTTGCTTTAATTATTGCCTGTATACTCATCTGCTTATCTTATGCAATATATCTGATCTGATTCTCATTTTAGCTACCTATTTTTTTGTTTCTTTTAAAAATGTCTTTTATTTTTTGCTGATTGGCTTTCTCATTTGTTGTGCAATGAATTAATATCTTAACCACCATTTTTGTTTCAGGCGTCTACTGGGAGAGGCAGCTTTGAAAACTCTTGATCTGGAACGTGCTGAAGAAGCTTTTGTTCGCTGTAGAGATTATGGGTCCATTAAATTTGCAAAGCGCCTTGCTGCTGTTCAAGGAGAAACTCTCAAACGGGCCGAGGTTGCTGCTTATCTTAAAGACTTTGATTTGGCTGAGCAGTTGTACATTGAAGCTGATCGCAGGTACACTTAATTATACTCCTTATCCTTGTTTATTTTTGTGGTAGTAACATGTAGAAAAACCATCAATTATAGTTGTTTTGTAATATGCTAAGTAAGGGAAACCCTTCAAGATTTAAGATTTCTATGCTCATTATGCTATTCCTGTGTGATTCCCTCCTTTCACGTACATAGTTTGTTCCATGAAGTCCAGCATTTTTCTCCTTTAGACATTTATCTGCATTCCTTAACTATTCATCATTTTTATTTGTCAGTCTAATTGGCTGTAGGAAGCAGTTTTGAGTCAGATTGCATTCAGTAATCTTACCTCTTCTTGTTTGCCAATATTTAATATTTCTCTTCCGCAGAACTTCTTTATTGGTGATTATCTCCAGGTCATTAATCTTAACCATTTTTCCATGATCTGCTACTGTAAAATATCATGAATGAACATTTTCCAATTAATTGAGCTGGGGCTTTTTTTGCTGGAAAGGGAAATTTAGCATTGCATAACTCAAGGGTTTAACCTTGCATAGCCCAACTGACAGGAATCATTTTGCTAATTAGCTTTGTACCACTGAAAATTGTTTTAATTTACCAGTCTGAGAACAATTAAGGGGAGAATTAGAGCTTTCTTCATGGGATAAAGAGGAGAGAATTTCTGTTGTAAGTAGCAATACACCTTTTAGTAAATATAAAAATGTAGAAACTAGGGAGGAAAGTTATGGAAATATAAAAAAAATGTGATAGTTGTAGCGGCAATGGGATCAATTAGGGCCCTAGAGATGGGAAAGACTAAAAAGGCTTTGGTAAGTAAAGACATAATTTGAAAAATTAAAGAAAGAAGGAAGTGGACAAAATGTGAATTTTGCAAAGGGTTGAAATAATGTAAGGAAATAAACAACAAACTTAGGAAACTGATTGGGCTAAGGAAGCAGGGTAAAAAGGTGGACAAATGGAGAAGTTGTAGGTAGGAATTCAGGGTTTCCTATGCTTAAAGCTTAAGCTGTTATGTATTAGTAAAATAGACTAATCATTCATACAAACTTGCCCATCTCATCATTCCCTTTTCGGATCGGCAAAAGCAAAAATACTGAGTTGTTGCTGTTAGCCTTGGAAAATTGGATGCCTTACACACTGATACTCACTAAGAATTATGTGATACCTTAGGTAGGTGTCTTTGTCGAAGAGAGGCTGCACTTTTTTATTGAAGTGGTGGTATTTAAAGTAGATATTTTGTCTGGTGTAAGTCAAAAATGTCATCGATTTTTGCCTGAATATTAGGTAGGTACCTTGGTTAGCGACTCAGGGTTAACATTTTCGTTTTTTAATGTCTTCGCCTCTTTCTCTCTCTCTCTCTCTCTGTGTCTCAGAGACTTGGCTTTATCATTGCGAGAGAAGCTTGGAGACTGGCAATCAGCACTGCAGCTGATGCAAACAGGTGGCTCTGGTGGACATGTTGAAGACTGGAGGCGGGAGCAGGCCTGTAATGAGGCTGGGGATTTGTTGGCTGTGTCTGGTGAATGGTCTCGAGCAAAGGAAATGTACACCAAAGGAGGGGATGTGGAGCGTTTGGCAAGAAGCCTTCATGCTCTTGAAGAATGGGAAGAGCTTTCGGCTCTGGCTAAAAGCTTCTCTCAGGGACACCCAATGCTAATGGAGCTGGGGCAGATGTTTGCATCAGTTGGCATGTGTGGTGAAGCTGTAGATGCTTATCTAAAGGTAAAATAATAGAATAATTGGAATTCCTTTTGTTTAATATTATTATGGCCTAAATATTTGTAAATCCAGCTTGAAGTGTAGGTTTTTCCAGTCTAATTTTTTTCTAGAAGATTACTAGAACTCCAACTCTTTTATTTTCAGTGTGGGCAAAAGAAAGCAGCTATGAATGTCTGTGTCTCTTTGAATGAATGGTCTATGGCAGTAGATCTAGCCCGAGAACACAATATTAGTGAAGATGTTCCAGGTCTCTTGTCTAAATATATAGCACACCTGCTTGAGGAGAACAAGACTTTTCAAGCCATAGAGCTGTATTGTAAAGCGGAATGTTTCCTGGAAGCAGCAAAAATAATGTTTCAAGTGAGTAAAATAATACTATTTTCTATTTTTATTTTGAGGTTAAAGTTTCATGACCTTATAAAATTTAACAATTGTTTTGAATGTGAATTGCTATTTTATTTAAAATGCATTGTAATTGTTTACAGATAGCTAAAGATGAGAAGAAGAGTTTGGTTACAAAGAAAAAGAAGTTGTATGTTTTGGCAGCTCTCTTGGTGGAACGCCATCTTCGTGCTTTAAAAAACAAATCTCCTCTTGAAGGTGAGTGTATTATTTATTCAGAACATCTCTGAGGCTATTTTCAGCTCCCGAAAACTCCAAGTCATTAAAATCCTTCTTTGTAGTATGATCTCTGATGGCTATTTTGAATCTCTTTTATTATTTCATCAGCAACCAATCCATGCAAAAATATTTTTTTACTTGCATCTTTGCTGCTGAAGCAGTTACCTGCTGTGTCTGGTTTTTTTTAAGTTTGATATATTAAATAGATTACCTCATTGCTGTCTCAGCATTTGAAAAGCAATAGCTGGTTTTGTCTAAAGTAACTTATTTGAAGGCTTGCTTGTTTGGAAGGATTTTGTGTCCTACCTATGGTTTACAGCTCCGTTAATAATTGTTGAATACTAAGTACATGATTGGAGGGGTGAATCTACTCTGTGGAAGTTAAAGCAGGCTTAATCTAGATACCCATTTAATTATATCTCATTAATTCCTATCCAACGTATATCAATACATAGGTAATAAGTTTTCACAATGGATGCAAATCTTTAAATTATGCCAAATGGCTGCTATCATAATACCATTGAACACTAAGTAATGAGACTGTGACATATATAGTAAATGTGCCTAATCCATAGCAGGTATACATTCTGAGATCTTCTGCATATAATGAAAATCATAAATAACTGAGTATGTAATAAATAATTTGGAACCCTGGAATTACATGAATGGGATTTTGTATGAATTCTTTAAAAGAGTTAAGAAGTAGTTATTTTGATATGTGAAGTATTTATAAGTTATAAATTTCTGCTTTGACATTGAAGAAATTCATTGAAATTTCTTGAAAAGGATTTTTACACAAAATTTTGCTCTGATCTGGTTTTTTGCACAAAATTTTACATTTTTTTTTAAAATCTCTGTGTTATATTTTATGGAAAGAAATTTTAAAATATATTTTTGACATGTATGAAAAAGCCACTGTATTCACCTCCTTAAGGTCTTAAAGAGTCCTAAACATTTGTAACCTCATAGGAAGGAATAAATATAATTATGATTATATGGACTCCGTCTTGCATCCATGAATCTCTAATATCATCATGAGCTATGAATCTTATGTGCAGTGCAATATCAATGTCTACTAGCATGTATCTGTCATTCTATGATTTACAGTTTACATTTTGACAGCTTTTAATACTGATAATCGTCAAATCAAACCCACCAAAATCTTTTACTTTGCCTGTATTGAAACTCTTAACCAATAGCACTGCCATGATCGGCCAGATGATGTATAATCGGAGTTCATCAATATTTGCATTTGTCTCATTTGATCACAATATGTCGATAGCCAGCCACTGGTGGAAGGAGTTGGCAATCACCCAATGAAAAATGGAATGAAGCCAGGAAATATATCTCTGATAAAACAATTCATTGTGGCTATTATTAAGCATTCAGTTCCTTTCTCATACATATAAGTCATATCAGAGAGCTGTGAAGAAATGCACATGCAGTAGAGCGCCGATTATCCATGGTAATGGAGGGGCAAGCCCAATCGGATAATAAAAAAAATGGATAATCCATTCATTTTCGTAGTAGTTATGTCCTTAGTTTAAGCGCCATGGTTCTTTGAGTCTTCAGTGCACATTCCATTGAAATACTAGTTTTCCAGCCATTACATTTTATGGCCAATCATTCATTACATTTACTTCTCCAAAACATTTCACCAACTAAAATTATGCCTGTCGATTACATGTATTGAAGACGCTCGTCATTTTGTGGAAAATTCAGTGATGACTCTTAATCTCTGATGCGTGACGCGTCCCATTTTTATATGCCTGACTACTATTTTCCCAGCATAACTGTTTATTATGCAATGTATTACACTCATTTCGAGGAGTCTGAGACTATGCTGATCGGTAAAATTAGCCTCGCATTTTTTAACTTCCTGTATAAAGCCCATCCCGATAGCTGACCCAAAGTTGAACAACTACAGTTTGTCTGAGTTAAATTCCTCAAAAGCTACAGCTCAACAAAACACATGCCTCTTCTGCAGAGATAAGGAGTCACTTCTCGGAATTCCAACCCTTCCGCCTAGAGAGCGACCGGCTATCTAAGTAAATAAGTCAAGGTCACCATCCAGGCCAATTCCTGATCACATGAGGCCACGGGCACTACTTACCTCCTTATCACATGCAGTGGCGCACTTACAAATTGATTCTTTATCCTAATATTTTAACAGCTTCTGATGCCTCCTGTAATAAATTGGGTATGGAAAAATTGTATCCTCTATGTACTCAATAGAAGTTTCTTACTGGAAACTGCGAGTAACTTTAACACGTTTCCAGGTACATAATTCTAAAAAAATCCTGACTTCAAGCAAATATTTACAAAATGTTTTAAAAAATCTGTAACTTTCTTTTGTAATTTTGCATTTCATATTTTCTTTTTAATGTCCATTCTAATTTTTCTAACACACAAAATGTCTGGCATGGAAGTGTCGTCTTCCTGTTCCAAGAAATCCATCAAGATTTCTGCTGATTCCAGCACGATTTGGAGGGAAACTTGTTTTGTTTCGATTATTTCTTCCTCATCACTTTTGTATTCACCTGCACACACAGTACTAGTATTAGGAGTTATGGTAGCGGAGATAATGGCATCATCATCAAAAATCTGATGTCCTTTCAATTCATCATCATGACTGAGCTACTCATTAATATTTTCTGTGTTAACCTCAGAAAACTGATGATTGCCGGAAAATTATTGATTGGATGGTATCCATAAATTTGAAACTCTCTGGGTCCTCTTCAAACCCCTCAAACACATCAATCAGCTAACTTGGAGTGGAACCAGGACTTAAAAATATACCTCATCATCTATGCTGATTTGCTACAGAAATAATCCACCGGCAAAAATTTCACTTCTGTACCTTTGAACGAGCGAGGGTGTTTTGCTTTTCCAATGCACATCGGTTTCACTTTATGCTCCCCATTAGCATTCGCACAACACATAATCGTTATTCTCTCTTTATTGGCCATGTACCCCAGAGGGGATTTCTCTGCTTCCGCTGCTAATGTTTTACTTGGAAGACACTTCCAGTATAGGCCAGTTTCATCAGCGTTGTACAGGGTTTGTCTCCAAAGTAATGCGTCGCATTTTTTTCTGACTTGACTGTACGTCGCAGACCGACCGGACCGGTCGGGGTAGGTGGTGCTTTCTTTCTTTCTAAGCTTTCCAAATATATGCGTACCAGTCACCTCCGAACTCTTGGAGTGTATACACTCGTGATTTTGTGAACCCCTGTAGTGTGACCTCGTCGAGGTAAAAGTGGAGCGATCTCTCAATCAATGAGCAGCAATCAAGTTTTGCATTAAACTTAAAAAGACGTTGCTGGAAACTTTTCACATGCTTCAGCAAGCTTTTGGGGAAGATTGCCTCTCCCAATCCCAGTGGAACCAATGGCATAAGATGTTCCTGGAGGGCCAAAGGCCGAGGGTTGAAGAGACAGAGTTCGAAGTGGCACAAGACGTCATCGCCGCACCTCAAGAAGGCTCGAATGAGCAAATCGAAGGTGAAGATCATGCTCATTGTTTTTTTGACACCAAAAAGATTGTGCATCATGAGTACGTGCCTCCTGGAGAGACCATAAACGCTCAGTTTTACAAGTCAGTGCTCATGACATTGACCGACAGAGTGGCCGGCATCCGACCCGAGATCAGGAATTTGTGGAAACTCCACCATGACAATGCGCAGGCACACTCTGCCTTCGTTACCTGAATGGCCAGCGCACTGAAATGTTGCCGCAGACGCCGTACAGTCCAGACTTGTCACCGCCAGACTTTTTTTGTAACCTACAGAGTGGCCTGCATCCGACCCGAGATCAGGAATTTGTGGAAACTCCACCATGACAATGCGCAGGCACACACTGCCTTCGTTACCTGAATGGCCAGTGCACTGAAACGTTGCCACAGATGCCATACAGTCCAGACTTGTCACCGCCAGACTTCTTTTGTTTCCCCACCTCAAAAGGGAGTTGAAAGGTGCACATTTCTACACCATGGACAACATCAAGGCTACCTCGACGAGGCTTCTCAAGAGTATTCCCACTGACGAGTTCCAGGGTGCCTTCCGGGCATGGAAGAACCCCTGGCAGAGGAGTATTGATGCGGAAGGAGATTATTTTGATGAATTTTAGGTTGTTGTATGAATTGGATCAATAAATGAAAAAAAAATGCTATGCATTACTTTTGGGACAAACCCTGTACACTTGGTCAGGAGTGAGTTCGTAATGTTCAATCATCCTTTTGAACCTCTTTTTTAAGTCACCCGCGGCCCCCTGGTCACCACTTAGTTTTTCGACTCTTGAATTCCATGGCGATTCTTAAGTATTTTCAACCACCCGGAAGACGCTGAGAATGTTTCATTTGTCCCCAGCTGTTGATGGAACACCTGTGCCTGTTTACTCAAAATCAGTCCACTGACAGGCACTTCTTCACTTCTCTTCTGCTGAAACCATAGGTAGAGTGCATTGTCCACATCGGTTACAGCCGAATCTTTCATTGTTTTTCTCTTTTGAAGTCCACTCATGCTATCTGATTTTGAAGCATAGTTCAACAACTTGGCTTGATTTTTTAAAATATCGCACACTGTAGTGATTCGTGTACCACAATCCGCCACTAAATTAGCCGGTGACTCTCCCTTGGATGCCCTATCAATAATTCTTAACTTCTCGGAAATATCGAATACTACGAGCTTCCTCTTTCCTGTGGAATTTCGAATCTATAATTTTGCCGATGCAAACTTGCCAAATGTAATAGGTCCACTGAAGCAATATAAACCAAATAAACTCGCACGCCTGGATCGCAAATAAATTGAGCACTGAGCAGAGATTCAGTAGACTCACCATAATGCAACAGTGTCATGTTCGTTGTTGAATTGCCTATTGCAGGGAATTCTTTTTTGTCGGCAAAAAGTAGCAAATTTGTTGACTTTAACACTATGTGACTCACTGTCTGTCTACTACTGTCTACGAGTGCGGTCTAGCAGGTGGGGGGAGAGAGGAGGGTTGGAAAAAGAGAGTAGGGGAGGGTACAAAGGGGAGAGCCGGTGAGAGAGAGGGGAACTTGTTGAGGGACTGGTCGTCGGATCACGTTGGATAATTCGACAGTCGGTTAATTAACCGACCGTCGAATAATTATCGGAATTATAATCGGATGGCGGATAATCGGCGCTCTACTGTATCTTTCTTCATTAATTCAGCTCTCCTCAGAAGACCATAAAAACACAAACCCTGAACTAGAGCTCTCCATTTGTCCCAGATGTAGTGTATGTAGCTGTTTATTCCAACCAACTTACCTTAGATGGAAACTTGATAATTTTAATCCCTAGGGAATTTTGGGTTTAGGATAAAAAGTCTCTAATAGTTGTATGGAAAGTATTTGTACATATTACTGGATATCCTCTAATGATGTAAAAACATTCAGGAAAGGAACAAGGAGACTTCCAGCCTGGAAAGATACTATTGACTGACTCAGATCTCATATTGGACAATGCATGGAAGGGAGCTGAAGCATACCACTATCTGATGCTAGCCCAAAGGCAGATATATGAAGGTATACTATTGTTCCATGGTATATTTTAATGGCCTGTCTCCTGTATCTGATACATACATGAAGGTATGCAGTATTAAAAATTAATATTTCACTGACTTGGTACTTTCATATTAAAATGTTTGATTAGTTGTTTTAAATTTAAATATATATTTTTCAAAAGTTCCAAACCTGGTCTTTCTAAAAATTAAAATGAAATTTGTGATTTTTTTAAAGTAGCACAGTGATGTGCAACGTGCATATTAGCTTCGGAAATGGTGCATTGGGGGGTTTTAAGTATAGTCTGCACGTGTGCCACTTGCCATATCAGAAAGTAAAATGTTATGTGTGCCATATCTGCTGTAACCCAAGTAATTACAAACCATAAAGAGATGTAGGGGTAAAATATTTTTTTGGATCATTAGTTAATTGCTGTAAAATTAATACTTTATTTTCTCCCATATTATTCATGCCCAAAAATTAGGTCTTCCATATAAATTTGTGGTCAATTAAATTTAGCAGAATGCCCTGAATTCCAGCTGCTGTTGCAAATGCTTAGGATTGTATCGAAATATAAGTGATTAAGTAGCAATTTTACTGTAGTTCCATCTTCGAGGACCCATAGCAGTTGATGTGTGGAGTCGGAGTATTAATGAGAATAAAATAGAATAACATATCTCACAATTTTTACGCAAAACTAGACTATTCTAGTTGTGGGTGTATTTGGTAAGGGAAAAAAACTCATGTCCTCCGGCAATTTTGGTGGATTTTTATGTTGAGAGCATCCTGTAGTTGGAGTTGTACATGTATATATGCATGTGCATCCTCAGTTCAGTGCAGATGAAAAAACTTGGGAAATAGTTATAGTTGGAAATTATTTTTGAGGAAAATTCAGTGACTGACGAGCATCAAGGTGCTCATAACTTTTATGGAAGTGGGAAATATGAACCTATTATTGCTCGTTTTCTCTTCTTGCATTGTTGTGCTTCTGTCATAGAGCTCTTTTATTTGCATTGTTATCTATAGTGACCTAGTGTCTCTCTTCTTGAGTTGTTCTTCTATATCTTCTCTTATATCCTTCTCCAGATTACCACTCCTTTTCATGGTACTGGCTTTACCTGTGTACTTCTCCTATATTTAGTTTTATAGCCACTCCATGACTGCTAAGCTGTGGTGCGTGTGTATTTCTGTGTCAGATTAGCTCTTGCATTAAGGGACCTCAGCAAACCTTCCTTAATGCTCCATTTTCATAGTACGTATCCTGAATCTTTCACCTTTTACCAGTACCCCCTGCTCAATAATACTCACCCGGTAATTTGATAGGGGGGCGGGGGGGATGTTCAAAGGCAAGAGGCAGCAAGTAGAGGTGGTGAGGGTGTCACATTATTTAATGTGAGGCAGAATGTTCTAGGGAGACAATGGTGATGGTTTCCTTTTGCCCTCCCAAATACAATATGTGCTGCAGATGATCCTTTGCTTGACACTTTTGCTGGAAGCTGCAAGAGGTGAGGCTGCACCAATATCCATGAACTGCACCATCAGTATGATGAACTGCTTCTGTTCACCATTCAGGGTGATTATTTTTTTTTCCAAAATTATGTGGGACTAGGATTTGAACTATGGCTGCCCAGGTGGTAGTTGAGCATGCCACCCCAAGGCCTACTCAGCCTCCATACAAGAAATACTTTGATCTCCATTTTCTCTTATTTTTGGGCTCCTTAAGGTAACTTCATTCGCTGATTCAATCTACAAAGCTACTTCTTTCAAAATGCCTTTCGATTCTGGAAACTATCTTAATTCTATTGAATTATTCGTCTTACCAATTAAAGTACAAATATTGTGTTTCATATATTTCAATCTCTCTCAATGTTTATTTCTTCCATTTAGGTAGCATGGAGTCTGCCCTCAAGACCTCATTACTTCTAAGAGACTATGAAGAGTTCTTGAATGTAGAGACAGTTTACTGTCTAATTGCTCTCTCATCGTGCGGTTGTGAAGCTTATGAAATTTGCTCCAAGGCATTTATTAAACTTGAAGCACTCCCAAATGTAAGTTTTGTAATGCTATTATCTGATGCTGAGTGTAGTGTAATGCTGTGGCATACCAGGGTTAATGAATACAAACCTATGCCACGAGTGCATTACTGTTTAATAGAAATATGACCTATGGTGTATATAGTTTAAGTCATAGCTCCGCCTCTTCCTCATGATGACATTCTTTTCTCCTCCCTCAACTAGTTACACTTCGTCATGAGAGAATTGAAGAACCCACCCATTTATTTTTATAAATATTATTCATCCCTCATTTCTGATATTAATTGACTTGTATTTATTGCTAAAAATGTTAATATTTACACCTTTTTAGCAGCCTACTTTATTTTAAGTCACCTCAAATCATATTCACTTGTACATCCTGCCATTTCACCCTTGGTTTTGATAATTACCATTAGCTTATCATTTTCCTGATTTCCATGTAAAGCCTTCCAGACACTTCCTTATACCTACAATCTTTTTGCATTCCTACTCCATTAATATTAAAATTAACTAGTTTAAAATTTCCCAGAAAATATTTCATATAGCTTTTCTGAATGGCTTTTACTTTAAATTAATACATGTGAATTATTATTTATTCTTTCTTCGTGCAATACATCTTAATGCCATGTTATAGTATGACAGCAATAACATTGTATGGTGATTTTTTAATTGCATTCTCAAATTTATTTTTAAACATAGCTTACTGATGAGCAAAGGGAAAAGTATGAAGACTTAGCCTTAGAAATCTTCATGAAGCATTCTCCAAAAGATAACAAAATTAAGCATGTGGATTGTCATAACTGTGGCTCCCGAATGTCAGATAGGTAAGTAAAATATGTTACAAATGATATTGCCCCATAGAGTTGTTTAATATAATTTAGTAATTTAATTTTCTTTATCTGTGGTCAGTGAGGAAGAGCAACTGCTATGGGCACCTACGACTGGTATTTTTTTCTATCATCTACATAGATATGGCCATAGATGGCTAGACTGCTTCAAGTCACCCTCTCCTCATAGCTCAATCATAAATGAAACTATAGTTATAAGGAATGAGGGACTCACCCCATTTCCAAAAAAATCCTTCTCATTCCATTACTAGTTTCATACTAAGATATGCAAACCCTGGAGGAAGTATTATTACATTCCAATTGTAATTGACTACGAATGGGGTGTCATTCAGTATATTTTCCATATCCCTGTCGTTTTAGGATATGTTATGTTTTCAGTTCTAAATGGAAAGATATTTTTAGATGCATGGAATAATAATCTGGAGATAATGGAGAATTATGCCATAGGAAATAAACCATTAACTGTTTGAGGAGATAAATTATGTTATCTATCAAGCCTTTAGTTTACAAGGATTGAGATTTATCCATCACCCAGGATATATATATACATTTGCTTTCAATTATGGCAATTGCCAATCCAGTTCTTACTTTTTGTCTTTTAAATAAATAAATAAAATTACCTTTAATGTTTTGATCTTGGTTACTTGGATACTTGGATACTTGGGGACCTTTAATGGTTTGATAATGTTTAATCTTTTCCCCATTATTTCACTTTGTGGGTGTCATTAGACAAGTGGAATGCTTCATGTGATAACTTCATATTTAAATGTGATTGTGAAATTGCTCCATGAATGTGACAACTTTTTATCCACTGAAAGGAGTGTGAGAGACAAACTTCCTCTAAAATTGTTATTGCAGAGATGATCCAGATCCAGCGTCCTCCATTTCTTTAACTAGGCATTTTCCTTCCCCATGCTGACTTGCTGCTAATTATCCGATGACTTAATGTTAAAGAGATGAAAATAATCTCTATCAACCTCAATGCATCCTTGAACATTTGTGAAAAGAGGGCAGAGACTTTAGATGGGGTTGCCTGGGATGGGTGGTTGGCTGATGAAATGTTAGAATGAAGAGGGGAGAGTAAGAGGCTGAGGGACTGCGGCTTGTCATGCCTGCAGCTGAGTTGGGGGATCATGTTAAGTATGACTCATATTAGTGCTGTCACCTGAGAAGGTTTAATGGGCAATGCTGGAGTGGGGTCACGTTATTTGGATGTTGAGGAAGTACCAGTGAAAGAAGAAAGCTGTGGGCAGCGATTGTTCCGGGTTTCCATCCGCGTGTATCCATTATTTCGGACAACATTTCGCCAACGTTCCAGTTGGCTTCCTCAGGTCCACTGAAGTGACGATGCAGGAATTGGTCCTCTTAATATACACGTAGTTTGGCGCCAAATTTGTGGAGGTGTGCTCTCATTGGTTGGACTCTCTGAAGACCCGTTTCCACGCGCTGGCGAGGGTGTAGCCGTCTTCGCGGTTGAAATTCGCAGGTGTTTTTGCGATTTCAATTGCTTCCCTGATGACTCTTGGGTAATAGCGGCCTTCTTTATTCAATAATGAGGCGTTGTCAAAGTCAATGCTGTGGGTCGGTCCACTCCATTGATGTTCAGCCACCGCTGACAGGCTGAATTGCCTGTTTTTTGCGGCCCTTCGGTGTTCTTGCACTCGGCATTTCAGAGCTCTTGAAGTCTGGCCGATGTAGGAATTGCCGCAACTACATTTTATTTGGTATACTCCTCCATAGATGTCTTTAGGGTGGTGGTCTTTCGAGTTGACGAGGATACTCGCCATCTTAGTAACGCATTTAAATCTGGTCATGACGTTGTGTTTCTGGAGGGCTCTTGCGATTCTTTCCGTGGTCCCGGCGACGTAAGGTAAGATGGCGTGTGCCCTCGCCTTTTCTGTAGTACGGCTCTCTTCATAGGCCCTCTTTGGGGCCATCAGTTGCTGCTTCCGTTCCATCTTGCGGATTATCTTCAGGATGTTTTCTCGCCGGAAGCCGTTCATCTGGAAAGTTTCCATTAGATGTCGTTTCTCTTTTGCGATGGAAGCAGCGTCTGAGAGCGAGCATGCTCGGTGGAATAAAGTTTTAATTACTCCGGCTTTCTGTTGAGGGTGGTGATGGGAGTTCGCATGGAGGTATCGGTCCGTGTGGGTCTTTTTCCGATGGATACACGCGGATGGAAACCCGGAACAATCGCTGCCCACAGTCAGAATCTCCGCGGAAGCCTACTGGGAAACTAAAGAAGAAAGCTCTTTGTTAGTGCAGGTTAATGCCTAGTATGCCATGATTTTAGGGACATAACCTATTTTTAGAGATAGTGACTGCAACATGTGTCTCTGTCTTATTTTCCATTATTTTACAGTGTCATTTTTCATTTCCTGAGCATACAATGGAAATTGAACCGCCACCAATCTTAGGGAATGGCAGTGAGTATGCTATGTAGTCAGTGGCGGCTGGTTAATACGTGCTACCGGGCTCCAGCATACAATGGAAATTGAACCGCCACCAATCTTAGGGAATGGCAGTGAGTATGCTATGTAGTCAGTGGCGGCTGGTTAATACGTGCTACCGGGCTCCAGCACGTAACTTGGATCAGTAAGGAATTATTTATATTGATTACATTAAGTGACCTTTCTTAGCCTTAAGTATGTCATGAATTTGCATTTTGAGAAAATTAGGCGGAGACCACCCGGACACAGATCCGCACTCCCGTCTGCTCCCGTCGAGCTACCTCGGGCTCACGTGAAATGAGCCCTCACCGTAGGCTGAAAGAAGCAGTGCGCATGCGCAGTGAAGCTTCAACTCACCCCCCAACCCGTAAAAGATTCACTACAGCGGGCTCAACTTCAACTGATCCCGTCAGTAGTTACTTCCCTTCTCGCTAGAGGAAGCACTGCCCATATTCTACCTGCATCTATGCTGGGCGTAGAAGTTGCATTGTGAAGGTTTTGACCGAGCGGCGTTTTTCTTTCGTTGTGACTGTGCTAAGATTCTTACGGAGATTTATCCTTTTATTTATCAACTGCAGTGAACATAACGTGGAATAGAACTATATATAGTGTCCCTCGTGAGAATCTATATTCAGAAGACAATTTGCTGATGCCAGTTTAGGAAGCAAGGCTACAGTATGAATACTGTTGACAGTTTGATGAAAGAACCATTTTCTCTTTGAACATTAGAAGAAAAAGTAAACATAAAAAGTATCGGTCGTCCCACTCCGGCCTTAAAGTTAACTCAGAGGGCCTCAAGAGGGAATACTTCCAGTTATATCAGGCATTTCAATAGTAAAGTTTACGACAGTAACAGTTGGATACGTGGCTGTGACGTAAGAAATGCTTTGTTTTGTTTCCCTTGCATCTTATTCGGAAATAATGATATGTGGGGTACGAAGGGCGTGAAGGATTTGGGCCATTTAAGCGAGTATATGAAGAAGCATTCGTTGAACAGGAAGCACATCAACAATGTAGTGGACCTGAGTGCTCTAGGAAGTGTGAACATTGCAACACAACTAAGCCGGGCATATCACGACTCTTTGCAGAGACATAATGCAGAAATAGAGAAGAACAGGTATATTTTGTCGAAAATCATTGACTGTATTAAATTTTGTGGGGCATTAGAACTTGCTTTACGTGGCCATGATGAGTCTGCAGCATCAGAAAATCAAGGAGTATTCTTGGGATTAGTTGATTTCATGAGCAGTTTAGACAGTGCCATTAAGGAACACATGGAATCCAATAAGGTATTTAAGGGCACATCGAAAACAATCCAAAATGAATTGCTAGATTGCATGCTGGAAGTCTGTCGTGAGAAGATACTGGAGGAATTACATGACACTAAATACACCGCTATAATGGCAGATGAAACGACTGACGTCACTGAAGAATTACAGTTGGCAATTGTGTTCAGATACGTGCTAAATGGCCAACCATGTGAAAGATTTTGGGGATTTTTTAATCCAGATGGTCAAACCGCAGACGCAATATCTGAGTGCATACTGGAGCAGGTCAATGGTATTTTTCAGGATAATCCAGAGAAAATCATCGCCCAAACTTACGATGGAGCAACTGTGATGAGTGGCGAAAGAGGTGGAGTTCAGAGGAAAATAAAAGCTCACTACCCACTCGCCAATTACGTTCACTGCTACGCCCATCAGCTCAACCTCGTATTGGAGCACGCGGCCTCTCAAAATCAAGCTACGCGCTTATTTTTCTGCAGCCTATCTGGATTTCCTGCATTCTTTTCCAGATCTCCTCAACGTCTGGCGGCTTTACAAAAAGTAGTAGCTCGACGAATTCCTGGATGTTCATCAACAAGATGGAACTTCAAGTCTAGAACGGTCAATGTCGTTTATGAAAACAAAGATTCTTTGCTGAAATGTTTTCTGGACCTGGAAAATTCAAAATCGATAAGGACTGTTCAAGAGGCTCGCGGACTCAGGCACAATTTAGAGGACGAAGAGTTTTTATTTTGGCTGTCCTTTTTCCACAGAATAATGCCTCATGTGGATATTTTATACGCACAGCTACAAGCAAGATCGACGGATGCCATTAAAATTGGAAATGCTATTGACATTTTTTCGAAGACTGTTGCTTCAGTTAGGGATTCAGTCGATGCAATAGCAAATGAAGTTTCTTCAGAAATGCATAAAAGCAAAAGACGTAGAATGGAAGTCTTTAGGACGGCTGACGCTAAGGATGTATATGATCGAATCACTGAGGAGCTAAGGTGTAGATTTGAGTCTGTGTCTCATTTAGAGGTCGCAGCTTTATTAGATTCGATGAATTTTAGTGAATATTCAAAAAATTTCCCTGAAAAAGAAGTTAACACTGTGTGTGACGTCTACAGACTCCCAGACAAGAATAGACTAATGACTGAGCTTAGCGTTCTCTATGAAAGAGGTGATTTTAGAGAAATAGGTGGTTCAGTTCCTTTGCTCCAAGTAATAGAGAAGAATAAATTGCAAGATACTTTCGCGCAAATAACAGAATTGCTAAGGATTTTGATCACGATACCAATGACGACATCAGAACCGGAAAGATGCTTTTCAAGTCTGAAAAGGATTAAAACATTCCTTAGAAATACCATGTGTCAGGAACGATTGAATGCTTTAGCAATGCTATCCATCGAGAAGAAACATATCAGAGATGAACTTCAACCAAAAGGTGATTGATAAGTTTTGCAGAAAAAAAGATCGCCGCATGGACTTCGTTTTTCGCCATTAAGTGAGGAAAAACAATATTTGTCTTGAAGTAATAATTTCTCGCTGTTGCATGAGTAATGACTAATCTGCTTCCAAATTCCCTATTGTTTGTTTTCCATTTTTAATCGTGATTGAAACGAAAAATTATTAACATTATCATTATTGTTGCTATTGTTGTCTTTTTGTTGTTATTAACGCTGTTAACCAATGTGCATTTGTCATCATGGCAACATGCAGAATTTAAACACCGTATTTATAGTAGATTTTTTGTAGCACGTAGGACGATTTTTTCACGAGCCGCCACTGTATGTGGTGCCACAGATGAGTTTTAACCGAAAGAAATTTTTATGTAATGGCAATGCTGCGAAGTTTCAAAACTAAATTATCCATGCGTAAGGAGAATAATGGCTTAAGCCACCTTTTCCCCTATCACTTGAAGTCTGTTACAAGGACTTTCATGTGGAAAATGACTGGTAGACTAAGGCAGTTGTAAGAGAAGAAAGCACTTATCATTCACAAATTTCTCTCATTTTTTTATGCATTATATTCCGCAGTGCTGATATGTAAGGTGTCTACATCTGCAAAAAGAGTTCAACTATTGGAGCAATTTGCTATGGTTCATAAAAACTAATAAAATTTTTTCTTGGTGACTGGCCATAAGGATCATAATTTTGTAAATTTCATATTTTCAAGTAGTGCTTTGTATTTAGAGTAGGCATCTAGTAGGGACCAACATGTTTGCTTAGTATTATCGAAACTTCATATTTTCGTGATTTTTATTTTTTAGTTATGTACTACTGTAATATTAAATTTGTTATTAAATAATTACAGTGAAACCTCACATTTTGTTCCTGGACTTGATGTTTTTTCTTGATTTACGGCACATTCAGGTCACAAAAACTTTGAATCCTTAAAATTAATTCTCCATGCTATTTAAACTTTCAAAATGTTAAATAATCCATGATTTATGACAAATGACCAGAAGTAAGATGTTGGCCAGTGCACAGCCCACAGTCACATTGACTCACAATCTATGGTGGCACAAAAATTATGCAACCCTGAGTTTGAAGCCGAATATTCAGAGAATGTCAGAGCCTACTGCAATGAAGCAACCCAGACAACACAGGATATGTATTACATCTGTATCACATGAATAATACACAGGAAATACTTCACCAAATACATATGTATAAGTTGGAATACAATCTTCTGTAAGTAGTTGTCTGTAAGGAAAGTTGTATTACATCTATATATGTGATGTAAATGTGCTTCAAAAGTCCCTCAGGATG
This sequence comes from Ceriagrion tenellum, assembly GCA_963169105.1. NCBI lineage: Eukaryota > Metazoa > Arthropoda > Insecta > Odonata > Coenagrionidae > Ceriagrion > Ceriagrion tenellum. The sequence goes on along the minus strand of OY720633.1, from coordinate 146,144,625 downwards.
TATGTATACATGTGTATTACAAATTGGAAATCTGAATACCCTTACATGAAATATACATATGTCTCTTCAGGCTCATATACATGAATTATACATATGTATCTCTAGGCTCATATACATGAATTATACATATTGATATTCAGGCCCAATAAGCGAACTTTACATGTTGAAATATTTGTTCAATAAATTCCCAAGCAACTCAATGAAGAACAGGAAACTGTTGGAGCTTGCTTCCACCTGGGCACGACACAATAAATCGCAAACAGATGCGGGATGGAAATGGATTTCCACCTACACCACACTGTCAAGCTATGTCTACCCGAATGCACACACACCGGATACCATGAATGTACAATATATGGAATATGCAAATACATAATATTATATAAGGGTATATAATATTATACATGGATATATAAAATAGAAATATATTATCGTTAATTGATGATAATCAAAGCGATGCTGTCAGCGAATTCAAAGCACTTGAGAACGAAAAAACACAAGAACGCAGGAGATGGCAAGCCAAACACGCTGAGGTTGAACACGAAGTCGACGAAGATGCAAAAGTAGGAGCTTATATATCAACTTCAAAATTCCTGAATACAGATGATACCCGATATATGGCGTTCCAAGGCTTCACCATCATGTCCCTCGAGCGCAAGGAATCACGACCTTTAAATCATATCATCATTAAAAAATGAACATTACGCGAAGTCCTTGGCTTACATGTGATTCCGGCAAAAAATCATGCATCAAACCTTATATAAATATAGACATTAATAGAAAAAAGGTGCAACCGGCAGCTAATCCATTCATCAACGATAACTAGATGCGATATGAACCATGTTTTGTATTTTTCATGCATGGACAACCAAATTTCAATATGTATATTTTGTTTAGGGAGACTCAAATTTACATATGTAATACAGTTGTATTTCATATGCATTACACATTCACATATATAAGGCCGCCATCTTCACTATACATGCTCACTTCGACTTTTGAGTGACATATGTGCAAACTTTCGAGGATATATATTTGATGGCAGAAAGATAATTGGAATAAGAAAAGCGGGCATAAGCGTTCAACCTAATTGTTTCTGGAAAAAACTTAAATGAGCGTTTCACAGGGCGCAAGTAAGTAAACATCCCAAAAATACAGGAAGTATACATATTTATTTTTTTTGCATTTTTGTCCATCCTTACATATGTATCTAAACTCATGCAAATGAAAAAATACAAATTTATTCTGCGTGTAATACGTTCCACTTTTACATATGTATGAATACAGAGGAAATACATGAAGCAATACAAAGTATTACAGATGTAATACAACACATTAATACATATGTATGCGACCCGTTAAAATACAACAGAAGTACATATGTGTGCCCAAATGTGTGTTGTAGGGGAACCATCCATTAGTGGCCTGTCTTATTTTCTGCTGAATAGTTGTAGTTGCTGTTTCTCATCACTGTAAGAATGCTGTTTCTCTTGCAAAAATTGAAAAATGAGCCTATTTTTCGAGCCTTTGGTAGAAATTCAAAAATTTGCCAGATTACTGCATAATTACCTTCAGTTCAACTATCTTGAGAATTAAATGCACCATTTTCAAGTGTTTTATGAAAGTTTCAATTCTTTTACTTTATTTGTTATAAAGTACATATATGTTAATTTTGCACAACAACTTAATTCCCATTCGTACTGGCTATAGGGACCCTGATGCCTTTATCTTCAATTTCATATTACGATCTCATTACTTCTGAAAACACACTGCAAACAAAATAAAATATAACAAATTATATAGATACCACATTTTAGCTAAGATTGTGCATGCATTCTGTGAAGATTACACTGCAAGTCAGTGGCATATAGATTAGCTGAGTTTCGTTTAAAGAAAAGAAACTTAATGCAGCAGCAATATTAGGTATTGATGACTTCAAAGCATCAAATGGCTATATTGACTGTTTCAAAATTCAATGAAATATTGCTTAAAACAAGTGGTGAATCTGAATGTGTAGATCATGAAACAGTTTCTCAATGAAAGTTCTAAACTTAGCATAATATTGTTGATGGCTGTGCTTTTTAAGGCATATTTACTGTGGATGTGACAGGTTTTTGTTATTAGATATTGCCACACTAGACCCTGGACTTCAAAGGTGACTCTTACCATAGGGACAAACACAACAAAGCTGACCACAGTATTGTGTTGGGAGCCAATGCGTATGGCTTTGAGACCCTTTGTTTTAGGAAAACCTAGACATCCACATTTAAAAAAAAAAAAAGCGTGAGGACCTTGCCTATAACATGCAACCAACGCAAAGGTATGGATGATATCTAAGATTTTTAAAGGACAAATGCATGCCCGTGATGCAAAGACAGGGGGTCAAAACATGAAAAAACCGTTTAGTTATTGGAACAGGGCCCTGCACCCCCTGTTCACTTGAAATTAAGGAAAAAAAAATTACTATTTTTCTCCATCATTTGCACCAATCAGCTGCAACTATTAGATTCCAATGTAATCTTTGCAAATTTAAGAATATTATGAAACGTTTGGTAATGATTTTGCTTCATTTTACTTTAAATAAATATTTCCCTTTATTTAGATTCACCTGCAAATGACACCTTTTTTTTGACCCCTTCAAAAGTGTAACAGAGAGGTTTCTATGTACTTCAAGAATTTTCCATTTGATGAAAATGATGACTTGGGTCTGCGCTTAATTTTTTAAGAACTTCAATTTCAATGTTTTTTCAACAATGTTGCATTCCTGTTGTCTCAGTAGCATAGTACAGTTTTACTGGATCATCTCTGTGACACGTATCAATTTAAAGGTACCCAGAAGTAATGCATGTGTTAGAATTCTTTTCTCATTCTTTTGTGTGTTGGCACCTTCCTCCGACACCCAGATAATTTGATGACATTTCTTATGTCTAGTAGAGTGAAATTAGTTTTACAAAGTTAATTAAACCTATCTTAATCTGTCTAGGTTCAGCTTTTGTCCTAGCTGCAAGGAGCGTTTTGGTGCTTGCATTGCATCTGGGAGGCCACTGTTTCATTCAGCTGCTCATTGGACATGCTCTGTTTGTCATCATCGTGCTTTTCAACAAGAAATGAATTCACGTGTATCATGCCCATTGTGCTATTCATCTCTACTCACAGAAACATAAGCATACATTTTTAATTGTGTTGTAACCGAATGATGTTTACATTCTTCTATCTTGGTTGTTATTTATGTTTGTAAAGATTTTTAAAAATATTTATATATTTATTTTTTTTAATTCTTTACATTGAATATTCCGTCCAGATAATGGCTTTATATTTAACCATTGAAGCATATCATTTTGATGTAGCTATACTTCTGTTGATAAATTACCATGATGAAAGTTGATGATGATTGTTTTAGTCTTTTTTTCCTGTTCCCAATCTGAGATGTTGGACTATGGTCAAGAATGCAAAGCCTGAAAGGCTTCTCTTTTGTACTAATTCTTCTAGGATATTTATCAGGTTGAAGTATGCATTCTAGTCCGTGCATTGACACATGACCCATTCTCATTTGTTTTGACATTCAAGGCCTTACTTCTCTGTGCCCTGAAGATGACATGAGTCAGGCATCAATACCTTGGCTAATGCTTTCTTTAACCTAACGGAAGGCATGAGCAGGGATTGGAATGGATTATTATTTAGTAATTTGGTTACTTTTTCATTCCCAGCACTCAAATGGTACTTAAATTCACAGAGGTCATCTTTTGTTAATTTTTCACCTGCCAAATTCTCCATCCTTTTCTACAATCAATAAAAAATAACTAAAAAGTCTCAGTCATTGGGATAATTTCATCCCTGAAAGCTGGAATAGCATTAGGCCATTATGGACTTAATTCCAAGTCATCATTATAATATTTCTGACATCGTGGAAATAGCAATGGCGTCACCTCAATAAATCTAAGATGTTTTGTTGGGTGAAATGAAACTGATGCAAGTGTAGAGTGATCAAGTATGGTCAGAATCTAGTGAGATAGGTGACTATTGACTACAGTTTTTTAAGAAGAATGATGCAATATTGCCTACTGTTAACAAGGTTATGTCAGCTGCAATAGCTGTTTCCTATGGGAATTCAGTCGCTTGATTTTGAAGCATGTTGTGTTCTTGCTTGCTCTTTGCAGGTAAACTTATATGTTCTATGTGATAGGTAAGCTCGCACGAGGCAAAACTCTCCTTTCATTTAGGAAATGTTTAATTAACTACAATCATAGGGCTCGAACTTTCTTGTGATTAATCATGAATCCATTTTGCTTTTTTCTGTACAATTTTGAGAAAAATTCTAAAAATGACCTTATTTAAGTTTAAGCCCATGATGTAAGTGATTTTATTGCCCATGGGGCATAGCAATGAGCACTTTTAATGATGATATCTTGACATTGCAGTAGCACCATATTGCTCCCTGTATACAGTCAACACAATTCTGTGGAAGGGCAGCATACTAGGCTTAAAGTAATAACAGATATTCTGGACGTTCACCTTCGTATAAGTTTTCTTTTCTGGATTAAATGCTTGATACTTAGTTGGGAAGTTGAAGGCACATGGGATTATCATAAATTATAAAATAATTATGGACACAACATGAGCATTAGCTTTTATTCTCATTTTAATGTGTTTCTCAATATTTATGTGATATTTAATTCTGAAGACGATGAACAATTCTGAAGTGTAACGGAAAGTTACAACTGTTAATGTATTTAATCAAGAAGAAGAAGCCATATCCCACGCAGGCCGCATTTGAACGTAATTTGAAAAGCCCGCCAAGCGAGTTCGTCTCGAACGACTTCACTTAATTTCATAATATATTGATTTCAAGGGCTGAAATACTACGCAGATTGTAAGAAAGTGTTTTTAGAGCTTGAAAAACAGGTGAGACTACATGATAAAATTAACTTTCTCTGGCTTGGGTACCTAATGTACAAATCTTAGATTATGCTGAATTGACGCGTCTGTGAAGTTTTTATAGCTGTTAAAAGAGAAATGTTGTTCGATGGGATAATTTCATCTGTACATATCGTAAAATCTCAAGAAAAAATTGTGTTAATTGTCAAAAATTTATCACCGGTGACCGGCACGTACGTGTACGCATGTGTGCGCCAGCCTTAGCCAGAGCGGTGGCCCAATCAAGTTTCACCACGCATTTTGGACATACTCGTAACGGGGAGCGCGTAGGCGGTCGAGGAGAGATATAGACAGTGGTGATTAAATTCTCTATGTACTTCTAAAACGACTTGCTGAAGTTAAGCAACATGTGGGAAGGAAGCCGTATTGCATTGGGTGAGTTTTCCCATTCTGTATTTTTCCTTGCTTGTGTGATTTTATATACTTCGCTATTTTGTGATTGCTTTTTGTTAATAATTTATTAAGTAAAATGTGAGGAAAGGTAAATTGAACTTACTCAACATGTAGAACCACTTCTCAACTCTGAATTTTGCTGTTTTCTGAAAATCTTGCTGTTTTAGTCATGTCACAGCATTCAACAGGTTTAATGTTTGTACTGCGAATATCTTTAGTAATGTTGAATTCAATTTGTTCTGCAGCTTTAATCATCGGATTAGCGACCGGTGGAGCCGCGCTGTACCCTGCTTCTTCGAGTGTTGTTGATCTCACGCCTTCAAATTTTGATAGGCTCGTCATTGATAGCGACGAAGTTTGGGTAGTAGAATTTTTTGCACCGTGGTGTGGACATTGTCAACGACTAGTACCAGACTATACAAAAGCTGCGGATGCTCTGAAGGTAATCAATACCTAAATGGGTGGAATGCATGGTATACTTGTTATCCGTGAAAGTATTTTTGAACATTTTAAGTGCCGGCTCTGCCTTCATAAAGTTTAAAATTCTATCAAAAGATTGCTTGCATCAGGCCTGCCAAGAATTGAGGATACTTGAATGTTGTGAAAAAATCATGCCCCCCTAATGCAGAAGAAAAATCATTCTGAAAATGTTTCCTAGGGATGGTCGAAGATAAAACTGCCCCCGCCCTCGTCTGCAGTTCTTCACTGACCAAGTTAATTTGAAGAAGAGATAATAGTGTTCATTAATGGCCATATTTTGTGTAGTCATAATTTCTTTAGATTTCGGGCATCTTTCTTAGTAATAAAATGAGTACTGAAAATTTGTTAATGTCTATTTTAGGTATTTACAGTTGGCCGAATATCAGGTACCTACTACCATTAATTGTTTACATTTTATGGATTTTTTCGATTCCATAGGGAGTTGTTAAAGTAGGAGCTGTCAATGCTGACGATCATAAGTCTCTGGCAGGAAAGTATGGGATTAGAGGATTCCCAACAATTAAGATATTCGGTGCAGACAAGAAAAAACCAGAAGATTTCAATGGTGCCAGAAGTGTCAGTGGAATTGTGGAAGGAGCACTCAAAGCAGCTCGTGCCAAGGTAGAGGCAAGGATGGAAAAATCCGGTGGATCCGGTGGAGGTGGCTCGAAGGTAATGCATATCTGCCTGTTTAATATGATCTCGTAATTATTAATAATTATCCATGAAATAGTCAATGTTTTATTGATGTTTATGTCATTGATACTTCAGTACATGGATTGTCAACTCACTGTGAGCTTCTTTGACTCGATGCATGTTTTCTAACTCTGGAAGGAAAATCCCGTCCTGAGGGGCATATGAATACATGGTTTAATGTGCCCATGTCGAATACATGGTTTAAACATATGACAATACATATGTATACTTGGCCCATGTCGAATACATAGTTTAAACATATGGGAATACATTGTATACTTGGCAAAGGGGCGATTGTAAAAGCATGATTGATTTCGTTGTGTATGGTGAGAGATTAAGGGAGTTAGTGTGGGACACGAGAGTGATGAGGGGTGCTGAATGTGGAACAGACCACTATTTGATACTATTCAAAGTGAGTCTGGCCAGAAAGTGAGTGCCAAGGAATAATGTTGTGCGTAAGCAGTTGTTAGTAAAAGTGGAGAGGTTGCTGGGCATTGAGGTAAGAATGCAGTATGGTTGCATGCTTGAGGATGCTCGATCCTTTAAGCAGAGAGAATGGGACGAGTATGTCAGAAACGAGAATGTGAATGATGCATGGGAGTGTTTAAAAGGAGTGACTGTAGAATGTGCTGAAAGTGTATGTGGAAAAGGTGTGGTAGGAAGAATGGAAGGTGATGCTTGGTGGAATGAAGAAGTGAAAATTGCGGTCAGGAAAGAGAAAGTCATATAATGTGACGGAAGCGGAGATACATCGAGCATACTAAAGCATGAGAGATTTACAGAAAGGAAAAGAGTGAATACAAAATCGTTGTGAACGAGAGCAAGGACAGAATGTGTGTGGATGAAGCTAGCAAGATGCAGAGCGATTTTGAAGACAGTAAAAAGCTGTTTTGGAAATGGGTATAAAGGGCTAAGATTGGTGGAGGTAGGGGAATGAATGTGGTAAAGAACAAAAGTGGAGAGTTGTGTGGATGAGAGCAATATCAGGGACTGCTGGAGGGAGCATTTTGAAGAATTATGCAATAATGTTGCTGGCGCTGAGGATGAGCTTTGCGAAGTAGTATGTGAGAATGTGATGATGGAAAAGGAGAACAGTGAGAATGAGGTCACAACGGCTCTGAAAGTATTGAAAAATGGAAAGGCTGCCGGCGTAGATGGGATATCCATTGAAATGTTGAAGTGTGGGTGTAATTTACTCATTTGTCGGCTGTGTGAACTATATAATTTATCACAAAGGAAATGGTTCCAGGCTTGACTTTGTGGAAGTAATTCATAGTAACTTAAATAAAACTTTGTATACTCCACTAAAGGTTTAATAACACGACCCGGGTTTGGACACTTCGTGTCATCTTCAGATAAGTTTTATTTAAGTTACTATATAATTTATGCTTACAGGCTTCTGTTGTTCCAGTGGATTGAAAGAATGCAATCAATGCTTCATTGTACTAAGGGAAGGGAGGAAAGACCAAATATAATAATTATAGGGCCATATTTTATTGAGTATTCCAGGAAAAGTATTCAGCAAAATTTTAAATCGTAAGAGTGAGGAATATTACTTCTGACAGGATATGGGGTGTGCAGTGTTGGTTTATGCCTGGGAGAGGATGTAGTGACCAGCTTTTCGTGCTTCAGCAAGTGATAGAAAAACATATGGGCATCCGAAGGAAAGTGTATTGTGCGGTAGTTGACTTAGAGAAGGCATATGACAGGATATATAGAAAGAAGTTGTGGAAGATTTTGAAGGACTATGGAGTGAATGGGCAGTTATTGAATGTTTTGATGGCGATGTATGATAATATTACTGGAGCATCTAACCCTTGGTCATTCACTTGCAAGTAAATGACCAAACAATTTAATTTCCACATTCTGTGCACCTTGTACATTCTTCACTCTATATCTGATGCTTTTATCTTGAATTCTTTTTGTGATCACATGCAGCTACCTTATTGTATTTTCCTTGTTATGTTTTGTGTAAGTATCATTTGTGACATATGGTTTGAAAATTATATCTTCTCTTCATTGCATCAGATTTGGGGACAAAATAATATTAGAGAGCCAAGTCTGAATGGCTTGTATGGGTGTAGCAGATGTCTATGGTTTGCTTGATTGATACAGATAAAAAATTTTGTAACATATACTTTATACTATTTAGCAAAACTATTTTAAAGTTTTGTGTTATTTTCCTCCTAATATGTAAGTTTAAAAATAATCCTTATGTTTAATCACCCAAAAAACATACCAAATATTTTCTTGTAAATTACGAGGTAACATTAATATTTCCTCTGGAAAAATAAAAATTTTGTCTGGAAAACCTGGAAATCTCATGGAATTTTCAAATGCCAGCTGCTGGACACCTTATCCATGGACTAAAACAAGTTGGACCTCTGGGCCTTTGCCAACTTGCTGTTTAGACATTTCCTGCAATGAAGTTTATGGGATATATTTGTGATTTTGCTAAGTATCATCAGTTTATAGTGAAAATTGATTCTATTTTCTTTCTCTTTCAGAGTGGAGATGCTAAGGATGTCGTTGAGCTTACTGATGCCAACTTTGACAAACTTGTTCTTGGTTCTGATGAGATGTGGTTGGTGGAGTTTTATGCTCCATGGTGTGGCCACTGCAAGAACCTTGCTCCTCATTGGGCTAAAGCTGCTACTGAATTAAAGGGGAAGGTATGTGTACTGTTGTCAGTTTGAATTCCTGCAGACTTGCTTCTTTTCAGGTGTATATATCATTCAATATGTTGGAGAGATCCTCATACAAATTTAGATTGATATTATAAATACCACCAGATATCATAAATTTGATTGGGTGTGTGGAAAGTATCAATTTTCGCATTGAAAATTTTTTGTCAAAGTAACCCAATGTAAACAAACATAAGAGATTAAAAACATGTTCATGGAGCTGGTATCCCAGTCGAATCAAATAGTTTTTAATGTAGAATTTCAACTTTGATAAATGATTTTGTACTTTCCTGTCGAATATTATGTGTGAAATTCTCTCAGGATTCCCTCCGGGTTAAATTTTTGGCTGCTGCCAATGTTTCGATGGATAACACTTCATCTTTGATGTTTTTATACATATTGGTGTGTATGATGGCTTGTCATATATTAGAGTATTCCATAGTGGTTAGAAAATTTGAGTTTGCAGGAACGAAATGTGAAGCTAAAGTTAGTGTAATATAATTTGGCTTCTTGTATGTATGGGATGCTTTTATAGAATTTATGTATGAAAAGTAGTCTTTTTTATATTATATTTTGACGAATTTACATTTCCCTTGCTTTTCATATGTCACTGTTTGACAATTAGTTGAACCTTTTCTGATTTTGTATTACTCACCCAATATGTATATTTTTATGGGATAATGTACCTTAATTAGCTCATGGAATCGTATGATGCAGAGTTTTTGTCATAGACACCTGCTCTCCAGGGGCAGTGTGCGCGCTATGGCAACAAATAAAAAATGTTTCATCTTTTGAGGAGAATCCGACTCATTGAAAGTGTTGAACACATTGAAATTCCAGTAAGTCTACAAAACTCATTTGATGCATTGAACATTCTTCAGGTGTAATCTTCCATGTTGGCCTCATCTTTTTCACTCAGTGTTTACCATGGTGATGTGTATAAATCAGAAGGGGCACTATATTAGGAAACAGGTTAACCAGGAAAGTCATCGAATTGCTGGGAAATAATGAGGTTGTTAAAGAGGACTTAATTCTTTTAAAAGTCTTTGCATCCCATGAAATTTGAATGAACCTGAGAGGTTCAGTATTTAATGATAAATCAAATGGGTGTAAAGTGGTACATGTGATTCTGTATCTCTGGAAATTTGACTTTTATAATGATACCAGAATATATTTGTTGTATTAAAATTCCACCTTGTTAAATTAAGTAGAATACTAGAAATTCTGGTTTGTAGAAATTAATTGCTCCAGATCTGTGCTAGCTAAAACGTGCTGGGTGTGTACATTCTTGGGTATGTTGTTTTTACTTATATCATAGTTTTCAGAGTTTTTAGCTACTGCCTTCTAATAATTGTAACGGAAGAAACTGAGCCACTCAAAAGTATATTCTATCTTAGCCTCTATTGTCTTTCTTACTGTATATCTTAGCACCTATTCTGATTGTAATTAGTATAAAAGTGAATGTACATTTGGAAAGAAATTTTTTATTTGGCCAATTTTTTTCATTTTCGTCACTCAATGTGGAAAGTTAATAGATTTTCTTGATACTAATTAAAAGGTATTTACAAATTCAGTCTTTGCTAAATTGTCCAATGAGGGTAATTGACTTTAGTATTTAGAGGGAACTTTTTTAAATTTGAGAGTTCTCTAGATATAAAGATTTGCAGTTTATTCATGCAAAAAATTGATCATTGGTTTTTATCTGGGATTGAAATAATTCCAACACTATTAATTACAGGTCAAATTAGGAGCATTGGATGCAACAGCTCATCAAAGCAAAGCCAGCGAGTATGATGTAAAAGGTTATCCTACCATCAAATTCTTCCCATCTGGTCCTAAAGACAGAAATTCAGCTGAAGAATATAATGGTGGAAGAACCTCTTCTGACATAGTTTCTTGGGCATTGGATAAGCATGCTGAAAATGTACCCACACCGGAAATGAAAGAGGTATGCCACACTAACTGTTCAGATATCGCGTGTCTATCACATAAATCTTTGAATCAAAGCTTTATTTCAATCAGCACTATATTTTACTTGGCCCTTTTTATACAGATTGTGAATATCCTATTGAGAGTTTTATTGCTTCGGTAAAAAAAATTTCTTTCTTTATATTTTTACCCTTCATTAGCATTTTCAATTTCATATGCCAATTTGAATTGAACGAGGAATATGATTGATTGATCTAGTTTGTAATGTAGATCTTAAATTATAGGTGGGGTGAATTAAGGTCATTGTTTTGGGGAGCTAATTTCTGGCAGTCTGGATATTCAATACCTTGTGGCCAACATTTTCCATATCATACCAGGTATTACATGGGGAGAGTGGCAGCCCTCCTCTTAAGATGCCACTGACTTTAAGGAAGTTTCATATTTGGAGCATCATTCTTCCTATTTACTACTGAATAGAGGCTTAAATCTAGACTTTTTTGTGGTCAAAGTCTATCTCTCGTTTTTTAATTTTTTTAACCCTATTCCCCTTTGGAATTGACAAATGACCTATCTAAGGCCTGGTCAATTAACGTCATCTCCAATGCTCTTGGTACATAGTTGTAATGTAATATGGTACATAGTTGGACCTCTTTTTTGATTGCTTATTACCTAATTGAAATTTTTTGTTACTCCTTTCAGTAATTTAATTGGGTGAAGTTATCGTGCAGTGGTAGTAATTATTTTGCATTGGTGCATATTGAAAGTATTCTCAATTAAATAGACATCAGTTATGCCTGTCTAAAGAAGGCTACATTGATTTCTAGTATTCAAAGGTATTACTTAGTGTCAAGTGAACAATCCTTTATATATCATTATGATGGATCGTTCAATATTAATTCTGTTTGACTGCAGCACTCCATCCTTCCCTATCTAATGCTAGTTTGCTCACTTCCTGGTTTTTCTTCTTCTATACTTTCCTCTTTATTTTTCATATTTATCCCTTGGCCTTTCTCATGTGACTTTTCTCTATTTGTCCATAAATTATACTCTTCACAAACCTATTGTATATACCTCAGGGTGTGCCTAATCTACTTGGTTTTCCTTTTCTGTATCGTGTTCCAATGTGTCCTTTTCTCTTCTGCTCTTCTGTATACTTCTTCATTCGTTATTTATCCATCCATTTGATCAGCATCCTTATATTCTTGAACTTGAATTAGAGGATTTAAAATGGGCACTTTTCATTGTTAGTAAAAATCATTTACATGAGTGAAATTAAGCCTGTCATATTTGTAACATGTTTTATACTATGTTAATGCAAGTTTCCTAGTTGTGCTGTTTCTAAAATGCTGTTTAGTTTTATGCTACCAATGTCCAGTTAAATATGTATGATTTGATCCATAAAATTGTTTTTATTTTGTTTAGATAATTAATGAGGCAGTGTTGAAGGATGCATGTGAGCAACATCCACTTTGTGTGGTATCCATACTTCCTCACATTCTGGATTGTCAATCCGAGTGCCGTAATAAGTATTTGGAAACCCTGACTAAGTTAGGTGACAAGTACAAGCAAAAAATGTGGGGGTAAGTTTTTTTGCTTTTAACATTGGCCAAGACATTGGCTGATGGACTTCATTTTATTTTACTCTTAGTTCTTCATTGGCATTTTTAGACTTCATGAACTCCCATCTTAACATGATAAATACATTCTGAAGAACCGTTTGATCTCAACTAATTTTTATCAGTATGTAAATGAGCTTCTCAACAGATTTATGGTTAAAGGATTAGCAATCATTGCTTCCTTTGTTATGATTACACCAGGATGTCTTTATAGTAATAATTTGAAGTGCTTATTAGTTTAAATTTCCTGATTAAGAGATCTCAGGGTTGTTTCGAAATTGTGTGCTGATTTTGCTGTAGCTGACTTAATGGTGATTGAAACTTTCCAATTCCATAATCATCAGCCCCAACAATCCTGTTTAAATTGACAATTTTGTCTTGCTATTGAATATATTCCATTCTGGCTTATATTATACCTAAAATTATGGAAAACTAAGTAATGTTGAGCAAGAGATAACTATATGTACTATATTACTTCCAGGTGGATTGCATATTTGTTTCAAATTCATAACTGCCTCATTGCAAATACATGGTATTTGATAAATTGAGGAAGTTTTAAGTTACATTGATTTTTACCATGTTTTTCTCTGTCATTTGGATCAAAGTATGCTCATTCATAGTACCGTATTTACTCGTGTAAGCCTCGCCCTCGTGTATCCCGCGCACCCCCATTTTCGGGCAGGCTCGTGAGGAAAAAAATTATTTTTATTAAAAAATCAATTTTTTGCCCTTGAGCCTGCATCATTTTGTCATGACATGAATGCTCGTTCTTTAATAGAAATTCTGTACCTAAGTTAAGTGTTGATGTACATCTTTCTCATGAATTTATTGCGTTACGTTTCAATATCGTCACGATGCACAGCCCGTTTTATTGTGCATCTTTCTCTACTAACATCACGCAGTAATCACAGTTGTATACAATCGCATCATCCAGCTATCAAAATGGTGTCTGTTCGAAATGAAATATCCAACTAAAATAATTGCAGAACTAAATACAATTTCAACCCGTCATCATTCGATTACGGAAATCCATTGGCGAATCAACAAATAAAAGCAGAAAGTACTTGATAGATGCCGGGTAGCGGTGGTCTCGTCTGCTTTCTGCTCAGTAGCTGTGTGCTGGGACGATTTAACAACACCGAAAAATCTTAGAAACACACGGAAAATCGAAACTCAATGTAATAGCAGTTATTATTTTTATAAAACTAAAGAAAAAAACATTCATAGAAATAGAATCGTGAATCACTAATGAATATCTATATTATAATACTTCTCATTTTTAGTTTTCGTCACTGCTACTAAGATCTGAGAAAATCACGTCCTCATTTTCACTGTCCCACACCTTACTGTCTTCGTTGCCGTCCATGTCATTTGAAATTCAACATTTCTCAATGATTTTTAGGACTAAATCCTTTGGAATCATCTTCCATGATGCCTAAATCCATTGACAAATCTGCGTCAACTCTGTTTTTTTCCCGTGGGAGTTTCTTCATGTATAGTGCTGGAATTGTCACCTGGTCAGTCATTCCCTCTTGCAGCCTTTGTTTTACAGGTTCTTTAAGATGCCCACGAAAACTGTCGAGTACTAACATGCTCCGCAGCCATAGTAAGGCGCTAGGACGGGATTCCCACACACATTTAATCAAATCTAAGACCATGTTACTATCCATCCAACCATTTTCTTGTGCCCTTACTATTATACCGGCTGGAAATATCACTTTCTTGGGTAGAGTTTGTCGTTTAAAAATAACATAAGGTGGCAGTTTTTTCCCATCTGCCATTACTGTCAACATCACTGTTCAACGCTGTTTTTCATAACCACTGCTTCATATTTGCATAGACTTTTGGCCAATTTCATTCACAGTTGTTTCTGACGGCATCTCGAAGTACACTGGTGTTTGGTCTGCATTTCCAATTCGTCCCAATAAGTAGCAATGTTTTTTCCTCAGCTGAATTACATACTTCTGAAAGCTCTCCAGCTTATCTTCATGTGCATCAGGTAAGCGCTGGGAAATCGTCGTCCTCCTAATTGATAGTCCGTTTCTGATAAAAAATCGTTGTAACCATCCTCTGCTCGCCTTAAAGTCTGCCGGAGCAACATCTAATTCTCTCGCTATTTCTCTTGCTTTCACCTGGCACATTTCTGTTGACACTGCATGCGCATACTGTGGTCGATCAAAGATGTATGAAGCCAGTCACTTTTCTAGTTCAGGATATTTGCACTTTTACCCCTAAAAGCTCTTATACTTTTTTTGCAGATTGCAGTTTTTCCTTCATCTTCCTCCAGTCTCTGATGCACTATTCAAATACACCATAATTCCTTCATGCAGCTCGATTTCCTATTTTTTCGGCATCGCTTATAATATGTAGTTTTGTGCGTACAGGATATGATTGCAATTCCACTTCAGAATTCATTTTTAGGGTGGTAACTGCAAATTATTTTAAAATGCCAAATGACTCAAACTTGTTTACTCCTCTCAGGCATGGAGCGGATAGTACGGACAGAAAAACACATATAGTAAGAAGGTGAAACTCTGAGCATACGAGTCTTACCACTACCTAACAAATACTTTGTCGTGTTTTTACAATATAGCCTTAATTTGTGCACAAAAGTGGCTATGTATTATGTGAGAAGTGTTGCTACAGATACGTGATACCGAAAAAAAATCCTATTAAGAGTTGGAAAAGACTCAAGGCGCCACACCCCCTTGCGGCAGCTTACAGGATACAATGTAGATATAGATTTGAATACATATCAGCCCTAAAATATGTTATCTTATGTACAATCTATGCACGGTAAGTGCTTTGTCACGTGGTGTTTCTGATATAACCTTTCTTCAAGTATCGTACGCTCTGTAAATACGTAGCTACGTACGCTTTATATGCTCAGACTTTAATAAACGATGATTTTTATTTCTAATTACTTTAAAGTACTTTATGGGTTTACTACCACACCATACTTACCAATTCACATCGATATATTCACTTTGGAGAAACAAACGACTTTGAGGAAACTAACGACAGGAGTTTGAGGTAAAATGGTGTGCGGCTTACATGAAAATCTGGGGGATTCAGCCTCGCACCCCCATTTTTTCACTGGCATTTCCGGAAAACAGGTGCGTGGCTGACACGAGTAAATATGGTATTTGAGCTGCTGAACTTAGGTTTTCTCTTTTCTTAATTTCATAGCAAATACCATACTAAACTTTACACATTCAGGTGTTACTTTGTAGAAGTATTTTATATTAGAATCCATTAATAATTGTGGAAAAGTACGAAACATTTTCAATATGGATTCTACAATACCAGTGTGTATGTAACGCATGTAATCTCTAATGAGGCTTGAAGGAGACTTGCTTGTCAATTCTATGTCCTTATCATGAATTCATCTCTGTATGGCAGTATGTTTCAAGGAACACTAAGTAAAAATGGCATACCAGTTCATAAGATTTTTTAAATATTAAAATTTAGAAAAATGAGGTATTAACCTGTAGAAGCTGTTTGCTAATTCACTTATATCCCTTGCAGGTGGGTGTGGGCAGAGGCTACAGCTCAGCCTGAGGTTGAAGAAATGCTTGAAATGGGTGGGTTTGGATACCCTGCATTGGCTGTGATGAATGCCAAGAAGATGAAATATTCCATTCTTCGTGGGTCTTTTAGTTATGATGGCATAAATGAATTTTTGAGGTATGTAAACAGATGGAAATGCAATAAAATAATCACTGCAACAAACCCTCACATCTTGGCTAGTTATAAACCCAGTATTGCTTCTCCTATGTTGGAGACTTATCAAGTTTAATGAGTTCCTGGAGTAGGTATGAAAGGGGACATGAGGTCCAGTTCTGGGAGTAAGGCTTATATGGAGATGCATATTAGGTTTAAATTATCTTTAAGCTAAGTCTTTATTTTGATATTTAATGTCCGTGCTAGTACTTAACTTAGTATTTTGTTTCAAGTTATTTTACTTTTATCCCTAGATTGATAAGAACAAAGGAAGCACTTGATCCACAAGTTTCCCTTGCTCTTATTATGAGGATACTCCACCAAGTTAAGGCTGAGACTGTTGCCTTAATCCCAGATTGAAAAAGTATGTAATTTGATAGTTGGGGTTCAAGGATTCTTTTGCTTTTTCAGGGATCTATCCTTTGGTCGTGGTTCAACAGCCCCTGTTAAGGGTGCATCCCTTCCAAAAGTGAGAAAAATTGATCCGTGGGATGGTAAGGATGGTGAGTTACCACCTGAAGAAGACATTGACCTCTCTGATGTAGACCTTGATGAAGACCTTTCTAAGGATGAGCTTTGATTGTATGAGACGAGGGTGTCATCCCTTTGCATTCGAATAAGTGATAGTGAAGCACTAAGGTGTGTTTGCAGGAAAAACTGAAAGCCAAGATATCCATAATTGGAGTATAATTCAAGTTTCCTGTTCCTTGTGAGGGTGAATGAGCGAGTGGATGTGTGTCTGACTGTGGCTGCTGTGAATGATGCTTACCATGTCAAAAATGGTTGCTGTCATGAGTAGTTGAGACTGATTATGATGTTGCATCACTTGTATGAGTCACCATATTGAATTCTGTTGTGTGTACATTTATAATTTAATACTTGATGTAACTTACCATTCTGTTATGTGTTTGTGATAAAATATTTTTTTTCTAATTGGTTCTATGTTGTCAAACCATGCTGAAATGATTGTCAGCTGTAACTTCATTCCAAAGAGGCATTTCATTGAATGTTCCCGTGTTTATTGTGATGGCACAGTTACTTCAGCCCTCGTGGAAATTTATGTGGATGTTTTCTGTACTTGTGTGAAAAAGCCAATTTTAATGTATTTGCTTTGTATTTTTGGTGGGAATGAATTGCTGCAAAGTTTGATGAACTAATAATTCAATAGTTATTATTTATGATATTTCTCTTCCCTTCCACTTTAGGATTAGCATTAAATTCTTAATGGAGTGAGTCAAGTGCTGTCTTTTTAAGGCTATGTGCACTACTATTTTTTCGTTCTGCAAACAGTAAAATCATCATCATTGCCATTCACAAGTCAAATTAAGTAGCAGTGGTTGTGTCGTTTATTTTTCCAATAATTAAATATCATCATTTCTCAAGTCATTAGTTCTCTAGCCTACCAACACTTTTATCTACCTTTCACTTCCAGAAATGTACATATCTGGAGATGGATACAGGTATAAAGTGTGAATCACATTTCTATGCTGAATAGTATTTTGAAAATAAAACGGCCTTAATTGGCAATTTTAATTTTGGCCCGGAAAACAATTGGAAGTCGTGGTACAGGGCTACTACTTAATAACCACAGCTGCTTAATTTCAGAGTCTGGACTGGCAACCATGGTAAGGTCAGTTCGCCTTATTTCATACCAGGTAGAAATGTGCTAATACTTACTGAAGAGGGTAAGTGAAGTTAGGTGATAAGAAGATAGCAGTGATTATTAGGAATTTTTTGCATCATAGACTCCAGTAAGCTACCTGTTTGGCTTTAACACCTGGAGGCCCAGAATTTTTTACCTCCTAGAAAGCCTGTATGGGTCATTTGGACCCAAAGTATCTCTTTTGGAGTTTTTCTTTCCAATTTATGGTTAAATGTCATCAATGGAAGTTTCAACACTGCAAATAACAATCATTATAATGTAATCAATGTTTTTGAACCCTTTATTTAACTTTTTATTGTACATCATAATAATGGATATCACAATCAATGAATATCTTTGAAAACGATGCAGTACATTGACCACATACCGGCCTGTTGCACTTGTGGCATGAACCCATGGTCTTGTTGATATTTCCCTTGCATTTAGATATGACACACTTCTTTTTTCATGAGGGGGGTTTTGAATCTACAATATTGCACAATACCTGTGACTGTTTGTAATCCTTGCATAGTTCAGAGGCCAATTGTAACAGAAATTTGTGCTGAGGTATTTCAGTCCCTGTAATTTCATGGTAAAGCACACTTGCATTTATGGCTGAGAGATCCAACAAACTATGAAACGCTGATACTGGCCAGCGGTATGTACAAGCTTGCACAGAGTACTTACGTTTACGTTACTTATGCCATTAGATCTAAACAGTCAACGCCACTTTTTGTAGCATTATAAAATAGCTCAGTCTCTGGAAGTTTTTTTCCTCATGGAAATGGAAACATAAGGGGTTTAAAACTTCAATTGATGTTTAACCATAACTTGCACAGAAAAATGGCAAAAGAGATACTCTGGGTCAAAATGACCTCTGTGGGCTTTCTAGGAGGAAAATATTCTGGGCCTCTTGTGTGTTTAAGTCAAACAGGTAGCTTACTGGAGTCTATGATGCAAAAAATTCCTAATAATCACTGCTATCTCCTTATCACCTAAACTTTGCTTCATTTATCCTCTTCGGCAAGTGTTAGTACATTTCTACCTGGAGTTAATACTTCATTTCAAGGCAACATTACATCACACATCTCATCACTGGAACTTAAGTTTTTCCTTAAACACTAAAAATATTTTTGAACACTTTATTGAACATCATCATAATTATGGATATCACAATCTAAATCTAATGCATGGCTACCATATGCCCCTCAGGCATAAAGCAATTCAATGAACGCTTCTAGTTCTGAAAGTGAAACTGACCAGTTTTCATTGCTAGTGATTCTACGGGTTTCATATTGCGTGCATTCTGTACGTGTTTCAGCATTACATCAGAAAAAACGAATGCCAATTGATAAGGGCACGACCATTCTCCACTCACTGCTTTGCACGAAGTGTTGGACCTGAAATTTCACTCACTATATTTTGAACCGCCTGGAAGCATCTACTCCAATTTTAGACACCCCCCCACTTGACCATTCCATTTTTTTATGTAAGTCTCACCCACCTTAGGGGGAGAGCCAAATTATGCGATCCTGAACTTTTTCCACGACCTTTCCGATGTCCACCACCGCACACACGGCATTTTCAACCATAGTTGATGCAGTCTCATCTTCATCAGTATCCTCAGGCTCGAAATTTTTGTAGTCCACTTATTCCCTGTCCATAGGTCCAACTTCATTGACTGCTACACGGCCGACTTTGGTTTACTGCATGCCCAAGGAATGTGCCAGCTATCGATCTTCTATATCACCCTCTCTAAGCTTCAAGTAAAATAAAATACAGCAAAAATTATATAATGATACAAAAATTGTATTACTGGCATTGATGAGTGCCGACAATATTTTATTTCGATCAGTCTCTGGTGACACAAAAAATACAATACCCACCTTTTACTGACTCAGGTTGATTATCCGAAAAGTCTCCTTCAGTATCGGAATCACTCTCTCCTTTCAGTCAGGCGGTAGATAATCCTGATCACCATCATTCAATTCAGAGTATCTAACTTACATCCGATTAATTTTCTGAAAATTCTGGCAGTGCACTCAAAATCATTCTTGGGGATATAGCACTGTGTCATTTTATGGTGGCAATGTTTCCCCCTCCAATATGTGTCATCAGGTACAAATGTCACGCATGCACAAGTGTATAGATTAGTGCCAGGATGCATCTGATCATCATTAGGGGATGCAGATAATGATGTTCTTTTATTTTGAACCTTCTTGTGCATCTTAAAAATGAAAACACTTAGTTTTTTCCACCAATGTATTGAAAACACAAATCAACTGGTTTCGGCCTTTTCAGGCCATTATCAAGATTACAGATAATCTGTAATCTTGATAATGGCCTGTTTTAAATACATTGGTATAAAAACTAAGTATTTTCATTTTTAAGATGAATCATAATTTCCACAAAGTGAATTTGCCAACCATTGATTTTATTCTTGTGCATGTCAATTTGTTCCCCACCTCAACCTCCTTCACCCATATTTTCCAACCATCAGACACAGATGACTGTCCACCCTTCTCTCCTTTCCCTTTCCCCCTTCATCCACCATCCCCTCAATCTTACCATCCTAAGTCTTAACATCCCCTCCTTCCCGGCTCCCCATAGAAACTTCTGCATACATGACATACATCAGCATCTTAAGAATGTAATAAGTGTTAAATAATGCATGAATACCATCACTTATAAAACCGGAAGGTGAAACTAAGGCTTATAACTCTTCGGGTCAAAATGACCCAGGCGGGCCTATGTTAAAATCAGACTGAAAATGATATGGCATATAGAAAATAACTTGCCCAAAGCAGAATAACGTCATTCCATGAAAAGTCACGGTGTATTTTACCATGATTTTTAAATTTATTAACGTAGTGACATTTTAAAAGTGCCATAGGGTCAAATTGACCTGTACAGGCCTCCGTGTGTTAAATTGAGGTACGATATGAGGATATACATATCATAATGTAGGATCTCAAACTTCAAGGCAGACCCACCTCTGATGCTTATGGAAGTTAAATATCTACAGGAAGAGATGATTTTTAGAACTATGTGGGACTATGAAGGTACACAATGGGATCCATAAAATTAAAGTTAAGTCTTGACCAACTCAGATGGCTGTATTAGTGTTTGCATGGTATAAGGGAGTAGAAGCCAGGAATTTCCCAATTTCATGGCAAGAAATGGATATATTTCAGTTTCTCTTCATAATTGTGTTCACTATTCAGACACAGACACACAGCATTATTAATGCCATACCAATCAGTTATTCTCACCAACAGCATGTAAAATATAAGCAGTATATCAATCATAAGGAGATTGCAGCTCCCATGTCATCTGTAGTGTATCAACTTAGTAGTGTTTTGCATAGGTTAGGCAATATTTGTTAATAACAATTTTCCTCATAGAATCCATTGATAATGCAAAGCATTAACATACATGGGCTAAAACTATCGTGCCCTAGCAATTAAATTTCTTATATCACTTTGCACCTTATATTTTTCTGTCTCTTTTAATAACCAATTCTATATACATATCAATTCATACACATAAAGCTCCTTGCAAGATATCCTCTTTCTTAACAATCCTCCTTATTTATGTTTTTTATCACTATGACAATCCAAAATGAAGATAACATGTTAACAAACAACAATAAAAAAAAACAAAATTTATTTCACTATTTGACAAATGAATAAATAAATAATTACATAAAAGTGATTTTAGGTTATCACTTAATTATTCAGTCACACACTTCATACAGTTGACATGCGTCAAAACATTAACAGGTTGATGTTAGGGATGATTAGTAGAAAAATATCAAGAATAAACTCTTTCCCATACATGGAAATTTGTAAAAATTCTATGAGGAATAGTTGTACCTGAATGGTCAGAGAAAAAATTCAGTGGATATCAGGTCAGTAGTCATTTCTAAATTTTCCACTAGGTTGTTTATTTGCACCACTGTAAACTGCTGAGTGTATGTTACAAGATGGGCTATGTGTCTCCTCACATCCAGACTTCCTACCTTGCATCCTCTGGTTTAAGTACATGTGCATATTTTCCATTGCACTATGTCTACTCGGGGCATTCTGATTGGCTGCTGGGGGCAGGTATTTCTTCAAGCATCATTCCATGATTTGGTGCAACTACTCCCTTCTCCATGCAGGTTAAGGTACCACCATCTTTTCAATTAAAGTTGTCATGGTTCTTCATCATTTCCTCAGCTTCTACTGGCCATCAGGAAAAATCTCAACTCTCTTGCCAGTACCTTAATTTTGTCAAAGTTAATTTTATACACAGGCTTAAGCCAAACAGGTTCTGCAATTAAGTAGAGGCAGAAACGTTTCCTTCAAACAATGAAGCATATGAGGTCAGCAATTGCAGTAAATGTGAAGTTCCAATACAGAGTAGCTAAAACTGCCCAAGTGAATTCAGCTATTTAATCTATTCATTAAACAAATTAGTGGAATAAACATGCTCAGTGCGGCGTTGCCCATATGGTGGCCCTCTCCTACTCACCAGCTCCTTACCGCCAGCCTGTGGGGAGAGGGGAAGTTTGTTTTCCGTTTTGTCCACGGGGTGGGCAATGCCACACTCAGAAGCATATGGTCTAATTTGTGCGCCGCACTGAATGAGTTAAGTATCTGAAAAATGTGATTTCTTTGGATCCCTATGCAGTTTTCACTAAAACAAAGAGCTCAATATTTTGTTTCTATTTCCCATCCACTTGAGTTCTCATTTTAAGGATTAAGATATAGTGATGAGCATTTACTTTGTTTCATTCATACACTAAAATGAGCCTTACAAGCTGAAAATTTGCTTAGAGTTTCAGAAATTTCTAATTAGAGAAATGTCTTAATTCATCACTTCATGCATACAGAATGCATGCATACAACCCTTTCAAATTCCATTTCTCAGCTTATGGCTGACAAATGCACTACTGGACAACCACTTTTCTAATATCCCTTAATGTACTTGGAAACATGCTTCAATGGGTATAGCCTCCATTCATGCCCTCATTCAGTATACACTTTGAAAACTTAGCAAGGTGTTAAATGTTACCGCAGGCATTCTAAATTCAGAAATTTCATGATTCCTCATTTCCTTTGATAAATTTGTGGATTTCAAGAACTAGCTTACATTAGTACTATAATTTTATATCAATGATATTTACACATGCCTAATATTGTTCAGCAGGGAAATGTATTGTGATATTTTTCACTTATAATACTGGTGCACCACACAACGGAATCTTCCAACAAAAAAGCTCAACATCACATTTTACTTTTCATAGGAAGAAGTCAAACACTATATGAAGTAAGTACCATAAAGCAGGGTGACTTGTATCACAGAAAAATCATTAAGGATAAATCTGAATTCTGATAATATTAGTAACAGTCACGGAATCATGTCAGACACCATATGATGGAACAAAATGAAGGCATAATAAAGTTATTTTCTTCAGAATCCATGCACTTAAACCTATTGAGCCCCTTCCAAACTTTGAATGTGAAAAATTAGCATAAATTGAAAGATGACTTAGTTTTCTGCCACTGACTTTTTATTTCCGTAACAAAGGGGTTTTTTTTAGAAAACAAAGTTGTCTTTTCACTTTTGAAAATTAACTCCCGCATAGTTGAGCTTGAGAGCATGGGACACTTGAAAAATTTAAATTAGCATTCATATACTATTTCAGTATTGCAGTTCGAGTGTGCTAATACATTGTATCAACTCCTACAGTTAATTATAATAATCTACTTTACTACTATTATTGACAGGGTAATTACGATAATATATGCAGCCATCAGATGCAAGGTATTTTCTAGAGAATTTTTATCTAATTATCATCCATGGGCATAGCCAAGATTTATGTTAGGGGTGGGGGGGGGGGGGGGGGGCAAGACGACATTCTGTCTGGCTCAATATAGGAGATTTGGTTTGAAAAGGTCTAGTTAAGAAGGGAGGCAGGGGGGTAGCAGTCACTCTCCTGGCAACGCCCACTCATATTATCATCATTTCATAACCCATGGAATAATACAATGCATTCATAAATCTTAACAGTTGTCTTACCATATTTTAACGAAGGGGGTAATTCTTTATACGTATTTATATCTTACTTTATGCCAAATAAAATTCCAAACATACCAAAATTGGGGTTGAAACATGAAATGGAATGTAAAATGTCAATATATGCACCAATAAAAGAAAACAATAAATACAAATGCTTGTTTTATTGTAAACTCAAGGCACTGGTAACAGTCTGTTTGGAAAAAATCTAATCACAAAATTCATATTCAAATACATTGTCAATACAGAATAGAGTTCTCCACCATATTAAAATGGCAAAGAATTAAGTACAAAATTCACATGAAATTGACACATAGAGAGCACTTCTGAGAGGGATGTTACAATATTATAAAAATGTATAAAAGGTACCATTTCAGAGTTGTTAACCTTTTTTCAGATTATGAACACTATCCAGAGTAAAAGCAAACAATATTAAAGGAAAGGTCAATTATAATATTGGACATTGGACAAGAAACATAAATAAAACAAAATAATCACTACCAATACTAAATCATAGGCAGAGAGACTTCACAAATGTTTATAACCACATAAAAACAAGTGAAGTGATTCTCTGTCACAGATCTTTTTGTTTCAAATCTTTCCAATCTTTATGTTTCTGAAGAAATGACAATGCGTTTTTCATTGTCTCATCCGAGATACCTCGCCTCAGTAACTTTCTAGAGGTCATTTTACACTCCAATCGCTCACAACACTCATCACATACCACACTTAATGTGGCTCTTAAATGCTTAATAACAACAAAAATACTGCCATTAAAACTTTTGATGTATAATGAATATTTAACATAAAATGATGAATACTTAAATTTTTAAGTAACTAAAAATCACAAAGCTTATATTGCATAGAAAAATCACAAATGAACAGAAATGTAAAAAATATAATGGGTACCAATACTGAGATTATTTAAAATTAATTCACTTAGTTTCACTCTAAATGCAAAGAAACATATGAATATGCTCAATAAAGAGACCTTACTTACGATAAAAGAAGACTAGTACTGCAAAACTCACATGTGTTGCAATATAACCATAAAACATTTCGTGACCCTATCTGATGACCATGAAAGATTCTTTTGAGCAATATCATTTAACATGAGGCCTGAAATGGCCGTTGTCTCATTTTGATTTGTAGTAAAAGTTTGAACAAACAGAAGTTCATTATGACCCGATGAAAAATCTTTCAATCTAAAATGTTGCGTCTTTTGATCACAGTTTACAATATATTGAATTTACATGGACAAATTTAAATATCACTTGTACTTTGCACTTTCACAACACCCAGCCAAAGAATTAAAAGATAATTAAAGGTCTATGTTGTTGCATCCAGTATTTGCATGCAGTCATGTTAACACATAAAGAATAAACTTCTCTAAATCTAAAATAATTTCAACATTACACACGTAGGCACTCACTCACAAGCTGATAAAAAATTAACAGCATGCCTGAGTCCACCTCCCAAGTTTAAGTCATATAAAACTAGGCATATGAGGTTCAGTCTGTGCTTATATTAAATGTAATATCGTTTCCGTACAACATTCAGGAGTGTCTGCCATCAATTAGGTAAATAGCAGCACACTAGTCTGAAATTCTGGGGATTGATTTAATAACCTGATACCTACTTATGTGTAGCATTAGAAAAATGCAAGCTTTTTATCCTTTGCCCCATCAAATTTTGCTGTCAGCTGCCAGGTTATTACTCAAATATCTAGTAAGATTAATGATTAAGTCAATATAAAAACCTCCCTTTCCCTGTACTGGCTAATAACTGAGAAATCACAAGTATTAATTGATTACCTACCAGCCCAAGCAATACTTATTCTTACATGCGATAAATGAAGCATTCATCTGGGGAAAATCTTTCACATGGAAGATGTTTTGAGTTCACCGAAAAATAAATTCATTAGAAATGGAAAGCTAAGCAATTTGCGACAAAATCATTTCTTGCTCTTCAAAAAAATAGTGAATGTACTCTTACATTCAATAAGTCTCTTAAGGTATAACCATTATACCATCTCATTTGAAGGCCTCATATATCTACTGAACTGTGAGGCTAACACTCAAAATTATCATTTCTTTCTTTCTTGCAAAATATAGGGTAAAATCTGGCACAGTAATACACTCCTGTTCCACAAAATATAACAGCCAAAATAATACCCACAATGCCCCAAGCAGTCAATCCATGTCCCCCTTTCTTCCCATTTTGAGCTGGAGTAAAATGAAAAGAATAATTAATCACTGACATTGATATTTCACATATTCTATAAGAACTGATTACATAAAAGTTTAATTGCATGACTGAAAGACTTACACTCAACAGTAGATCAGAGCTTACCTTTTATAGTAGATTTTTGTGGAGAATAAGGATGTAATCCAGCAGGTGGCATCATTCCATACATGTATCCACCTTTATAATATCGGGGATGAACTGGATAGCCACGAGGAGCTGATTGGCTGGACCTCCCTCCCACTCCACTCTCTATCTCTGCTGTGCATGCTATTACTGAAAACATAATTCAGATTATTTAAATCAGCATACAGGAAGCTTTTTTCAACTATTAAAGAAAAATACCGCAATAGACAAGCTAACAAAGGTTGACCTTACATTTTAGCTGTAATAAATTGTGCCAAATGTAAAATTAGCACAAAATACTCAAGTGACAAGGCTCGCTAAACATTCTCAGGCATACAAAAAAAACCTTACAGCTCATTATTCACAAGCACTAGCTATCTCAGGCAAAAAAATAAAATTAGATATTTTAAAAAATGTGAAGAATTCTCACACGCACAAGGAGGGGAAGACCTTACTCTAAACTAATGACAAAGAATTATGCTTGAAATATTAAATATAAGCAATACTAGAAAGTAGGCGGTCCATTCCCTATACATGTTCACTGGAGTTCAAACAATTCATGTCATAGTCTAGGGCAGTTCCTGGCTGAATCCCCACCCCCTTAATATCAAAGCATCTGCAGTTTCCTTCCACACAACACCAAGAATGGTTGATATTTTATCTCCATATGAAGCCTTTCAAGCACTGTGCCTCTCTCTTTGTCATCCAAAATTCCTCCTCTTTTCCCTTCTCCTCCCCAAGGCTTAAAAAGCTCTTTTTGTAGAAATTTTAACTAGACTCATTCCTCTTAACAAGGAAAACCCAGCCCATTCATATTCTGACATCAGTTTAAAGGCTAGAGATATAAATGTGTGAGTTCTATTGTATGCAGACAATGCAATGTTGCTGTCTGAGAGCCCACTGGAATTACAGGGGCTAATGGACAACATCTATGAAGAAACAAGGTGAATGGACGAAGATATATGTTTCAAAGACCAAAATAGTTGTTTTTGAGATGGTGAGTGCTGGGTAAATGATGAAGTAGGCAATATTGTATATCATTGCCAAATGTGAGTGAAAGATGGAAGGATAGATGAAGAGTACATAGTGGGAATACTGGTATGTAATATGTGGAGGATATCTAGGTGAGGGAATGGCATACCTGAGAAGTGTTTGCAGGAAAATTAGGATGGATAGGGTCAGAAATATGAGGGTGATGAAAGCATAAGTAATGGATACTTCAGCAATGGGCATTTATGAAAGGAAAGTGCTTTGATTATTTGGCCCAGTTGAGAGAATAATAATAAGCCGTCTTTATTGGGGTGAGATTGAGACTAAGGCAGTCCCTTCTTCCATCTAGAATGGGAGGGAGTTAAATTACAAAACAATTTATGATAGTAGAAAGAATGGTGTGAGAGGAAAAGGTAGACCACGTAAGTCATGCCTGAATTCTTGCTTCATCTGGTGCATTAAAAGCAAAAATCTTACACTTGGGTGGGGAAGCCATGCCATCTTCAGAACATGTAATCTATCTTTAATGTCAAAGCAATTTAGTAGAGTAAATAAGTTAATTTTTAAAAGGTATCCAGTGGGCTGACATGATCTCATACCAATTTCGATTGAGTATTTAACAGCCATTATGTATTTACTATTGGACAAATAGATGATTCCATGACAATTTAGCCAAATGGCCACTATCTCATGCTTCAAGTATCTTGGATTCTTACAACTGTTGGCACAAAGGAATATTAGCACAAATCTGACAAAAATTTCCACCACCAACAATAATCAACCCCAGGCACCACTCATGGGAAGTCACTAGTCAATATATTGATACAAGCCCCTCAAGATCCATCAAATTAAAAATGGCTATTTGACATGTAATGCCAGAGATACTCTTACGCAAGCTTTAAGCGCTACAGTCCAAGGGGTAAAGCCTAACTTTAACCTTTATCTTCTGAGCGTGTCTCTCCGGCACAAAAATTGTGTCCCTAGACTGCCAAGTGTGTTCCTTTGGCACATTGATGGACATTTAAAAAACACTGGTCATTTAAAAAAACCCGGCCAGCAAGGTTTACGACTACGGAAAAACTCAGGAAGGTAAAGGTTAAACACAAATCTGTTTACTTGGACATTTTCAAAGAACCACAGAACCAGTCACACAGTAAAGCTACGTCTAATATTAGTTAGTCCCAAAAATTGTGGGTATCATAGATGGCCTAGCCACTTGAAAAATTTTCTTGCAAACACATAAGTTAGATTAGATAGACAATAGACACAAAAGTTAAAAGAAACAGAAAAGATTCCTCTACTTAATGTGAATGGATAAAAGCAAAAATAAAATATCTCACTCACTCAAAAAAACTCACAAAAATATCTGTGTATGACCCTCTTGGGCAAGGCAGAAGCTCTGATAGCCAACTTAGAGGAAAAATGGACTGAATGAGAATACAGTCAGAATCGGAGGGTGGACGGGGTGGGAAAGGGACCCAGCTATTGGCTCTAGGACATGCAAGGCTTCTTATGTAGTTACCTCTTCACTTCACTTTCTGAGTGGACAATAGACATCTTTGGCCACAGGAAGTGTATATTTGTTCATGTGAAAGTCCTAGGCATTCTACCAAATGATTTAATGACATCATAGCCATTTGGTACAACTTTTGTGGCCTTTACTTAAAGTGTCTGTCCAGGGATGGCCACCGAACACAAGACCTAACTTAAGGGTTCCCACCAAGAAAGCCTTTAGTGCATCTACATGACCAGTTAGATTCCTACACCAGTTTCCCTAAATGGAATGCCCAAAACACATGCCACGGGAGAATTGTGCAACAAAATTATAGGATCTAACATAGTCACCAAGAAACTTGCACATTTTGAGTATATGGGCATGGAAACTAAGTTCATGTTCGGCAAACCGAATGAGAGGGCCAGTGAAGAAAAAGCTATCCGTAAATGGGAACGAATAAAACTTTGATGTTTATATAGAAGTAGAATGAAAAGTGGCAAAGGGCGAATCCAGTTTACAATTCATCGGCCAGCCTAATTAAAAAACTCGCTCCATTTAAAGTATTACAAGGATTTCAACGCCACTGTTTTCTCATTTCTACTAAACAATTTTCATCACCCGTCCACGAGTTGGTAGTATTGAATAGGCCAATGCCTCTAAGGATTATAATAAAATTAAAATAAATTCGATTCTAGAACTTAAAATAAACTTTTGGAAGCATTGACTAGGGGCATAAAACCGAAGACTTAAGTCCAAGTAAAGGAATTTCTCACTAAAAACATAATTCTAGGGAAAACAAATTGCCTGCAAATATATCAATTTCAAATACAACTTTTCACTCGATAGCTTATTAACTTTGATAGATAACTGCTTCTTCAAGGAGAATCGCATGTGTGAATGGATACTTAAGTGAAGCTTATGCGCCTATGTGACTTAGTTTATCGCAGTGACACGAATACATCGGGAAATATTATGTGATCGCCCAAAGCTACTAATCCAAAATTCATGATCAGTGCACGACGACGGATTCGGCATAAATGTTACGTTACTACATCTTTCATTAAATTCTCTGCATGTTTCACTGGACGATGACAAAAATTACGTCTAAAATTCTCGCATTGAAGATAAAATTAAATCAACAAAACGATTCTCCGAAAGAAACCAATGTATCATTTACTAAGGGCCTAAGCCATAAATGAAGTGCATTCAAAATAAAAAATGGATGCACACCGTGACACTGGGATTAACACTTGTTGATTCGACAACAAATATTTGATAGTTTTTAAGGGGAAAATATGTGCAGTACTTACTCAGCAAAATTACAATTAATTGGGGACATAATTTGTCCATAGCTAGCTGCTTCCGAGTTGACCGCAACGTTCTGTGGAGTGAATACAAATCACATCGAATGGAATTTAAGGCTCGTCGGGCTCGACCACGGGGCTTCTCCGAATCATCGCGTCATCTGCATTTCATTCTGTAGGTGTCACATCGGGGTTGTAACATTATTTCAGGGGTCAAGGATCTCATCAACTTTAGATGCTAGAAAGAATAGACTGAGGAAAATGAATCACTTATGAGAAAAACTGAATTAGGGACGGTTAATTCAAAGCTATTGTTAACCGCGGAGATCTACTCGTGGGGCAAGCTGTATGTTATTTAGAAATATGAATGCCCGGCGCACGTCAAAATAACTATGTTTATGAACTAGTTGATTGGTAATAAATCTATGCTTCTCATCGTATTTAATGTGGACCAAAGATTACTATTCAAAGAGATCTTGGACAATGGTTTGCTGACATTAACAGCAATATAATCGAAAAACGGCTGACGTCTTCCCTAGCAAAATAGCTCGTCAGTGGTTTTGGATTGAATTTTTGTAGGATATGGCAAGATCCAGAACAGTGGTCTAGATAATACCCCATTGTATGAATTTAATCATGAGTTTAAATTTACTAGTAAGTAACGAGAAAAGAAAAATAATGAACATGCATTATTTTGAGTAAAGCATATAGTTGCATTGAGCGAGAAAGTGATATCATAATTATTCGGATATTTTTAACGATTTTCCTCCCATTTAATTTATAAAATAAGTTAAGTTATAATACGAATGAGACCCGCAAGACTAATTGATTCAGCCGCTGGTAGCAACGAAATTCACCGGAAGTGATCAGTAGTCACATAGACGATCACATGTTTAGTTTATGTACGTGACCCGATGGGAAGGCTGTCAAACTTATTGTTGTTGAAAATCTTATAATTGCGGGGATATATCACATTGATAAGCTTGTATTGCTGTGTCAATCAATTTTTTAGTCATCAAGTGTTGTAAACATTGTTCTTGTGCTCAGGAACAATTAAAGGTTTGCGTGAAATTTATTTGCAATGGTGAGTACATTGCCCTAATGTATGTTAACATTATGTTTTAGATTTGTGTCGTCTTATCTTAGTCCACTTTTGGGTTGTCGATCGCCAACAACCAGTTGTGTCTGTATTAGAGTTTGTGCCACTAAACGTTCTTACTGAGCCAAATTTGGGTTCTTCGAAAGAAAGTCGCTCAAGTGTTTAGGTATCAGGTGCCTATGAACAAGCTACGCTGTGAGGATAAAGCTCATGGTTGCAGTATTTGGAAAAAGAGAAAATTTGTTACATGGGAAGTCGTCTTATGTAAGCTTATCGAAACAATAGGTCAAGGGGCTTCATTACCGTGGAAAACAAGATGTCAAGGGGCCATTATAGTTCCTTCGCTCTGTTAGGTATTTTGCTGTATGTTCATGAGAATCTAGGTTGGGGAATAGTATGTAACTGATAATCTTCGTTTACCATCGGCGGAAATTGTTTCTGCATACGTGCTGAGATTCTGCTTACCAGCCACTGCTTTTACACTGAGTACTTAGTAACTGATGTGCTACAGACCTAGTATGGTGTATCAATTGATATTGTTGAGTCTCATTAAGTTACATGTTGGCCTTCGTATTCTAAGACCTTAGCCAGGTGGAAACTGAGTGTTGTTATGCCCTCCCTAAGTGTAAATCGTCGTCAGCTGTTGCAAATGGATAAACCATGGTGGCATGTTATTTTTTTGGCTTGCCTCATCTGGCATTCGTAGCCTGAAGTCTCTTGACAGATTTGTGGAGTAGAGTTCCTTGGACATTCGTTATGTATCCATTGTCTACTGGTATTATAATCCGTGTGTTTTGTTAGGTGTGATGTTTGTGGGGAGTATAAAACTGAAATTTAATATGTTTGTTTACGCTGAATATAAGTAAACGATTCTAGATAGATGACGATTAGTGAGACCCTTAGGTCATTGTTCTGTACTTCCAGAGAAGCAACAGGAGAGCATTAAACGGAGAACACATTCAGCAATTGTGAAAACGTCAGCTCCATATTTCATAGATGGCTGGAAAAATTCCTGGTAAAGTGCGGCTTTATGCACCAACTCTCTCGGAAAAAGTGATGACTATTGTAGCCAATAAATTCAATGATGTAGGTACACAGTTGATTATATCCCCATTTCATCAGCCAGTGCTCCGTTTTTAGATAAATTATGTACATTGCTTCTTCCTGGGATATCTTTCCCATTTTATCTATGACTCATGATTTTAACGGCCAATAGTTATTTAGCGGTGTGTGATATCATATCCTGAGCATATATGCTTTTAAGTAAATTATGCACTATACTTGTCACATTGGTTGTTCTCTAGTTTAGCCACGATTGTGCTTCCTGGAATGATTGCACTTTAAAAAATTCTTATTGCTGCATTGACACGTCAAGCTTAGATGGTCTAGTTTAACTGGACATCAGAGAATTTGAGAATTGGATATGCAGATGAGGTGGTAGAGGTGGTGAATGTCTCTCAGAGATGTCTTATTTAGGACCCTTGCCTCATCTTCATAATGCTGTTCCATGTTTTCCCCGACTACTCGCTCTTCAGGAGGGAGTGCCACCAAATTTCCTGCCCCTTTCCATGGATCACTCCAACTCTCCCAATTGTTTTTTAATCGCATGTTTTGAGTCCCTCTTTCAGTTATTATCCAAGTAGTTACTTCTTCATTCAAAATTGCAGCAAATAGGAGTTTCTGATTTATGACTTCACCAACCAATCAGCATCATTTAATATTCATTTGGCTCCGATGCATTAACTACATATCAATCCTTAAAATAATCACATCTTACAGGTAGGTCCAGAGTCCTTTTTCTGGGGTAAATTATTTTTGCTGCTAGTGAAATTCTAATGCTTGGTGAAATTACACCACAGATTTTCAAAGAAAATATTACATATACATCCTCAGTGATAGCAAAAAATATGTTTAGATAAGGATATTCAATCATTGCACATACTGTAAGAACTATTTAATCGCATCATATTTAGATGGGTAAAAACTATTTTTCAGAAAATCCATTTCAGTAATTAGATTAATTCATCATTCACCTAACATTAGGAAACAAAGAGTCAATTGTGCTGATTACTGAGATTTGCATAGACTATGACTTCCATTCATTTTGAATCCACTTTGTCCAAAGGATGCAGCCAGATAATTGACAACAATGACATTATGATGTAGAAAAACTGATTGAAAATAGATAATTGAGCAGCATACAGGGAGTTTCATAGATTATCACTCCTTTTCTCCAGGTAATTCATTTCTTTATTAAAAATCCTAGGGGTTTGATCAAAGGTTACAAGAGATATAAATTAAAAGCCTGCAGCAACATTTAGCCCAGGATCCAATGGATTGCTAGCCCCCATGTAAAGTTGATATAAAGAGGACATTATCACCATCATGCAGTTCATAATCCAACTGGCCCAGGAGTTCCCAGTCCATATCATTAACAAGAACAAGTATCCCAGGCCTCACTGTATCTTTTTGCATAAATAATTCCGGCCTTTCCTTAAGCATGTTTTCTTTTATCCACTGCAGCAGTTTCCTTATTGTCCAATGTTCCGAAGCAACTGGTAAGACGACATCATGCTTCTTCTTCTTGTCAAATAACAGCTCAGCACCCCCACTAAATTCGACAATCACATTTAAACCTGCTGAATCACTAGGCGTACCCATAATGATGACCTTCAACAGGGACTAACAAAAAATCTAGAGCGATAAAACCAATAGCGTTCATAAAACAATACATCGGAGACGAATACTCTTCGTATTTTGTGTATAGTAACTTGGATGAAAACACCGCATTATACGTAACTTGATTAAATTATAAGAGGGTGTATCTGTAAGTAACCCATAGCAATTTATTTTGCAGATATTGTAAAATGTGGTAAATTTTTTACTCTATTCTGAGTGGAGGCTCATGTTTCTGCAATGTTTCTAAAGAGCTGACAAGTCTCTCAACACATTTCTCTCTTTGTGGCAGGAGTTGGCACATACAATTTGCAGAGAATCTGTCTTTTGTGAGTAGATCCACTGGACAGCTGATTTGTCTTCAGCGTTAAAATTGAAAAGTTTTCCCACCAATAATTTCTTCATTGGGACAAAAAGATGATGGTCAGATGGTATCACATTCAGATGAAATGGTGCATCACTGGTACAGATACCTTCCAGTGATGTTTGGTCGTCTGCAGTGTACTTTCCCCGGTACACGAGGCGTGTCATCATTCCCTGACCCATAAATATGTCTGCAAGGTTCCTTGGCACACTATCAAGTACTCATTTAACAAAAGTTAATTATGCACCACTTCACTCACTGTAAAGTATGGCATCTTGAACATGTTGTCATTGTATGAAGTTGTTCTTTCTAGTCTGAACAAATCACCTCATCAATGGCCATGGCATTCTGTTCATTTGATGCTGTTATGTGATGTCCGGCATGAAGAAAATTCATCAGGGTCTCTCAACCTCATCTAAGAATTTGTACCACGTGCATATGTGTCTGCGGTCCTAGCAGTCTTCTGCATACACATGCATTATCTCCCTATGAATTTTACCCATGCTTTGCCCTTTAGTCCATAGACAACAAACGACACCTGTCTGCTCTTCGCGCACACACATGACATCATTGCTCAATGGCTTGTTCTTTTGCCACCATTGGTTCTCCTAGAACAAAAAATCAAACTATTGGACAGCATCAAAGTACAATCTCAGAAAGTATCTCTACCTTGAACACTAGGTATCCATGGGAAAAATTTGTTGTGCATTACTTATTTCATATTTTCAGTTTCTGAAAAGCAATATTCTTTCACTCTTCTGTGACCAGAAATTTAAGATTTTTTGTAATTTTTACTTGAGAACATTTTAATCATGTGATTAGGAGCGACATTTTTTTTCCGAATCTGAGATCAGTTAATTGTAATTAGGACAAGGTGCATGTTTAGAGAAATTGCCTTTTTAAAATCACAGAATTAGGCATCCACTCATGGAGATGAAATATTTACATAATATTGGGAGTAGAAGTAGATTTCATGTAGATGATATTCTGGTGATTCCAAAATCAACTAAAAGACTTCAAGAATTCCCTTGATGTGGACATTGATATTGATAAAAATTTGGCCTTAATGAAAGACCAACTGTAGTTAAAGAAACTATATAGGTCATTATAGAATTACTGGCTGATGTAAATATGTAAGGAAACATAGTACAAATATATAAGAACTTATGACAAAATGGTAGGGAAAATTTGAGAAATCGTTCTAATAAATATAGTGGTTTATCAAGAATCATATTCTAAAGGCAGTTTAAGAAGAAAAGTATAGAAATGAAAGACATTGATTGTATAGGAAGATAGTAAGAGAAATAAGCTCAGGAGGAGGACTGGAATTGTGTGATATTATGAGAAATATGCCCAGTTGTAAACTAAAAAAGACCTGAGTAGAATTGATGAAAAACTCGAGAACAGAGGCGGAAGACAATTCCTTCCATAAAAGTCGAAGCCAAAGAGAGAACTGTGAGAATCTACTTCTGAGAATTTTTTCTCAAAGACAATGTTTTCCTAAATGAGAAACCAACTTTTCATCTTAAACTGGAGTAAAGGTGAAGAAATGGAAGGAAAACTTGGAGAAACTGACTGTAACAAGGCTTTGAAGTCTGAAGGCTGAAGAAGTGTTTTTTTTTGTAAAAGTCGGGGAACAAAAGTCACTGAATTAGCCCTGAAGCTTATCACTGAGGAAGAAACCGGCTCCAGACATGTGTCAGCAAACTTGATAAACCTTTAATTGTAAATTACATAGGGGCAGAATGCTCAAGTACATTAAGGATTATAGTATCATTTATTGACTGGTGAGTAGCAGGCCTGATTCTATAACTGGGCAAATTGGGCACTTGCCCAGGGGCGCAAGGGTTTTGGGGCATAAAGGGGGCGCAAGAGAAGATTGGTCTCAAACAAGTTAATTACCAGATGACAAAAGTGAGGTAGAAAAAAAACTAAACGCCGATAAGAGGTTAACACACAGCAAAACAAAGTGTTTTATTTTCGTTAAGGTTGTGCTGAAGAGCGACGTCAACAGAGTTGCCACCACTACAGAGTTTGACCTTTGAGCTATTGAGAGGGTGCACGCGTACTACTGTAATCGCCTCTATCGCCACTCCGCCCCGGGGGCGCACCTGTTTAATTTGCCCAAAGCACCACGAGGTTTAAAAACGGGCCTGGTGAGAAGTGTGCTGGCTAAGTGAAGATTGGCAGGCACCCAGTAAATATGGTGGTAATAAGAATGTAGTGTTGAGCTACAGCGAATCAATCATCTAATTGATGACTTGCATTGCTGAGGCTTGTTCCTTCGGTGAAGATAGTGATCCAGTTCCTTAATTGGACATTCTGGTTAAAAATTGAGGAATATTCTCACTCTGTAGCATATAATTAATCAGAAAACTAGAAGAAGAGTGCGATGTCAGTAATGATTCTGTAAGAAATAAATTGTCTCTGCTTGATCTCAACCAGTGCTCAACTTAACAGTTCCCTCTGGTCAGCAGAATAGATCACTTTGAATAATTATGGATCAATATCTGCTACTCTCACGCTAGAAAGGGAGAATACTCCTATCATTTTATATATCACTCATGTAAGGTAGTGAAAAAAAGCAAATTCCTGCAGCTGGAGGATTATGAGGCATTTGGGTCTGAATTTGGAGACACCCATAGGTCATGCCAGGCAATGAGTTTGAGTACTCCCGTCATAGGAAATTGTATTGAGCTTGACTGATGAGGAGTGTGTAAATATACTACAAGTGACCATATGGAGCTGCACTAAGCAGGAATGTGAGGATACTGGTCTTTTCTGGTATGTATATGAGCTATTATGAGTTCATATCTTTGAAGGAAAATGTTATCATTTTGTCAGTGATGCATTTAGAAAAGTTGAATGGTAATAGGATAAAAACCTGAACTAGAAAGTGAACCACAGTCCATTAGCTTGCCAGGCTAACGCACACTCCACCATGTTACCCAGGCTTCCTAATTTCCCAGACAATTTTTTCAGAAGGATTTAAACTGGGAAAAACTTGATGAAATAATGTTTTTATGAAGTAAA
The DNA here is from genome assembly GCA_963169105.1 of Ceriagrion tenellum. Classification (NCBI taxonomy): domain Eukaryota; kingdom Metazoa; phylum Arthropoda; class Insecta; order Odonata; family Coenagrionidae; genus Ceriagrion; species Ceriagrion tenellum. The sequence goes on along the minus strand of OY720633.1, from coordinate 146,107,133 downwards.
AGGTATTGAGACAGTGAAAACAAGATGTGTGAACTATTTGGTATGTCAAGACATGGAAAATGGTAATTTACTTAGTCCATATCTACTAAAAGTTGCTGTTTAATAGACAGTGCAGTGCATGAGTAGAAGATGGACAATGACTATGCTTCCACTGGGTGGGAAATGAAAGAATGGTGATTTAACAACCAGTTGTGTTATATAGTTATATGTGATCTAGAACTAAAGAATTAGAGCAATACATGTATAGTCCCTTATGTTGCCTAAAGAATGTACATGTGTGCAAACCAAATGTAGAAAATGATCAGGAACTGCTATAGAAAAGTGAGATGGGGATGTTGCTGTCATTTGATTTTCATCTTATTTATGAAATATAAAATGCCATGGAACAAAATTATTTGCTTGTCATCAGGGTGTTTATTCCTTTTTTCTTGCTGATTTTATATACAGTGAATTTAATATTTTGTGCTGCCACGTTAATGTGTAGACAATCCTCATTTTACTTTTTGATGGGAAACTTTTATTCCTTGTACTCCAATGTAACTATGCACACAAACAACTGTTATAATTTTATTTTTATCACTAAAATATTTAATTGCTTTATTTAATATGCAACTGAAATAAATGCCTCTCATATGATCTATTTTTGTCTTCAATGCTTTTGGGTATCAACTTGTATTACAGATTTGCTTAACTTATTGCCATTTATCATTTTGTCAAGTGAGCATGTGATTTCCCAAAGATGTAATTCTGACGTATGTTGGATAATATTCATTAATTATTTAAATGATAAACATTTGTTTTTAGTCATATGAGCAAGATGAAGATGACCAGTATGCACCAAGGTACGATGTTGGATCATTTCCCAAAGACTTTGAGTATGGACCATATGATCAGGATGGAGATGGGCCAGGTGGTCCACTAACCGGAGAGCAAAAACCAAGGATATTACTAATGGGATTGAGAAGGTGAAGGACATGCCCTAATAACACATGAGTGGAATCTTTTTTTTTATTTGTGTTATCTTATTGACATTTATTCCAGGAGTGGAAAATCATCAATACAAAAGGTTGTTTTTCACAAGATGTCACCCAATGAAACTATATTCCTCGAAAGTACTAACAAAATCATTAAAGATGACATCTCAAATTCTTCATTTGTTCAATTTCAAATTTGGGACTTCCCAGGACAGATTGACTTTTTTGACCCGACCTTTGATTCAGATATGATATTTGGTGGATGTGGAGCCCTTGTATTTGTGATAGATGCCCAGGTACCATTGTATTTTTTAGGTAATATCAATTCACTCGTTGTAATACTGCTGTGAGCTTTAACAATTCTTGTATTTTCTAGGATGACTACATGGAAGCTTTAAATAAGTTACACTTGACAGTAACAAAAGCCTACAAAGTAAATCAAAATATAAAATTTCAAGTGTTTATTCATAAAGTGGATGGGCTGACTGATGATTATAAAATGGAAACGCAGAGGGATATACATCAGAGAGCCAATGATGACCTGGCTGATTCCGGTACGATTTTGTAATTGTTTTTGTGTTTGAATTGGAGTATAAAGTTGTAAGTGGAAGTTGGCCGTGGTTTTGAGGCTGATAATTTTTCAGTCAGACAAGCTATAAGTTATGGGCTTGAATCACACTAGAAGCATGAATAATATGTTTTCTTAAAATACCTCTTCAAAGATTACTTGGAATTATAAAGTTACTGCATTTTGCCTTTGTAATTTGTGCACGTGAACCCCCTCTACCTGTATTACCCTTTAGTAGTAATGCTTTTTGGTAGGGTTACCGTACGTCCTCTTTTTCTCGGACATGTCCTATTTTTCAGGTTAAAAATAATGTCCGGGCGGATTTTATGATATATTACGAAATGTCCTCTTATTTTAGCTCTGAGAAAAACTTCTCGTTTTAAACACTAAAATATGTAGTCGCTTTACTGAATCGTAAATTGCAACTGTAGCACTTTTGACCACAAATGCCAAGACCACACTGGTGATGATGCCGTCAATTATTCCATTTTTGTCAAAAAAAAATTTATTTTCACGATACGCAAGGTGATATTTTTTTGAAAACCATGTGATCCAGATACATTGCCAAAGAACATCTTTTCACCTGGAGGTGTCCCTATACTGTGATATCAGCGCATTTTAGAGGTTTAAGAATTTCAGCAGGTATTAGGTTCATAATTAGAATCATTCCTTTCGAGGTGTTGAACTAAGCGCACATCGGAACACGATCACTTAACCGCACACGAATGACGTTGAAATAGAATTATGTGCGCTGGCAAAATGTTTTGTAACCTGACGGTAGGTAGCTTATCGTGGGTTCACAGCACTCATGGCCGCATGTTTTACTTTAAGTTGTTGAACTCGCTGTCGCTATGTCGCTAATTAATTATAAACTTTACAATATGCATGTTTGCCGCCTTTACTGAAAATCAACTAACTTGACAATAATCGCAGATGATTATCAACATTCTTTTGTTGTTTAGCGCACATCAACTTTGCTCTCGATCTGTTTTGAAGTGTGCGGGGTCTCTAACGAATTGAAGACAAGTGCACTATTGTGTTACAAAGTGATTAGCGCACAAGAGTGAATGGAAGGTACCCTTTATCATCAAATATTATTGTGTTATCAGCAACCTACCATAATTTTACCCAGACCAATCAGTAACAGGTGGGTTATTCAATCACCATGAACTCGCCATACTTTTACCCACACCAATCACCAATGGATTGGTTATTTAATCACCAATGGTGGCAGCCCATTTGTGACACACAAACACATTAATCTCCGCCATGATCATTGACACCCTTCCCAATCATTACACCAGCTCGTAGCACTGGGTGTCGAGCACGAAGGTTACCTTTGTGAAATCCCGGGTGCCGCAGGCACAAAGATGACCTTCGTGCTTGACACCCGGTGCTGCGAGCCGGTATAATGATTCAGTAGGGTGTTGTCTGGCTGTAGCCTGGTCATTCTTTTAACAAGGTTCTTTGTTTGAGACAGTGCTTTTGCATCAGTAGGTTTTTATTAACACTTTCCCCTCTGCGGGTCCTATATACCCCGTGATCTAGTCTACCAGGCTTTTTTTTAACAACATTTAAAACTCTGGTGAAGACTCTGTGGTGACAAGGAACAAAACTCGCAAGGAGGTGGTATATGTCTGGTGCTACCGCTGATTTGGGGTCTCTTGAAAACAAATGTAACCACATTTTACCTGGAAAACAAGTAGCTACTGAAAAAATTATCGCAAAAAAGCACTAGCGATTCAATATAAGAAAGAGTGATGCTTAGGCTTCGTGCACTTAGGAATATATGCTTTTCCGCGAGCAGCTTGGATATAGAGTGGAAAGTGTTCAACTGACTAATGATACAGATTAAACGTAAAATTCCGAAAAGAAAGTCAGTGTAATTGTGTGAAACTCAGGGTGGAAAAATCATTCGCCTGGACTGGGAATCGAACCCAGATCCCTCGCTTTCGCCGAATGCTCTATCCAATTAAGCTACCCAGGCGCCCTCTTTCTCTGTAAATCTCATGGGGACTTTAAGGAGCAAGTTGTCCTCACAGGTATTGTGCATATGATGCCAGAGGTACCTACCCGTATGCGAGCGCTAAGTGCCACAGTCCGTGGGGTAAAGCCCAACTTTAAACACATAGGTGTTTACTTTAGATATTTTAAAGAACCACGGAACTAGCCAAGCTGTTACTTCAATGGAGCCACCCGCTAGTGATCACACCATTGTGTGAAACCCACAGTGGAAAATCATTCACCCCTTTTGAGGGAAGATTCAAGAATGATTTTAAGTCTTGAAAAATAAAGGACATAATTATACAAAAAAGAGAGGAGGGTTGCTCACAGGAGTGTGATAGCTTTTGCGAGGAGATAAAAGCTGTGTATAGAACTGCTATGCAGTATCTAAAGGAATGGTAGGCAGTATCAACAGTTCAAACCATTCAAATGGATGCAACTTTCAAGAACTCCTAATCAGGTGGTCGTTCAAAACTGTATTACATATCGTAATGAAAAAACAAATGCAAGACTAAATGACACAAAGTGTTTTGATCAACTGTGTAATTCACAAAAATTTTGAAAGAACTATGAAAGAAAACAAAACCAACCAGCAGATGAAGTGTGGTGTGTATATTTCAATCAGTCGTCTAGATATGTGTACCATTCTGAACTTAAAATAATTGCTGAATTCTTTTTTTCTATTCCTAGTCATAATGCTAATACAGAACGTGTTTTCTCTCATCAACGCACCGTGGACCAAAGACAGGAACAGATTTGAAATAGAAAACACGAAAGATGTAGTGCGTGTTCAGTACAATTTTAAGCACTTCGACTGCTTAAGCTTTCATGAAAACTTGCTGGGAAACCGAAAACTGGTAACAGATATTTCTTCATCCTCCAAATATTCTTGGCGCAAAAGTGAAAAACACAGTAATGAGGTACATGAATGTAATGATGATTATGATTAAAATGGTGGAAAAAATAACAAAATAAGAAGTGTCCTCTTTTTTATAGGATGTGTCCTCTTTTTTATGATGGATCTATGGTAACCCTACTTTTTGGTATTGCTTACTTCCTATATTTCTTCTAAATAAGATACATGTATAATATATTCTGAAATGTGATTTTGTTGTGTGAATTTTGTGTTTGGTTCCCATTATATCCATCGAAGAAATAATTCTGTGATATTTCTAATAGGTTATGACCAGATACACTTGAGCTTTCACCTGACTTCTATTTATGACCATAGCATATTTGAAGCTTTTAGCAAAGTTGTACAAAAATTAATTCCTCAACTTCCTACCCTGGAAAACTTGCTCAACATTTTCATTTCTGTAAGTAAAAACTTTTATCTTGTGCATGATATCTCAATGGGTGTGAACTAAGAGAGGTTATGTATGCTTCTATAAAATCTGGGAATTTGTCAGTCATGCTTAGAGAAAAGAAACTAGGCAAGGATGGTTATAAGAAAGTTAGCAAAAAAAGTTTTGCATCTTGTTAAAAGTGATGATGTGGTATTGTTGGCTACTAACTTATGAATGATGGGATAATACTGAATGATAATGTTCACCTGTTGAGGTAGTTGATTTTCTTCATAATGTTGAAGGTTGTCACTGTGTGAAAACAAATAGTGGCTGAGGATGCTGGAGGGTGGTTCTAGTTGTGAAAAGTCTATTGCTGTTGATCTTTATGAGTTTAATTTCATGGCTAGTATGGCCATTCTGAGATTGTATTTTCATGTGGTGATCCTATTCGTTTGGCCTATCTTGTTCTCACATTGAACTTCCCAGTCATTTTACGTGTGATCATCACCAGCAGGTGTACTTTCATCTTCAACAGAAATTCAGCAAACGCATTGAATCTCATCACTGGCGGGTGGACTTAAATTCCATTTATTTTTTCATTCTAATTTTACATAACTTTCATTGTTCTAATGGGAATATGAATCTCTTATGATCTTTACTCATAACTTGTTTGAGTTTGAGTGAATAAGTTATTATTTTCGACTTGGAATTCTGCTGTTTATGTGGTCAGTTGTATGTTATGTATGATGAATAATATAATTGTGCCATTCTTTTTCAGAATTCTGCTATTGAAAAAGCCTTCTTGTTTGATGTTGTTTCAAAGATTTACATAGCTACTGATTCTTCTCCTGTAGATATGCAGAGCTATGAGCTTTGTTGTGATATGATAGATGTTGTGATTGATGTCTCTTGCATTTATGGGTAAGATTATTCATTGTTTTTTGTATGCTAAAACATTCTCAAGGTGTCATTCACTTAAAAGTTAAAGAATTTTTTTTCTCATAGAAATTACTTCCTCTACTTTTACCCTTGCCTTTGGTACACTATGGTAGTTTTTCTTTGAATTCATTTTGGAATGTATTGAGATCACTCAGTCAATTGAAAAATGTGGTACATATGTACTTATCTTCTTGGTATTTTACATTGTGGAATTTATTATTCATTTATTTCTTCTAGATGAAATTATTCTAATACTGGAGCTAATCCCTTGGTTGGTGTATAAGATATGTGATCAATTTTCTGGGGGATAATTTTTGTGACTTTATTTTCATAATCATTAATCGAGTGAACTTATGATACAATGCTCCTTATTCTAAACAACTTCCAGTGATGTTGAATCATATCTGTAATTTATGTCAATGATACCATGTATTCTTTGGGTAAAAAATTCAGTTATTGTCCAGTAACAAAAATTATTTGAAAACCTCATTTATTTTCTGACTGCTGTAGTGTAATTATCTAAAAAACTTTTTATAAAAATTATTTAGGACTTGCAGTCAAGCATTGCTCATCACTATAGTTATTGTCCAATTAGTTACGCTTTCTTAAAAGGAACAAAATATTACTGCTTTCACAGACAATTGCAAGCATGATTAGCTCATTTAGCTCTTCATCTGGCTCCTCCTCACTTTTCTTTGGATCATTTTCTAAGGTCTTTCTTCTGCACTTATTTTTTTCTTAGTAGTAGGATTTTCTTTGCTGTGATGGTGACTAAGGAAGATATCGACATCTTTGATATCTGTCATGTGTTCATTGTGACATTTTGTTTGGAACAATCTATGAAAAATCTTCTGACTCATAATAGTACCAAGCCCTGAGTCTGGTCTCGTTAGCTCACTGCATATGTTACTACATGTATTATCCATCATTTTATAAATATCCCTGCTGAAAAGGATTCCTTCTATTTGATTTTAAAAAATTATTTTATTGTTTTTCACTACTTTTGCTTCTTTGCATCTTTTTTGTTTCATTTCTCCTAATCTCCTTCTTCCTGGGCCATGTATACTTTCATATATCATCAGATATTTGTTACATGTATTAGAAATTGTTTTTTTGATACTTGACTCTTTCCTTTGCAATTTATAGCTTCTGGTCAAATTAAAAATGCATTAATTCAATCAGTGCCATCAACCATTGAAGCAGATGAGGTTCTACTGCACATAGCTGGCTCGTTTTCATAGGCCCTTCAGTGGTAGCATTTGTTTGGCAAGAACTATCCTTGGGATTCCCAATTCCTGCTGAGGTTATTATTCCTTGCTTCACTTCCATCTGGCATTGTGCTGCTGTCTATATTGCTTTCTCTGGAAAAGGGTACAGTTCCCATTTTGTTCAGCCCTGGAAATTCCAAAAAATTAACTACGTAAAGATGTGATGTTCATTTTCCATTGGGACAAAATGTGGATTTTTGATTATTCCCCAGAACATGGAGAGTATTTACATGAAGATTCTTTTTTTTTTTAAGAATAAAATTCCTAATCATCACTTCCATTCTTCCCGCTTCAATCATTAAATAGATCAAGTCGTGGGTGCGTAATCAAGTGCTCCTGAGCCTACGTAATTATAGTCTTGGTTCTTGGGAAACCCTTTCTAGCCACATCTATCTACCAAAACAAACCAGAGTAGTATATTTAAAATGGTCTTACACTCAATGACAAGTTCCCTTATCCGATTAATCTTACTGGACCACTATGTTATTGAAATAGAGGATGGGCCCCAAGTATTTCTGTACCCAGACTTATTCCATTCAAACCTTAGGCTTGATCTTGGAACTCAATACATTTTGCCTCTGTGGTATTCATAGCCTGCAGGTAATAATTGGTAGGTTTCAGCTTATTAGGCATTAAAAAGTTAAATATTACAGTGATAGGCCAGATGAGTTACAATTATTGGCAGGGTGGCCAGTAACTGTTAATTCTTTTCAGACATGAAAATCAAGCTAAATTATTGAAATTGGATTACCAGGAAGAAAAATGAAGGTAATTGTTGAATAATTTGAAAATTTTGGCCTAATGTAGTCCTTTGCTGGGGTGGCCAGAAGAGATGAAGTTAAATGAAATTGGTTATTAGCTACCATCTGTTTGGGCTACTTGCTATGGGAAGTTGTATTAATCAGAAATAACTACTTGTGCAGTAACCTAAAGTTAGCCCTCAGAATGGTATAAAAGTGAAATCAATTTTTAAGTGAGATTCTTGTGGTCCTTATGATTACTGGGGTAAGCAATTTTTAGAATCAGGCTAGTTTTTATTTGTAAGATTGACACCTTTCATTTAATTGGCAATTTCCTACTGAAAATATTTTAGATTCAACTGCTGTGTGGGAAAACACTAAAATTTACCTTAGGATGTCAGTTGTAATCTATCTTTTTATTTTTACTTAGGTTGCGAGAAGACACAGAGACCTCTGCTTTTGATAACCAGAGTTCCAGTATAATAAAACTAAATAATGGCACAATCCTCTATTTGAGAGAAGTTAATAAATTTTTAGCACTTGTTTGTATATTGAGGGAAGAAAACTTTGAGCGACAAGGTATGTTTGCATTTTTTTCGTATCCAGAGAAATTTACAGCATTTCTTCATAGTACATGTATGCAACTTATTCTGGTTATGCCTCAGAAAGAATTTCTCTTTCAATGCATTAGCTTTGTTTGGTTGCAAGGACTGAAAGCAAAATTACTCTGACCTCATTAAGTTTCATAACTCAATAGTACTGCTGGTCTTAGTGCTTGAAATTATTCTGAAATTGTTAATGGCTCATTAGGTATTTTTTTTATCACTGTTAGACATCTGAACCTATGAGTGTTACGGGTTCAATGGAAATTACTTGGCAGATGGCTGCCATGAGTCCCTTTTCTCTATGTTAGTTAATATTTCTGTTGAATTGTGATTGGCTGTTAGGAACCAGTATAGGCTATAAATTTTTTTGATAAATTGAGCTTGTATAGAACCAAGTTTTACGTGTCTTTGATCATCATATCTCACCATATGTATTATTTTTTTAGGTTTGATAGATTATAATTTCCTATGCTTTAGACAAGCTATTCAAGAAGTTTTTGAAGTCAGAAGTAAAATCCAGCTACAGACTTCTCTTCCAAGTAATCAGAGGGGAGTTCCTGATGGCACCAAACATCCTAATGGTGTACCAGCCTGAAGACTGTGTCTTAAATCACAATTGTACATTTGTAAGTTTGTACAGTTTTCAAAATATGCCTAAGTTTACTTTAAGTGAATGGATCTTGTTGCAGTGTTACAAGGGATTTGTATCCTGTGTAGGTAGCTCTTGGCAAATAATCATTCTCTGGATAATCACCAATTCATATTTTCATATCTGTATGTAATATCCATTAAGTCTGAATCACTTATTAGATTAGATTTTATTATGCTTAAATATTTCCAAATTGGGTTGAATTGGCTGCACATCTAAAATCCAGATCAGAGCATCATGGATGGTGATAATGATAGTGTTGATGCTTGTAACTAGTCATCTGGATCGAGATGTGCAAACAACTGAAATTTTATTATAATTTTCTTTTATTAAGGCTGATTTATGGCTTGTACTCTATTTTTAGTCTGCCTCAAGTCTCTCAATGATGTGCTTATCTCTACAGTTATTCATTTATGTGTCACTATATTTTTCATTCATTCTGGTTTATTGTTATGTATTATTCTGTGATCTGATATATATGTTTCCCCATGGGAAGTCATTGTTGTATATTTTCAGTGAGGGATTGTAATTATCATCTTGCTGATGTAGAAACATTTTAAACTGTGAAAATGGTAACGTTAATTACTTTCTCTGTTATACTTCTCTGATCAGAAGACGTTTTCATTTGTAGAGTGAGTTAGTTAATTTTATGTCACATATGCTGATAGAATATTATTTTTTGACCATAAAATATTTTTTTAAAGCTTAAATGGTTGATGAAATACATGTAATTCACTGTATTCACAGAGGCTAGAGTGCATTGATGAATGAGTAAACCCATAAGAAATCATTCATGAATGTTTTTACTCAGCTAATGTTGTTTGTCAGTGAGTGAGTGAAATTTTTCATCGGTCCTTAGTGAAAAGTATTTTCTGTGAATTGAATGCATGGAGCTTTAAATTGAACTCTCTGTGCTTTTGTGATCTTTGTCTTGCCATTCATTAACTGTTATGTCATGCAGTGATTATTTTTCTGCAGTAATTTAGCAGAGGACAACCTGTTCAACCTTAAGTTTTCCATCTTGTGCAATAATCAGATGAAAAGCTTTATTTATTGTATCCCTAAATATTCTCAGAATTTTTAAAATTACCCAATAATGAACTTGTTGTTCATTTATTCTTTATGAGATGAAGTTGCAAGGAGGAAGTTGCATGGAATAAATAGGTATTTGGTAAATATTTCTGCTGTAATTTAACTAATTTGTATTTTTCTGAAGAATTTTCAATATTTATTCTTTGGTTGCAAAATTTAACAAACCATAAGCTCATTTGCTTATTGACATGAAAGCCAGCTCATAGCCACCTAAATTGTGTTCTATCTTCAGAAATTTGTACGATGATTGTGAATTCATGATGCTGTGATGCCAAGATTGTGTTTTTATGAAGCTCTGTGAGTCACTACTACAGATTGTTTTTTTAAATCTTAGTTGTTGTTGAATGTTAGCATCTTTGTATTAAGATCCTCCATTTTCACAGATTACCAATGGAAATAAAGACCTCATGGCTAAGACCTGTTTCACAGTGAATAATTTTTCTCTTAATTTGAGACTCAGTATTGAACTATTTGTTTGCCATCATATGCACTTGGGATGCATCTTGGGATGTAGCTATGTCTTCCCATTTCGTATTGTGTTTCCTGTTCTATAATTAATCTTTAGATGTGATGAAGTCACAAATGTGTTGGCCAATGTTGAAATCTAATATTTGTTTCAAGTAAAAAATACTGTGGGAAGGTGTTGAAGTGGGGGAATATCAATGAATGAATGTTGCTGAGATTTTAACTCTGGTGAACAGGTATACCTAGTTTTAAAATCATAATCCAGTCTAAGATTGAATAAAACCTTGTTTGGAAATTGTGAAAATATCTGAAAAATATTTTGAACTGTTCCATTATAATGTCACCTGATGAAGAGTTGGTGGAGCATTCACAAGATAAATGATGAATGGTAAAGGAATTTGGTAGCTATGAGTAAATAGAATTTTACCTTCTCTTCCATTGAGTTCTTGCATGCCTTTTCATAATATTCTGGTGCTTAATTTTAGACCTGTTACCCCGTGCTTGAATAAATTAATGGGTGCATGTTTTATTTACACATAATACCTAATTGGAATGCTACCATAAGTTGTGAAAGAGACATTCAAGTGGGCAAGAAAAGTAAATTCTGATAAAAAATGTTCCCTGGAAGTTCAGTCATTGTACTTAAATGAGTTAACTAATTAAATAGGCTCCTGTCAAACTTCTCATTTTTTCTTCCCAGTCTTAAGCATTAAAAACACTGTTGGAACTCAAAAGTGACTATGTAGCCATGACTTACTTTCAAATGTTATTTATATAATAATTAGTGATATGTTGTTATAAATGTTTTTGATTGCATTGCTCTTGGAAATATTAATGTTGTTGTATCATGTCGACTTGCAATGTACAATTGCAGTCCAAATTGTTGCAATAAATGATTGTTTTGATATTGAGTGAGCATGATTGTTGCAGAGGTTCTTAGATTTCTTTTGAGTTGTAAAGTCCTAGTAGGCGAGATATTTTCTTGGGTTAACGAAAGACTGTATGTAATACGTATGTATTATGACACCATAGGTTATGACTCTAGCTGAAAGGGGAGGGGACCTTTGAAACTTGTAATGTTTTTGTATGAGAGCATATGCCATGGTTTAAAGATCTCCATGTGTTTACCTGCACAAGAATAAAATGTGTAGGTACATATAGTTGAACCTTTCTGCAGATTTTTAGTTCCAAGCCAACTGTCATCATTCAAAGTAATGAGATATGGGTGTTTGTGTCTGTTTTCACCGTCCTCTTTTGTACCCTGTGGTTAGTTTCCTTGTGAGATTTTGTGAAAATGATAATCTCCTCTGTCTAAGAGTTATGCTCTCACTAGATTTCTCATTTACTGGGTGTCTGTGTGTAAAAATTCAGCTGGTTTCCAGGATGGGCAACTTCAGCTATGCAGGACATCTACCACTTATCAATATCCGAGCAAAACTAACAAATTTTTCATTTACTCTGTCAAACAAGCCATAAGTATGCAACTCCCAAGTGTTGATGAAGGTCATGTGGTGAACCAGGGCTAGAAAATGCTAGATCTATTAGATCTGCTAGATCTAATGCTATACTAGAAAAATTAGTCAATGCTATTTATGCAAAGGTAAGGACAAGAAAACTTATCCTGTGTTTACTAAGTGCTATCAATGTGTATTGTGATTATTCCACTATTTATTTTGATCATTTCTGAAACAATATCGGCCTAAATGAAGTTTTCAGAGGCATTGGATGATTGATGAGAATGTATCATATGTTTTTATTTCAGTTTGATAAAACATAAAGTATTTTGTAAATCATTTACCACAATTTATTAAATTAGTAAGAGTGGTTAAGTTAGCAAGATAGCTATAGCTGAAAATGTTAGAGTTACTCTCATTAAGCAGATATGAGTAGATAATCCTGGGTGTCTGACATCCTCTGACCTGATTCTCGTGTATGAAATAGGCTACTTTACTGAAGTTTGATCAGTCTGAAGTCTCAATCACCATCATTGAGCTGATGTAAAATCAACTCAAATCTTATTTAAATGGAATTAAATACATCTAGTTAAAATGATAAGCATGTGAACTCTAATAATTTTTCTCCAAATTTTGTTGATCTATTTGAATAAAAAATGTCTCTAGTTGTTCAAGCTTCAAGTGGGGAAAGGTTTTTGCTCTATGAAAGGACAATTGTCCTTTTGAAGGGAACAGCTGAGTTTTTGTCAGTCACTAAAAAGATGTTCAATATAAGCGTATTTTGCTCACTAACTTTTTCCTTGTCAAATTGAGTTGTTGCTGATCACAGTCATGTTTATTTATAGGTACTCATAATATTTTAGATGATTATCTCCAATAGGGCACAAGCCTGTCAGGCATTTGCAGTTTGCCTCCAAGGATGATGCACTAAAAATATATATCTGAAGTTTTTCTATTAAGATTTCAAAAATCTTGTGGGAATTGATATTTGGCAAGCATCCTTTAAGTGGAATGAAGCAATAGGATTTTTTTCAAACTAAAGGAGCATTCAAATGAATAAATCTGTTACTGATTGGCTGTTGTAATGAGAGTAGGTTGTAGATCATCAAGAATCAGTGGAAATGCATGAGAAATTAGTCTGAGACTGAAGACCAGTTACCCTTAGCCAATGATGATTAGAAGTCACCAATTCCCTTAGTTAAAAAATTTCCGCCAGTCATACAGTTGTTTTTTTTCTGAAGCAAGATTCAATTGAAATTGCCCTAACATGGTTCATGATGACTGGCGCAGTAATCCAAGTCACTGGCTCAACATTCGTTTCTCAAGGAACTGACCCTGAGATAACCATCACCAACTGCTCCACAGTGGGTGAAGAAATGGTACAATTTGTTTTTGATGAATTGTGTTTTTCAAGTTATATCCTACTATTAAATCTAAGAATAGCTGTTTGCTACCGTGAGAGCTAATTCATCTCTAAAGGTATGCTTTGCATCTACATGAATTTTTATGAACTAATTTATATTGATACAACTCGACTATAAAATACCGCCACTTGTTTGATTTCCATGAAATTTTGTTCGAATGAAGTTTAAATGGGTACTTCTCCAAATGTGGGAAACTATGTATGGATCTTCCTCCTTTGCATGTGCCTTATGATTCAGAGAGGGAAGAAGGAAATTGTTCAAAGTGTTATGGCTGTACATTTTGTAAACTTCGCAATAGTAATTCTTGTTATGTGCCCTAAAACGAAACATTGGTCATCAGAGCCGAAGCAACTGAATTGTGCATTTAGAAAGCCTGTGATCACGCGTAACCGATCGTAACCTCAATTCTGAACAGACAAATTTCGCGCCTCATGCTGTTAAGCAAATGTCTGAGCTGTGCTGCCCCTAGACGGCAATATGTGCAAACATTATTTTGTTGTGAAAATATTTCAGTTTCCGCAGATTAGAATGTTATGTGTCACGTTTGGAAAACTGTGAATAATTTTTCATCTACTCACCATGTAACGAGATACTTTGGATCACTATAAGGTAACATTGCGACCGATTGTTTTTTAGGATTTGTGAGGGTTTTTTCTGAAGTGTACAAGTGTCCAATTTTTATGTATTGTGTGCCATCAGCGAAATGTCATGTCATATTTTATCCGGCCTCTATTTCTCAGAGAGACTGTGAAAATAATTAACGCTTGTAGTTGTGAGAAGGTCATCGTAGCCTGCGACTATTGTACAAAAATTGGATAAGTTGATTTTGTCACGATAACCTACTTCGTAATGTTATGACTGCTCGGACTGTGTAACTAATAATTGATGAAATTTTGCCAATTTTGGGAAAAAAAGTTTATCTAACAATCAAAGGGAATATGTTGCCTAGATGTTCACAATCTGAGTGTGAGTGCGAAATTGTAAGGCTATGCAAGGTTTGAAATTTAGGGCAGTTGAAGTTCAGTCAATGAAGCTGCCAAACAGAGTCTAGATAATATTGCCCTAATGATTAATTTTCGGGTGAAGGGACATTTGTATTTTCTACTAGGCACCCATAGGTATCATCTATCCCTTGCCAAAGTTCTCAGGAAGTTACTTATTCCTCCATTTTATTGTTAGTGCTACCTAGAGTGAATTTCAACTTATATCTAATCCTATAATTTTTCGTTTGTATTGCCTTTAAAACCATGGGGCGTACCGATGTCACTAGAGATGGTTTCGCTTCTAAGAAATATTCCTGAAATCCTGGTAGACTGAACTATTCTCATCAGACTTGAAAATCGACGTTCCAAATAATTTATTTAATCCCTATTTAATAATAGGTTTTATATTATTCGTGGTACGTCCTGGCATTTGGGTCTATTATGCATTGTAATTTATAGCTCATCATCAGCCCGCGTATTGAACATAACCTCTGACAATAAATGGGTATTATCCTGGCGTAATCCTGTGGTTCAGCAATTATTTGGTTTGTTAGGAAAAAGATCGAGCTCTTATTCGTATCTATGAAAATATATTTTAACTTGTAACGACCAGGAAGTTGATTTTAATCACGGAACTCATTTACCGGCTGTAGTTAAGGGCTATGGTATCTATATGTATCAATGTGGACCGAGTTTCCTACCATGGCCTCTGAACATGACTGAACGGCCTCGACCTTTTCACCACCATCCGTTGCCGTGAAATGGGATGACCCAGCAGTCTTCCCGGAATCCATCAGTTCCGCGACAAGTTTCTGTGCACCTGCTCTCAGTTCGTCGACTCAGCTTACGAATGCTTTGCATGCGGCGTATTTTAGGCTGACTTATAATTTCAGTCAAAGCGTAGGCTTGAGTCTCACATAATTTCCTCCCTTGTGACAATCTCCTGAGAAAGAGGTGGGGTGCGTTAATTAGGGGTAGGGTAGAAGAGAACAATCACTTTACTGGCCAAGGTCACTTTTTTACCAATTGGATTGTCTAACTATCATTTTTAATGATAATTTTTGACGAAGAAAATTTATGCCGACTTTTTTTAACCTTTTGAAAATTATTCAATAGTCTGTTGATCGTTGATTGTGTATGGAGGCAAACTGTTCTTTTTTACCAGGGTCTTTAGCTATGTATCCTGATCGATTTTTCTCTAAATGCCTGGTTACACGATACATCAACTTATATTTACGTGTTCATTGACTAATGCGTGTACCAAATAGAGCAGGTTCTATTTTCCTGTTCACGCGTTCATGCATTCGTACAAGTTGGTGTGGTTACACTGTGAATTTTCGCGTTCATTCACGCGTTAATGCATTCGCACAGTAACTCGTGCGGGTTAATGTATCGTGTAACCAGGGCTGAACAGTTTAGATTGTGTTGCTGCAATTCTTCTTCATCTGCTCTCCGTGATAGTGATGTACACGTTGCCTTTACCTCGAAGCCCATGTACAAATAGGTCTCATGTCAATTTTATACCAATGGTACCAATCGCGATAATAACCCGTCTACACTATTTTCCACGGAGAAAACGCGATGATTAAATGATCCTCTATTAATTTTGATTGTAATGAAATGAATTTTTGTGATAATGTTGACAACTGTCGCTGACAACTTTGCGATGGGGAAAGTAATGGTTCGATTGACAATTTGATATTATATATTAGTTCAGCTTTTATGAATTTAGGTCGTATTTTGACGGAACTTTGTATGTATTTTGGAGTATATGGTCTCTCATTACTAAAAAATTGCCGTCTATCTTTTTTATCACAAAAATATCGCCCCAGTGTCGTACCTTATCGATTTTTGTCGTATATTGTTGATGGAATTACGGGATTGATGGAGTTGATTCGTCACGTAGGCTAGCATTGCATTTTAGCGACATGTTTTGAGAATATCCCATCGAAAGTTCATTCGTTTCACGGTTCACATATTTATATTGTATCTTTCATGGAATTACTACGCTTAATACCAAAAACTTAATTGAGTGCGCTAGAGCAGTGGTTCTCAACCTCCCTAATGCCTAGGTATATATACTTCCTCATGCTGTGGTGACCCCCAACCGTAAAATTATTTTCGCTGCTACTTCATAAAACCATTGGAAATATGTGCTTTCCGATGGTCTGAGGCGACCCCTGTGAAAGGGTCGTTCGATCCCCTAAGTGGTCGCGACCCACAGGTTGAGAACCGCTGCGCTGGAGGCTTTACGTCATTTCCAAGGGCCCATATGGAGGGGCTATCGATCACAGTCGAAGGGTCAAGAAAAAAATGAGTCGTTAATTTAAAAATCCCCCTTGTGGGTGGAAATCAATTGTGCCAATGAAGATGTTTGTCGAACTGTATACGTTTAGTCGTATCTTTTTGAAGTTTTAAATTATTTCCGATTTTTAACGTATGTATAAAACCAATCCCTTGCTAATTATTCTCCGAGCTTAATTTAATTTTTAATTTACTTTTTAATTTAAATTTAATTTACGAACTTAATTTACATTTTATCTTATCCGCAAAGTTTTTGTGCCTGTAGGATAGTTGTAAGGTGTCCAGCGGCCTGGAAAACCGGGAAAGTTCAGGGAAACGTTTTTTCCTGGAAAACTCGCGGAAATCTCAGGAAATTTGCCATTTTCCCGAAAACCCAGGAAATTGCACTGCAGTCGATTTGCATGTGGATAGAGAGAGGGATTTTCACGGCGCAATGGCATATTTTCTGCTCGGCTCAACGAAGCGCTGTGCTCATTCATACCAATTTATTCCTGATGCTTTGCTTCCGCTTGCGGCCTATAGTTCTGTTTTTTAAGTGAAGAGGGTGAAGAAGGAAGGGTGAAGGAGGGTGGTGGAACGTAAACAAAAGCTTACTACAAGCTTACTACTTGTAGGTGTAGGTACTCCCACTCCTCCATTAACCGTATTAATTTGTTCCGAGAAATGCGGGCGCTACTAAAGACAACTTTATTCGATGCATGAAACGGCGTAAGTAAGAAATTGATGACAGCGAATACGTTCCCAACATTCTTTTGAATTACTTGAAACTATTCTTTAAAGTTGCATAACGTTAACGTAACGCTGCGCTTAAAACATCCTATCCTAGTACATGGAAAAGATTACTCCATAAGAGCCCGTAGTAAAGAGAAAACGTGGAACGCATATAAGTACTATTATAAAATACTATATTCCGTGGAAACAAAGTCGTGGCCGTGGCTTAACCATCTTCGACTCCTGCATTCAATTCCTAATCAACTTCTGGTATGTACCAATTGATATTTCACTAAATGTTAGATCTTAACATTGGTTTCAAGACAGAGCGCTTCAAGAGATTGAGCGTGCGCAAGATTGAATTGAAAATCTTTTTGTATCATTAACGCGACTGGCTTTTTATGACGACATGGGTGTGTCATCATGCAACATCATGAGGTGGAGTTTTATTATCTGACTTTTAATTTCATTTTCAAACATCATCGCTTGTTAATTTGTTATTTATTGAAATAAAACGTGCTCTTTGCTTTATCTATATACACACTTTATTTCCTCTTTTATGTAATTCATTGTAGGCCCCAAAATGTTTTGTTTAACGTACGGAAGAAATGTGCAAATTTATAGGAATTTCAGTAATAATTCAGTAATGTGCCAGGAATGAAGTGCAATGAGACCCTGGAATAATGCAATAATTTATCTCGAAAACTCGGGGGTATAATTTTAAAAGTTCGCTGGATTCCCAGAGTTGGTACTTCTTATTTTTTTCTTTCGATATCTACCTTCCTCTTTCATCATTAAAGTTAAGCAAATTCAGTTACGACTGAAGTTTTCACGTTTATCCCTTACCATGACACGATGTGAGAAATAGCTCTCATATTTTCGAATGAGACATAAGAATGTTCCTCGTGAGTTAGGATGCGTACTTTACTGCGGCGAAGTACTAAACTACTCCTATAGGTTCTTTCAATTGGATTTTGGTGAGTGACTTAATTTTATCCGTCCATTGCTTCTTTGTTTGCTATGAGTACTTGTTTGACTTGCTATTGTGTGTGCTCTTGGGATGATGGTACTATCTTGGGGTTTGGGTTGTCTATATGGCGTGCCGAAAACTGCGCGCGTGGTTTAATGAGGGAAGTGTGGAAGTACGACTCCTTTCGATTATAAAATTGGAATGCGAGATTGAGTTGGTGCTACTACTATGTTTTTTAAAATAGTGAGTAAAAAACATAGTTACAATTTAAACTTGATGGTCAATTGTAAACTTAGTTATTTCTGTGTATTCGGGCGACCGAGTGTTGCAGTACTTTAGTTTAAATTAAGTACGTGGAAATAGCGAAATGGGAGCATATTCTGGGCTGAATTCAGAAAATGTTATTATTATTTGTGGTTTTTCAACCTTCAGTTCCGTACTATGTCCGTATCAACTCTCCATCCTCCAAACCTCTGGAGAGCAGGTGCCGAAAATGACGAAAAAATCGTTTTTATTTGAGCTTTTCAAGAAAGTTTGGTATACGAATCATGGATTTCATCTGGATTACATTCGCTCATCTACTGCTGCCTAATATTTGGTTCTTCTTCCCTCTTCGTTGAGACCGAATGGTTTAATTGAAGTCTCTGATTAAAATGAGATCTATCATGATAATATGGGATCCAGTGCTCGGCGTGCATGGTCAACGTAAAAATAAATTCACCTCTCGAAGCGCCTGTCCTGAGTATCACGGAACCAAATTAGGTTGCGCAATGACGGTTCGGTAATTTTGAAAGGTGTCATGTTTATTATGCTGTGGACGCACGGGTTCCGTCTGTAATCCAGTCGTCATAGGTCCTTGATTCTCCATTGTCAAGGCTGTGCCGTTTGCCCGCGCATTAACCGTGCGATGGCATTTACCGCTTTGCGCTCCTCGCGAAGCGGGTGGAGTGGATGACCTTTGCAGCACTTGGTAACACATGTCTTTAAAGCAGTAATCTGAATCGTCCTCCCTCATATTTGCTGACCCCTCTCTCTGGATGGGTCGTTTCCCAGCCCAATAATTTTTGAGCCCTTGTCAGGTGAGTATTCGATAAAACTCTTAATTCAAAATCAATCCTTGAAGTTTCGTGAGGTCGATGGGGAATGCAAATGATTCCCCAAGAGGCTCTGTTTCGGTTTCTTTCGATCTTGGAGAATAATTTTGAAAATCGAAATTTCAAAATGACTCTTGGTTGGATTATTTTTTTCGCCTTCAAAATTATCATTCCTCGTTTGATTTCACCGAGAAAATGTACGGGGAATGGTGAAATTCATGTTCAATCTGCAATTAAAGCTATCCTCCAATAATTCTATCGGCCTATTGGTTCATATTGCTTTATTCTAAAATAAATTATCGAGCTTTTTACTTAAGAATCTGTGCTCTTTGCTTGTCATCGTTTCTTTTTACGGATGCGGAATATATTGGCATGCTGATTCTTTGTTTACTTCTGGTTGAATGGGTGGCATAAAGCAGTGTAATAGTTCGATTGTAATAGTTTGATGGCGCTGACCTGTGCCGTACATTAGTCTTGGTGAAGTCTAGCTGAACACTCGACTGTATGCTTGCCCCTTCAGGTTGGAAATGACCAAGTTATCCGAGACATTAACTTTTGTCAAGTTAGAGACATATCTAGTCTTCTCTATACATGATCAATGAACGAGTTGTCATACTTTTACATTGTTTTTCCTTTGTATAGTGGATAGAGAATTTTTCTTGTAATTTTTTTCCACCACTTGGTGCTAACGTCACTTACGAGGAGCAAATTTTCTATGCTAATAAGCGCTCTTGGAAGTTAATTAATATATTGGGAGGTTTCGTAATGTGAACGCTACCCACACTTCAGAACCTAGTCTTACTAGGAAGTTCTTGCCTGTCTTAATGTTATTTTGCGAATGTGGATTTCAATTGCAGAATATACTAGTTCTGAAGTATATCTTTGGTACTGTAATAGTTTTTTACTATTTAATTAATGGGTGTGTAGTTGTAACCATTCTTCTGCGAATTTATACTTGTTTTCTGTTGTTAAGGATATAATTGATCAAGGTCCACATCTGATTTCGACAGCTTAAAACTATCTTGATCCGTGGATAATATGTTCTCATTGGTCGGAAGGGCGTTATCATTTTATGGCGGTGAGTTATTACTATAATTTGTTCTTTATACGTGAAAACTTTGGGTATTTTTATGTGAATATGCTTTTTTCCATCACCTGTGATGGATTTTTGAAGTGAATCCTTGACTTATTATCGTTCCCGATAGAATTGAAGTCTGCGTAACCAGTTGTTTTTTCGCGTTATTTTTCTGGCTTTTTCCACGCCATGGGATAAGGTCTCGTGTCGTTTTACGGTTGAAGACCTCACGGATGGAGGGTTTCGGGTCTGAAAGTCCTAAGGAGATGTGTATCCGCTCTGGAGCCGACCTTTTTGATCTTTGTCTCTCGTCTCTACTCCTTTGTTGAGTGGTCGTATGTTACGGTTTCCTAAATGTAAATTCACATAACTAATTCACCGTACTTATGCGACAGCGCCACGGCGTTAGTGTGTGTGAATTGACCCCGTTTAGTTGTAGCCGTTGATATACCCTTAGTTGGTTATCTTAGTCTCCAAAAATGGTACAAAAATGACGGAAATGCTTGTTATTCTAGTCAGGATATCTCAAACCGCTCCGCAGGTCAGGATAAAGTTGTCTGTTGTTATCTGCTGGCTTTTATCACCTCGGACTTAATTTGGAATGAGGCCAAGGTATTTTCATACGTATATCTTGTCGTGGTACCCTCTTAGCGTTAATGTTTTGCCACTTATTTGAGTGGGGGAGATGGGGTCGCTTTTGATACATATTTTTTTGGTCCTTTTGGAAACGAATCTTTTACAGATTTCGTGAATTTTCTTGGAAAGATTGTTAATTATGAATGCTAATTTTTAGTTTATCTCTAAAATGATACTTATTAAACTGCCTTTTAGGTAGTTCTATACTTGGACTCAAATTTCGTTTCAGACGTTGACTTACCTCCCAGTAGCAGCTTTGCCGTGCTGACTGGAGACTTTTCCTCTGTATTTTTTCTCCGTTAATGAAAAATAATTAAATACTGTGAATAGAATAGCTTACTCCTAAAGCGTCCGAGTTAACAAAATGGTAAATAGCGAAGCTTCCCATCATTTTGCTACCTGTATGTCGGGAGAAGTTGCGAAAGCTTGAATCAGGAAAGAGGATTTTCAAATCACTTCTGGCAGAGAAAGGTCCATCTGCGAGGGAATTTAAGAAATACGATGCTGTTTTCGTATTCTGACTGCACGAAGAAAGGCGACCAAGCGTGCATTGCTCTTTTTACGCGGAATCTTATCTCGCACCTCCTGGAATGCTATTTCGCGACACGAACGCCCCTGTTGTTGGGAAACTACCCTAGACCTTTCCACAACTCTTATTTGCAACACCTAACAGGGTTAGAGGCGCGTTAGGTGATTCGGAAGTGTAGAGTCACCTTATTGCAGTCTGTTAATGCGCAGTTTTTCGCGGAATATTATTATATGGCATTTGTGTCCAAGTTAACGAAAAGTGTTCATGATCTAAATCATTCTACCGTACTCTTTGTCCCCTCTGACGCATTCCTATTTATTTTACACGCACGTTCGCCGAGGTAAGAGTTCTAGTTTTCTTGTAAATCGCTCGCATGATTGTTGATTACAACTGCCACCGTAGCCGCTGTTTTACGTGTTATTCTGCGTCTTTTCCCTATAATGAAATGGGGAAATTTCTATTTGTCAGCAATATTGACATTTACGCAGGAAACAACCTTACCAAATCCTTTTGCTATATGATGACTCTAGTTCGCATTCATTTACAACTGAGAGTATATTTTTGGTCAATGCTCTTGCAATTCCTATTCAAGCTCTTATGACGTGTTATTTAAATTTTACATCATTTAGCGCATCATTTCACACTGTATCAAGGAATATGAAATTACCGAATGACCATAAATAGGTATGCCAGATGATAAACTTCTACGATATAAGTAGTGGCATTTTGAGGCGTCTAATTCAGTTGCGCCCGCCGCCATCTTGCTTCTCCCCTAGCTCTCCGCTCTTCCCCATGCCTCCGGCGTCGTAGCGGGTGCGGGGCGGGTGCGAATGGGGGTGGGAGTTGAATCGTGAAAGGAAACATGTCGTAGTGACGTTTTTTCATTTATGTACAAGCTACAGATACACAATATATACAATAAATGAGGGTATATTATGATTTTCGGTGATATTTATTAAACAGAATCGGGCATTTGCTCATGACATTATAGTTTATCAATTCTTTTCTTCTGTAAGTCTTTACATTTTTTACCTGCTAAAAGCTCAAAATTGTCAGAGATAAAATTCTGGTTCTGGTAAGAGATAAAATCCAGAAAGGACCATTTCGCTCCCACTGTTGGTGGTACTGATGATGTTGGCGTATTGGTCTTTTATCGACTGGTGAGACATGCAGCAAGATGCATCTTTATTTACAATGGGATCTAACATTCGTTCTTTCAGCCAAGTCTCGTTAATTTTTTTCTTAGCTCTTCCGATTTCTCTCCCACGTACAAATGCTACGATGTTATCCATCGCGAGGTGAAATGATTTATGATGAAAGTTCGCGCCAACAAGGAATATATATTTTAATTCTCAGTACTCTCATTTCTGTTCAAAAAACCCAACCGTAAACATCTGCTCGCAGTCAATAGCAAATCTTGTAAAATTCAATCAATCTCAAAGTTTATACCAACGTGTACATTGACATTTGGCGGAATTATTATTTCAAACAGTTCCGCTATTTCATTAACTAACGATGAAAGTTTTTATGATCTATCTTCATTTTCGAGAAGTTTTTCTTCAAGATACCTGCATAGCTCGTCCAATTCGCTCTTCTGTTTTAACAGCTTCCTCTTCTTGGCTGGGGGTTGCCAAATACTCACTTTAGCCTTCCTTTTCTCACCCGACGTCTCCTCTGCGCAATACTGCCGATGCTGCCTAAGAACCTCTTTACTTGACGCCTGTACGTTGTTTTGCCTGGAAACTCGCATTTTCAATATTAATTTTCCGATTTCTCTTTCACGTACAAATCTTACGATGGTATCCATAGCGGGATGAAATGATCATTGATGTGCTGACAATCGAGATTGCACTGAAGTGCAATCTCGGTTGTCACCAGACGGAGAAATTCGCATGCGCGGTAAAACATTGCGCCAAATTACGGAATTTGATCCTGGAAAACGTACCCAGCTATGACCTTACATTATTGTTACTGTATGCTGCTAAATTAAATGTAAACAAAATAAAATAATAATATTATGTATCCATAGCTTAGAAATAAAATTGAAAAACGCTCTAAAAACGTCACTACGACATGTTTCCTTTCACGATTCAACTCCCACCCCCATTCGCACCCGCAACGACGCCGGAGGCATGGGGAAGAGCGGAGAGCTAGGGGAGAAGCAAGATGGCGGCGGGCGCAACTGAATTAGACGCCTCAAAATGCCACTACTGGTATATCGAAACATTTATTTTCAATGGGGCGTGCAGTGATGCGCACCTTTACGGGTGTCCAGCTCTAGTGTTATTTCTTCAAAAATGATAATGATTGCATGTGATTGTTTTGCATAGAGTTACCAATGGGCCCTTAAGTTAGTGTTGTTGGAAATTCAGTGTCCGGATCTTTAGCGAAAGGGGTTTTTTGAATAATATAACCGCAGCTCATGTAATGTTATCCCTAGTCCTAGAATCTTATTCTACCTTGAAATGAATGTTTAATTTCCGAGTTTTTTAGTAATGATTTTAAGAATCGTCGCGTGGCGATGGAAGGTTTTCAGTCGAATCACGGTCCCTTCTTTGGGTGGCTTCTGGGGCGCACTTCAAGTACACTTTCCATCGGTTGTAACGTAAAACTGTTGACTCCTTGTCGCCTTTCGCTGAGAGGAGACCTGCGTCGGGTTTCTCCCCATCGTTTCTCCATTCCCTAAATAATTTTTTCCCCTTTCCAACCTATCAAGATATCAATAATTACGCAAATCACCTCGAGTAGGTGGCCTCTCTTTTAAAAACTACCATATACCTATCTCAATACTGAAGTCCCCTCTTCCTAAAATGAGGGGCGTAGAATTTAGTTGTGCTGGCTGAGATGTTTTGAATGCATTTTCTTTCTATCTTGCGAGAAGTAATGATCCTAAGTGTGAAGAGAACTTAATAACGTCATCTTCAGGTAGAGCATCATCTGTTTGTTGTATTCGAAACTAGAATTTTTCATTTTTTGTGTCGTTCAACTCACATCAGTAATTGTTTCTTATTTTGCACTAGTTGAAAAGCCTGCCGAAACAGCTAAAATATTGGCGAAATAACCAAAAATAATGAATAAAGTAAATACTTTAATAGAAATAAATGTGTGCTTTTTATTTTTTATCAAAATCATGGATGTGACAATGTTATAATTTTATAACGTATAATGCCTAAATTTAAATGATTTCATTGTATGCCACACTTTGGGTGTACCAGGTGGAGTTGTTATTCAGAACTTAAAAAGTTAATGCAGGGCTTGTCAGTTATAAGGAAATAACTTTAAAATATCCTTGACAGTTCGTTAGAGTTATTAAAATGTATTTATTTTGTTGAAAAATGATGCGTTTATGTTGAAAAATGCTCACGCCCGCGCCATGTGTTGGTTGGTGCAGAACGTGCATGGCATCTCGCTTAACACGTTAAGGCGCACGTCTGAAATATTACGCCTAGCCGCTGAATCACACGTATATACGTACACATTGCCTTTTTATGGTAGATAAGGTGTATTTCTCGATTTGTTTAAGTGATGTGGGTAATCATATCATAGAGGTATTATCGCTACTACAATCATGGTATTGCCGTTATGGTGTGTGCTATCGATAATATAGTTACGTTTTTCTGTATTATGTTGCGTACTCATGACAATGACGTGAATCCGCTTGCTAGGTCGCTTACGATTGGTGCATGTGACGTACTGTTTGTTACCTTGACACTCCCTCGATTTGTTATGACGGAAGCTATGTGGAACATCGGACCATCTCATGACATTGGCGCCTACATCGCGTCCTTTTTTTATTTTACGTGCGAGGACGAATATGTTTCGGGGTGGCGAGATCCCGCGTCAGCCTATCAAGAGGCTCGCTTCGAGTAGGCGGCCAGAACACGCGACGTCGTTTTTTTCCATGGTCAACTTTCTCGAAGCCGGGGCTTACGAAAACCTCAAGACGGAAGTGTGTCTATCGGAGAACCAGTCTGTGAGGCGGCGCAGCTACCCGAGATTCAAGCCGTGCCTCGATTTAGAATTAGTCCATGCGATAAAAACACTGGATGGAGATGAGGATTCTCTATGCAGTCCTTGATGTTTCTCTTATTTAACTTGTAATCGAACGAATTTCCGTAAGTGAGCGTATTTAAGTAGGCTTTGAGAATTATAAATGACGGAAAGGATCGCATTCAAAATTTTAGGTTTATTGTTTAATCGGGTACTTGCTATAAAAACAGCTTTTCTAGGTGAGGTTCTGGCAGCAGAGAATTTTTGAAGTCTTTCGATGCTTATTTTACGTCTTCTATGTCGTTTAGACGAAAGTATTTAATCGAAAAATGTCGCTAAATATTTTGTAGCCCGCCTTAATACTTCACCGTACCATACAGTATCCATGTTTCTTCTATAAATTAGGATATTCTCATAGCCTATAATGGTGTCAAATGAATGAGAAAAATGAAGGAACTTGATGTGGACCTTTTTGCTCTGCGGATGAATTAAGTTAGTATTCTGTTTGTATTGCCACTCAATTTACACTCGATATTTTCATTCTCGTATAAAGTAAAATTCATTTGTGGTATGATCTGTCGTGTTTTATACTCAGCTGAAGCAAAATAGTAGACAATTGCATTAGTAATTGTAATTGATTGGGACTAACATATGGTGAATGACTCAGGTGCACTTATTTTTACGATCATCCTTGTTTTGTGGAAAGCACAATGTTCAAAACAAAATCCTGATGGTTTCGTGATAAATCCCTTTATGTGATTGATTAATTTTAAAAGGTATTGCTTTGTCACGATTAAGCAGATTTTATGAGTTGTAATGTTCCTTGTTCGGAAGATGAAATAACCATTGTTAATCATCCTTTGAGATTCACCATTGGACCTTGGCAATTAGGTTATAAAAATCTGAGCAATGAATTTATGACTATAGCTCTTGAGTCATTCACGGATATTAAGAGTTCCCGTGCCTCGGTTTTGTGTGAATCAACATTATTAAGTGACTATGACGGTAATTGTAATATGTGGTGAAAACATTCTCTGGAAGGCACTTTTTTTTCGGAGTGCCTGCGTTGATTTATTTCTTTGGCAGTTCATGGAAGCCAATTTTCGAGTTACGAGCTTCAATTTCAGGACAACGAGCTTAATAAAAATTTCAGGCGAAGAATCTTTCACAGAATGATGCTTAAGATATACAGTCGTAGGGAGAATCACTTTCTTCCCTTCCAAGTGCTCGTGTGCGGCTTCCAAACATTTATTTAGGCACTTTAGGTGAGAAACGTGAGCTGAAAGTTCGTATACACACTTGAAACTTGAAATCCATTTGTTGCACGTGTAGACGGATGTTCTAATCCTACTTCGTTTGAATGTTGTTTGTATAATATGTCTGTACGTTTGCATTGATCCTTTCAAATTTTTTCCGTAAAACAAATTTTACTCCCGAGTTACTGATATATTTCTTCGCGCTGGTTGTTAGGCTTTGTGGTTGAAAAACTCCATCCTAATACTTCCGTGGGTCTGGGCTTAATTTCTGTATATCCTAATGTAATCCACCAGAAAAAAGAGTTTTTTTATATTTTTACCAAGTTATTAATGTACGTAGTAATTAATTGTTTAGAATAGATTTGCTAAGGAAGAATTTTGGCTACCACGTCGGTATCATCATAATTTTTGTCCTACTCACGCATACATGCCCATAGACACATGTCGTGATGATCTCATCTCATCATGTACCTATCTGATAGAAGAAGATTTTCAAGCCGTGCGAGTTGATTTTCTATAAATTACCTTGAACTGTGCGCCACTGTTAGAGCTGATTGAATTAGTGACGGCTTTTATGAGATCACACTGTGAGCGTTGGACCCGTTTTTTCTCGTGGTGCCTTTTTTGTATTTTTATGTGTATTTATTGAATGATTATAGTATCATTGAAAATATATGTTGAGTTTTAGGGCTCAATTAATATTGTAATGAATTAGGAGGTCGTGTATTGGCTTGTGTTCTGAATTTTTTACATCCCACCCCAATCTCACCAGGCTTGGACTAAACTGTCAAGAGTCTCTTTGAAAATCCTATCTCAATGTTTGGTTCCTATTCTCAGAAACGCGCTTCCGAAAATTCTTTTTTGTTTTTTTATGTATATTTATTGAATGATTATAGTATCATTGAAAATATATATTGAGTTTTAGGGCTCAATTAATATTGTAATGAATTAGGAGGTCGTGTATTGGCTTGTGTTGTGAATTTTTTACATCCCGCCCCAATCTCACCAGGCTTGAACTAAACTGTCTTGAGTCTCTTTGAAAATCCTATCTCAATGTTTGGTTCCTATTCTCAGAAACGCGCGTGACCGCTTACTATTTCTGATATCACTTCGGGCAATGGCGGGAGAAAAGCTATTTGAGCAAATATTCCGATTTCTATATTTTAGTTTCCACTTCGAGTGGCGTAATCTGTCCTCAAGAAGCTCTTCAATTGAGCAACTGACTTGTTTACTGTCCTGACTGTCCTGTGTTTACAGCTTGGAAATCACCGATAAAACCGAATGTGCGTTTCTAGCAGCTGTTTCATTTCTCCATCTAAGTGAGAGATATTGATTGCGATGAAAGTTAATGCAGATTATCTCTGGCTGCATCTCTTAAATTCCAATCGATTTATGTGACTAATATTTGTTGCTAAACCTTGGGTTTAAACGCTTGCTACTTTCGAAACCTCCTTTTAATCAAGCCTCTTCCAATGCTTGAACTTCTCTCTCATACCTTCCTCGTTCTTGCTTACGCCCATCTCTAACGGATCATATGGAGAAGGGCTGGTAAATATAAATTTTCTATTTATCATATTTATCGATTCGTTTACTCTTCGATCGGTATTTATCGATTCATTTAATTTTATTATGGAAAACAATGTTACTCCTTGAAGGTTTAATTGAAGTCAGTAGGTATACATTTTCTCTTTATTTTTTGACATGATGACTGCTGTAAATTATGTTAAGCTTTTGCGCGTTTAAACTCTTTGTTCTCACGATCCCATTAAGCGGTAAAATGTTTCGCTAGTCAAGAACCCAGTAGTAAGAGTAATATTAATATTTCCCACTCTTTCTGGTTTGAATTACTATTTTCACTCATTGTCCAAATGTTTATCTAACCTATCTTCTTACCCACCCGCGTTTATTTGCCATAGTATTCCATATTTCTTATGTGAATAAAATATAAGCGTCTTTTGCTCTCTGTAAACACGAATTTTGATCTTTTTGTGGCATGTTTTCATTCTGGAGAAGGTAACGCGAAGGAGATCAGCAGTAATTTATCGCGCCAAAATTTTTTTCTCGCGAAAATACTCGGCGCGGAACAAAACGGGGCCAATGCCGCGTCGCGGCGATGTCTCTCGTTGGAGTGACACTCACTTTCTTGTTCGAACTTTGCTTCGCCAATTGTTTGTGTGTTCTCGTTCTTAAGGGTTCTCCGCTTCCATTATTTTTTTATATTTAGAAAATGTTACCATATGTTTTCTCAATAATGTCCTTGGACGTTTTTGTACACGTTAGTTATTTTAAGGATGGGGCAGTCAGTATTATAATTATTTCGTTAACAAGGTGAACGTTTTATTTCTGTTCTTGCTCATCCATTTGATCGAGATCTTAAGATACGGATATCGTTTTCTTGTTCTCTGAAGGCCTAAGGCCACTGTGAGCCGTTGGCGCTAATTGATTAAACAACCCAGTGTCATAAATGGCTATGTAGGTCGTGTAGCTTTGTGGCAAATTTATTGTCTACTTGCCTACGTATCGCTTCCTATTCGCCGTTATACGAACTCAAGCAACGCCTGAATTGACTGGCGAGTGATTCCTTGAGCATATTGTACCTTGCGAAACATGGCAACCGGACTCGAAATCTTTGGAGCTCTTTTCTCGTGAAAATGCGCATTTTTTCACTTATGTCGATAGTGTTATTTAATTAAGGGGAATTCGACTTTTTTCTCTCGATGCGCCTCCTATTTAGGTCATATCACTCCGTATTACCGTAGGCAAACTTAATATTCATCCTTGAGTTAGGATTCGAACCCGCGATTTATGAGTTGCAGTCACAATGCATTATCAGCCTGGTTCTAATACCAAAGTTTCCGATAAAAGTGTCAAGATCATTTACTAACTATTATTGCCTCTTCTTTTCTCTTTCAATGATAATTTGGAGAAAGTGCCGGCTTGAGCATATGAAAGTCTTGAGGAGATGATGAACGTATCAAGCACCCATCAGAAATCAGCGCATGTCGGTTTGCTTGTATTCCAACTTCTCCCGGGAGTGCTGGGAATTATCCGTAAACGAAATAGAGTTACTCTAAGATCATTATTGCGTTCGTAATTCGGTTGTTGTCTCTAATCTCACGTATTCCATGGTGGAAACTGAGTAAGAGTTACTCGAAAATCATAATTTTGTTCGTTATTCGGTTGTCTTCAATCGCACGTTTTCCTTTGCGGAAACTTGAGGTTCTATTCGGAAAAGACCAAGCTTTCGAGCCTCGCGAATGGCTAAAACTTGGCGTTATGACCTCGAAATATGTCGATTGTTGCGTGAACAATTATGATTTTGTCGAGGCTGTGACATCGCAACTTAGTGCCCGTCGAGATTCGACTTTAAGAATGCTCCTCCGGAGTGTAATTCCCTGAGAGCTCGTGAAGTTTTATTCGCCTCTTTGCCGTCCGCCGCTCTCTAGAAACGGCTTTCCTCACACTCGCTGCATCGAGACGGTTTACGCAATATGCCTCGTCCGTTGCGTCCTTTGCGAAAACATTCTCAGTGTAACGTTCACTTTTGATCCTTTCGGACTTCACCTCCCTTCCAGCCTCCCCACCGTTACTCTCCTACCCTCCCATCCCCCTCCCCTCGTTCCCCCTCACTCGCCTTCCCCCGTCTTCCTCCCTCCCTCTTCCTCCCCCTTGCGGCTATACGTCACGGGATGGCGGCCTGACTCTGCCGGGCGATAAGGAGAGGTTTTTTTTCCTCAACATCTCTGAATCATTCTTGAGCGCTTCCTGGACCTCCTTTGCCGTGCCTTCGTCACTGAATGTCCCGACGATCAGCCGGTCGGACGCTTCTTCCTCCTTTGGTCGCCCCGCGCGACGTGGTCGATTCTTGTCTTCCGTTTTTCTTTCCTTTGAGTTACGCGGTTTTTCTCTCGATTTACGCCGTCCTAGGCCGATCATTCTCGTTCTACTCTGGTCGTTGGATCGTATCGTCTTCTAGTGTCTCATCTCAGTGTCTCCTTCCGTGGCCAAACACCGGCAAGAAATTGTGTTCTTCTTCCCCTCGCACCTTTTCGTGTTTGGTTTCGTGAGGTTGGAGCGGCTAGTTTTCAGTGGACGAGACGAGAGCAAGGAGGCGTAAACGAGGAGACAAGTTTCTGCCCGTTGTGTTCGCAGCGTGCAGTGAAGGGACAAGAGGTTGCGGCGTCCGAGTCAGCTGTTCGGGTGTGCGCAAGTGCTCGCAAGCAGGAGGAGGCAGAGATAAAAGCCGGGAGAGACAACGTTTTCACGCTCCGCGGGACTAAACAAGTGAAGGTATTTGAGCGCGAAGGCTTTCGTGTCGAAACACGATCACGATGTCGAAAGAAAAATGATTTTAAAAACTTGATGGAGAGTTTGAATCGCAGGTACGCGAGAGCTCTTTAATGGAAGCGTTTTATTATTTGCGATTAATGTGCCTCCCGGGAAGAGTTGGCGATAGGTTGGGAAAGTTGGCGTGATTGAACTGGTGGACCTGTGCGGTTCTCCTGTTTCCCGCAGCTTGGAAGAGCTCTATGCTTGAATTTATTTATTTTCAATGAAGCCAACAGTTTCTTGCGAGATGTTATGGAACTGCATTATCGAAAAGAAAAAATACTCGATGTTAAACTGTCCACACTGTCCCTGAAGATGGCCAAATGAAGTGCCGAAACGCGTGTCGTAAAGTTGAGAATTAAAAAAGTGGTCGGTACAACATCGAGTATTATTCATTCTTCATTTTTACTCACATGTAAAACGCTCATTACGTTTTTTTTCTGTACCGTGATGTTGACCTGCAGCAGGAGCCACGCCTTCGATCGACTCCTGACCGTAATGTGTGCGCGGATGCAATTAATGTGTTGGTTTGATTTTGTTGCCTTCGGAGTAAATACTCGTTCTGCCCGCAGGGTGATCTGGCAAGTTT